>CM024589.1:31204451-31402802 GCA_014182565.1 Eucalyptus marginata
TATAGGCGCGTTGATGAAAGCCCAGCTTATTCGAGAAAACAAAATGGAAAATCCTTGTGTCACAAGGAGGTCGTCAAATGTGTGTACCAGGTTGGTATTTTTGGTGGTCAAAAATTAAGTGAAGGTAAATTATTCTGGTTGTACAGTTTGAGGGTTTTCGAGGTATTAACCATTTTTCTTCCACAACAATCAATTAAATTAAGACATTTCAAGACGCATCAACGACCCATTCTTTTTATCTTCAATTAAATACATACGGGAAGAATTTATAAAACAGCACACGGTCAACAACAAATGGGATAGTAAACACAACTAGTAATTTCAAAAGCACAATCTTTGTTATCATGTGATTAACCTAAGACTTTAGTATTTACAAGTCTAATCCATAAAGACAACTCTTAGCGACCATGAGCAAAAGGGTTAGAAGAGTCATGGTTGACTTGACTTCACTAACTCAGGCCAGCCAAAGCGACACTAGGCATGTCTGTGTTTTGGTCCATCAGGCACTAAACGCCCGCAATGGTTCTCCATACAGGGCCTGAAAATGTTTAATAACAACAATGTGAGATATAAATCTCAGCGAGTTAATGGCTTAAGCTCGACTAGGGTGTTAATTCGTCTCGAATGCAGCCTAAACTCACACAAAATGCCAACTTACCTTGCATTGATACACCCTTGCACGTTAGTACATCACATATGACAATAAAAAGTGTAACAAGCATAATTAATAATGGAACATATTTCACAATATCCAAGCATCTTTGTCAAACACACGTGTTCCAATTATTACGACCTATCATGTCACGGCCAACACATGGTCGACCAGTCTTCCAACATGATTGGGCATCATCATGGCCCCATTGGGCATGGCATCGTCCCGATGTACTCATATGCATCGGGACATTTCATTAGGGTATTGGTCTAGTTTGTTGTGACTCGGCATCCAGGACCCCCGCCGAGCATCCAATAAAAATCGAGCATTGTCTTACATATTTATACGCATCAAAGATGAAACCATTACCCCGTATAATCATATGCATCGGGGCCATTATGTGACCACTCGAGCACTCAACAACTCAAGAAAATTTTATCTTCGACTTAGTCATTGCAGACATGGTTCGTGCTCAAATAACAAATCTCGGAAATTCTTATTCTTAAAAATTCCAAAAAAAATAATCACACGTGATCACGTACTTAAAAAATCAACCCGCCAAATTTTTGCATGCTTTCCTTTAAAAAAAACCCATTGCCCCATTTAACATGTAAAAATTCGGCGTTCAAATCCCAACACATCAAATTCGCTATTTTCTTGCCTATAAAACCTTCTTTGGAAATAGTAAATATGGCACATGCATTGGACATATCAAATAACATGGCATAACAAGTTCCAATCAATTGAAATTACGCATAAATCCCTCAATAAAACAAGCATAAAAATTCTACTTAAGGACTAATATATCATTAATTACACTAATCGCGATAAATTAAGCTAATCACGATTAATTGGCTAAGCGTGATTAATTAAACTAAACTCCAATTATTTACTCTAACTATAATTACTTACAAATTAATAGTCATTAATTAAAATAATTACAATCAATAAGATAAATCACAATTAATTAAGACTAATCGTAATTACTTAAACTAATTGAAATTAACTTTAATCTAAACCATCATTAATTGCAATTAAGAATAAACTAAATTTAACTAATACTAACCGCAATTTTTCCTTAAACTAACCTTGTCCCAAACCAAAATTAACTACCTAATCAAGGATTAAGGGTTAACTCAGCTTTTTTATCGGTGACGGCGAGCTACGTGGTGATGGCGGCGCGTGGCAAGCTCATGGCGGTAGTGTGACAACGTGGGATATGGCGTTCCGAGCTTGAATGGGAACTCGAACAGTGGCTGCAAAGTCTCAAGGCTCGTGGCCACAAAGTGAGGGTTCGGTGGTGTGGTCAGCGGTGGCGAGCTTAGGCGAACGATGGCGTGGTGAGTGATGGCTTGGGGACGGTAGTGACTCGGGAGCTTGGCAGTGGAGATGGGTGATGTGGGTGGTGGTATTTGTGCAAGTGGTGGGATAATGATGGTGGTGGAGATGGTGGATAATGATGGTGGTGTGGGGATGAATGAACAAGGAAAGAAAGGGAGAAGAAGATGAAGATGGAGGAAATGAAAGCAAAGAAATGGAGGGGAAGGAGATGGGGATGTTTGGTTGAAAATGCGTGAGGGAAGGGGGAAAGAAGAGAGGGAGAGAAGCGCGGGGGGGAGAGAAAGATTTTTCCCAAAAAATCTCACCATGCACCCCAACTACTATCCTTAAAATCCTCCTAGCATAGTTTCTTGTCCCCCTCAATTTCTTTTATCTCTAATTTCTTAAAACTAGTTTTTGGTCCAAATATTACAACCTTACCACTGGTTAATTTTTCTTTTCAGTCTCAATTTCTTTTGATAATTCCTTTTTCTGAAATTTCAGAATTTGCGATAATTCAACAAATAATGAGGTGGCGTCCAATGGAGTGACCCTTTGGCGGAGTTCAATACCCAAATCAAATTAAATTTCATGGTTAAATTGATCAAATGTGACTTTTAGTTTTTGACATAGACTATCGAGTGGCTTTTAGAGTTCTCGCATGTATTTGTTGACTTGTGAGTGAAACGATTTCTTATTCATTTGTGCTTCTTGGTGTGGATGACCCTTGGTTGTCATATAATTGCAAGAGTTCAATTGCGTACCATGTGTACATATAAATAGAATCGGTTTATCGTCATTCGATGTGAATATCGTAATCGTGTGGAATCACCTGCGAGCTAACTACGTACTTTTGTTGAATCGATATATATTCCGTTCTCTACAGTGATTTATAATAGCATAGTATTAACCATTGTTGATTTTTATGGTCGAGTGGTCGATTAGCGATCGAATTCTTTGATCTTTCGCATTTTAACTCTTTCCCAATCTCACCCAATGAATTAGTTAACTCAAAAGTGATGAGTTTAAAAATAAAATAACCATAAGTGCATCAAAAGAAATAACTATTTCATATATTTCGAAATAGGGGCCAAATTTGAGATATCATAGTATAACCCAAGCCTTATATCCACTCTCCACGGTGACCATAAATCACATTGGAAGGCAAATAAGGCTTTCTGTTTGGCAACTTGCCAAATAGTAAAAATTTCTATTCTTTTGGTCCCGGAAATAAATTTGGAGCATAAATTCATTTGGTAAAATTTTTGTTCCTAGAAATGAATTTCTATTTTTTTCTCGAAAGTAGATTTGGAACAAAATCAAAGGTAAAAAAAAAATTGATTATTTGTTCTAAGAGCAGTCCTAGAATCAGCGACCTATTTTCTCTCTTTTCTTTTCCTTTTTCTTGTTCTTCTTCCCTCGTTCTTCTTCTTCAATTCTTGTTGTTATTTTGTGGTCCATCGCCGCGGTTGTTGGCGACCAATTGGGCGGAGTTTGGCAAGCTCGTTGGGCTGCGCTGGCCGGGATGAGGGTCCCGGCCCGGCTCGTCGGGCCAGGTGAGGTCCGGCGAGCTGGCTGGAGGCTTGCCTAGCCACCGGCCAAGCGAGCTCGCTCGAGCCTCCTCGGCCATCGGCGAGGCTCGGCCTCGCTAGAACCTTGCCCCCGGTTTGGCGGTCGAGCTCACCAGTCATTGGGCCACCGTGAGTCGGTGTCACCCGATGGGTGAGGCCCAGCCTCGCGGTGGCCGGCGAGGTGAGCCGGCGGGTGGGCTGGGCGAGCTTGGCCTCCCTAGATTTGGGCGAGGCTGCTCACTCGGCCAAGGCTCGGCCGATGGCCGCGGCCTCACCCGGGGGTGAGCGATGCTCCCGGTGAGGTTGCCAACCCTTGTTTAGCCGGTTCTGGTCATCCCAAGGCCGGCGGCCGGTGGGCCTTGAAGGAGAAGAAGAGAAAGAAAGAAAAAAGAAAGGAAGAAAAAAGAACTAAAGTTATTAAAAAAATTTTAAAAAATGATTTGGATTAGAAATTTTTAGAACGGTACCAAATAATTTTATTTGGGGAATTAAAATTTTGGACGGTTACCAAACAATTTAAAATGTAGAAATTGTTCGGAACGGAGATAAAAAGAATTATTCCCAATCGAGAAATGTTCCACGAGAACGAAAGCGTTACCAAACGTGCCCTAAGAGATCCAATTTTTCCACTTGTGAATTGTGCATGCCCCTAACAAGGGGCCCTAGCCAATCGGAAAGGAGTTGTTGCACAGCGTAAAGAACCCACGTCAAGATAAGTTATAATCAACATGTACAAATCACATCGAATGATAGATCACATAATTATGACCTAGGTACTACTATCATTCTAACTTGTATACTTTGCTCTTATCACGTTACCAACCGTAGCTCCTTATGCACATATTATAAAAAGAAAAAGAAAAAAATATAGCTATTAGCAACAAGAAAAGAGCAAAGAATAACATTACAAGTAATAGGCTAGTTTTTATTCGTTTCTCAACCCCACTACTTCTCTCTTGAATTAAATTTATAGTCATCCAATCTTAGATGACTGTTTCCAACTCAAATCCCTCAAATAATAGTTGGTTTTGCCATTGTTAGCAATAGAACATTTCTTTTTCGCTCGCTAGCGTCAATCTCTGACAGTAGTATTTTTCTAAAACAGTTAAGTCTGCACTTGTCAAAGTCTGTCTCCTGCTCATAATTGGTAAAACTACTCTGATTCCAGTTCAGTGCTCCTGCTATGAATTCCAAATGTTGTCAATGGCTATTTTCATTGCGAACGATGTTCCAATTAGATGAGCAAGTGTGTAGCACCTTTAGGATTTGATATTGGCACAACCCATAGCTCATTCTTAGCATGTGCTTGTTAAGTATGCTAGTGGAGACTTAACTCATCTACATCTTCCTAGGCAAATTCATTACAAGTATAATTAATCTTGGAAAAATTGCCAAATTAGTTCTAAACCTATTGTACAAACGTCCAATTAGTCATGAACTTTTAAATTTTGCAAATTTAATTTTAAATCTTTTAAGTGAAATTTCATTATAATAATTTCCGTCAATTTTCTCGGGAAATTGTTGACATGAGTGGTCCGTTATTGGCATTTGTACCATGTGCTATTTTAGTGATTTTCGGGAACAATTGTCTGAAAGGACATTTAGCAGAATTTCATTCAAAAGTTTATGGTAAATTGGTATAATTAAAAGTTTATTATTGAACTGCCAAATAAAATACGTTTATGAGTGATTGAACAATTTTCCCCAACTAATCTTTGACCCATACATAATCAACCGTGTGTGGTTCCCAAATATGTGCGTGAGGATTACAAATGAAAGGTCACGAGGGACTTCATTCTATCTCATTGAATCAAATCAAAGCACTCATAACTATCACATTTTGGAAGTAACCAACAAACCAACATTCAAATTTCACACTAGCCACGTGAAGCACGAGGCCTTTCATGGTCCTACCCATATGCACTTGTAAATTCTTAAAAATTTTCCAATGAATGGTTGAGATTAATTTAAAGATTTTCGATGGAACGGGTAACATGTGTCCGACAAACAGTTAGGTGATGATAGAAACTCATAGACCATGGAATACTATACCATGATTGGATTGGTCTTCACGAAAAAGCGATGTGCAGTCATTCTAATGGCTGTTTAGACTTCTCAATCAATAGAATAATCCATATGTATGCTCACAATAGTGTTGAAAAATTATCTCACCTACCCATGAAAAGCTATTTGATTTAGTCACTTGTTTAAGCTAATGAGGAATGAATAAGCCACCGAAAGCAACGACAATTTGTCCTCACTTTCAAGTCTCTCAATCGTCCACCAAATTATATTTAGGAAAGGAGTCACTCTAGAATAAGTAGAGTAGTCCATCAAATTATAGGGGAGAACTCAAAAAAATGATCTGAAAGTCTTTCATTTTTCCAAATAAGAGCAAGTAGATCTTGTTTTAAATAAGAATTTGAAGTATCATTACTTTCTCAAATAAGGACCTGAAATTGATCTTTTTGAAATATAAGCCTGAAGTGATTATGTTTGTTTCAAATAAGAATGAAGTGGTTATATCTATTTCAAATAAGGGCCTAATTTTCTACCTTGATCAAGCGTATTTTCGTCATTTATCATTTTCCCCTTTTTCTTCATTTTTTTTTCTTTTTCTTTCCTTTCCTTTTTTTTTTTTTTTTTTTTTTTGGTTCCTCTTCTTCCTCTTTGTTGGTGGCTGGCTAGTCATCAGTGATGCCATAGAGGGGGGGCAAGGGTTGCCCTGCCCGGTCGACAAAGGCCACCCACGGCCATAGGCAAGGGATGGCCTCGCCCTAGCCTCCCAATGGGCGATGAGGTCGCCAAGCCCTCGTCGGCCTTTGCTAGCGATTGTCGGCCGATGCTAAAAAAGAAAAAAAGAAGAAAAAGAAAAGAAAAATTGGATGAAAACTCCTTGACTTGGTTAGAAAATTTGCTTGTAGGCAATCGACGAGTTCAAGTCTTTATTTGAAATAACCAATGCCACTTTTAAGCGCTTTATTTGAAACAACGAATGCCACTTGGTTTTATTTGAAATAAAATCCGCTTATGGTCCTTATTTGAAAAAATGAGAGCACTTTGGGTTCTTTTTTGAAATTTTGCCAATTATAGAATACTTCCCTTAGTTCACCACGATAGGAGGCGCTAAGGAAATTATTTTATTCGTGGCTCTAGGGTACAAAAGTCGGTGGACAAGTTAGTTCAAAAAATAGACTAGATCTTTTGCGTGCTATGGGCATGCCAGATAGGAAGCGGATGGGTGCAAGTTATTTTTACTAGAAAAATAGAGATGTGAATTTCAAAGGTGAGGTAGATGTCAAATGAAAAGGGTTTGTTACGCAACTACTTAGAGAAATTGATATTTTTTTTTTATTATATCTAGTTTTTTTTTTTTTCCATAAACAGTGAGGCTTTCAATTGATCAAGGAGGGTGAAAATTACAGCCTATTGAAAGAGCATCTATACAAACGGGGTCAACAACTCGGGAGGAATGGTTGAAGCCCAAGAGGGAGGAAGTGAAGAGGGCCAGGCATTAGCGGCCCAATCGGTGCTGCATTGGCCTCTCGTCGGCAGTGTTGGATGCGCGAGAAGAGGGGAAGGACGAACGAAGCGCCACGACATCGAAACAGAGTGACCCGAACCTCCCATGGTGTTGAACGCGTTCATGGAAGATTTCCACCGGTTGCAAGCAATCGAGACTCAACAATCGGGTTATGCTCTTCCTTTCCTTGTTCGACGGTATGTAGAGTGGAGATAAAAGCCTAGAGTTCACATTGCGGGGGAAGAGGCTAGGACAATACAGCGAAGCCATCGAGCAAGAACGCCCGAGCGTCGCGAAGAAGGCACGCGATTGCACTTGGGTGTTCATTTGAGAAGAAAGCCCCATCAATATTGGCCTTAATTTCATGGGGAGCGGGGGAGTCCGTCGATTAGGGGCTGAGCGGAGTGTCAGGCCGTGGGATGCGAGTATTGCAAGAGGCGGGCGTGCGAAGATGCTTCAACAATCGCCCGAGCTACCGGTTGATCCAAGATCCGTCCTTTGATGCCGGAAGATGAAGTGGTTAGAGCCTTCCATAGCGCCGGAAACGGGCGACAAGTTCATGCGAAGGTAAGTCGACGATTAGCAAAAATGTCGTCTAGCCATGCGTCTATTCGATGTCCCCCTGAATGCTAGATGATCAATATGTATGCTTGGTGAGACCATATCAGTTTGTGTCCATGGGCAATGAAGTAGGATGTGCTCAATAGTTTTACCCGGTGTGTGCACGAAACATAAAGAGAGGGGGATCTTTGTAGGATATGTCGCCGAATAGGTTCGCTTTAGTGGGAAGGGCGTTATGACACAATGACCAGAGGAACACTCGAATGCGAGGAGGGGTTTGTAACTTCCAGATATGGCGCCATAAGTGGGGTGATGGTTGGTAAGAGGAGGATGCTGTGTTGGAGTTGTTGGGGTGAGTGGATTGTCTAATAAAGTGGTAGGCTGATTTAACTGAGAAGTGACCGGATGCTGTGCCTGTCCAAATAAGGCGGTCTATGGTTGGAGTGTGGCCTAAGGGAATGTGGCTGATCTCAGTAACCCTATTCTGGTCAAAGTGTTGCTGTAGCAGAGGGATATTCCAAGTTCGCCTAGTAGGACAGATAAAAAGGCAGCAACGGTTGTTGGTTCAGCTCGAGTCTTGGTCCACCAATAACTCCACTAGATAGCCAATTGTCTTCTCGGATATTGATCGATTTGCCATCGCCGACAGACCACTGGAGCTTATGAATGATTGCATCTCTCCCTATAAGTAAACTTTTCCATCCCCAAGAGGAAGAAGATCTGTGACCTGCGTGCCAAAAACTAGTGGAAGGATAATAGAGACCCTTAAATAGTTTTCCCCAAAGAGATGATGGATTCTGGAAAAGTTGCCAGGCTTGCTTGCCTAATAGGGCTCTGTTTAGGGTAAGAAGATCCCGAAAGCCGAGACCGCCTTCTAGCTTCTTTGTCTTGAGAGACTCCCATGCGCGCCAATGAATTCCAGATCTGGTACTGTTAGTTTGCCACCAGAATTTGGCGATTCTGCGCTCAATAGACCGACAGATGGAAGTAGGGATTCTGAATATGGTCATGGCATATTGTGGAAGCTAAGGGTATTTTCAGTCATTTGATATTGATAATTGAAGAGTGCACGCAGAAGTTGGAAATTGGTTTTATATGGTGTAGGTGTGATAAATAGTAAACAAGGTATAACTTATTTGCGTTCCAGTGATTATCGGTCCCTCAAGAACTATGCGTCGGGAGATTCGAGAAATCCCATTAATCATGGACTCACCTAATAATCCATTCCTTTTGATTGGATTTGTCATATCTGTCAGAAAAAAAAATCAGAAGATGGTGTCAACCTCAACTTTTGTCAATCAACTTTTGTCAATTAACTTTTATAGACTATTAAGAGTACTGTTTAGATTTTTTTTGTCCCTCTATTAGATATGACATTTCCCTTGAACGTACATAACGCGTATCCACAATAAAATAAGTCCATTACAAGAAATCTATCCATTGCAATGAAAAAAAGAAAAAAAAAGATATTTGTCGCTATAGGTGATTTGTGCCAACAAAAAATAAAATTTGTCGATATTTTGAAATTAAGATTTACGTCGCTACTACTGCTCTACTTGTAGTGACGGAAATCTTTTTTGGAAAGGAAATTTTTTTGGTCGTTGCCGATTTAAAAGCTATAGCAACGAAATCTAATTTGTCAGCAATTTACTTTGTAGGATGTATGGACTTGACCGTTATGTAATCACATTTTATAACGGTCTTCATATGAAATAATTTGATTACAATCAAATAAAGTATACATAAAATTAGAAAAAAATTCTCACGATCTTTTTTCAAAACAATCGTAAGTAGGCGTTTTGTAAATATTCCATCAATAGACAAATGCGTAAATAGATTGATTCCACTTCATCTCTCACATATTTAAATTTTAAATTTTAAATTTTTTCAATCTCATGGACAACGTACCAACAATAGTTCAAAACTTGAAATATTTTTATTTTTCGAAATACATGTGTACAATCTCTTTGTACCGGCTCAATAATTTCTTTTCTTTCATCGATAATTTAAATATATCATAATTAGGAGATTTTCCAAAATTATTTGCATCAAACTTTTAAATATATGCTTTATGTGTGCACTTTTGTTAGTAATTTATATATATATTGATCGTACAATAATATATATATTGCTCGAGACAATAATATATATTTTCTATTATACAGTAATTTTAACCTAATAGGGTAGGGTCTATACAATAAGTTACTTTCAATACAAAATGATTTTTATTTAATTTTTATATAAAATACATCATATTTTCATTTTAATTTAACTTAAATTAGTCGTTTAATTTCACTATTCTCAAATTAAATTTAAAATTAGTCATATCACTTATATATTCATTTCAAACTATTTGGCCACCAAATGTTTTGTTGCAAAAAATTCTGCGAAATACCCCTAGAAAATTTCCCTCCGTTTTCGTGATTTAGCAATGAATGTTTTTGTGTTGCCACAGCAAGATTTAGCAACGGATCTTTTTGGTTGTCACAGTAACATTTAGCTTCAAAACAATGTTTCGTTGCCACAAATAATGACAGCAACGAAACAAATTTCACCGGACTAGATTTTCAAACATTCATTTTTCTCAGCGTACGCAATTGCGTCTATTTATGAAGATGTGATTTGTGATCACTGTTTGAGCAGCATCGATATCGACATGCAACACGCGATACAACATAACCCACACGATCACTAACACATCATTTCTAAAAGAGGAAAAAGAAAAGAGAATTTGAGCAGCATTGAGTCTCACATTTTTATATATAAATCAAATTAATTTGATTCAAATTCACAAATAAATAAATAATAAAAGAGCCTGAATTAATTTACACTAAAAACACTAATTCAACATTTGTTAATATAATCTTGAAAAATTCAACTTCATTCAAAAAATCTATAAGACTTGGAGGAGAAAAAAACAATCCACATTCTAGACTCGCGTATTGGAAGAGAAAAGAAAAAATTTTGGGGTGAATTATGTGTCATGGGATGATAGAGTTAGAAGAGAAGAATAAGTTTTTCTTCCTTCCCCTTTTATTTATTTTTAACCCCTTATTTAATGAAAAATTTAAAAATTGACCCGTGTATGTCGAAATCACATGTTAGAAGTCTGAACTCGTATGTTGAATTCTAGACTCATGTGCCTAAGAGCGTTGGCAGAGTTGACTAGGCGTCGGTTAATCGACACCTATTAACCGAGTGTTGGATAGTGTTAGACACGTGTCGAAGATGTCCGATGTAACACAAAAAAGCTCGTGGAAAGTGTGGATACTTCCTAGATCACTGTAATCGGGAATGGGCGGTTAAGGGTCTTAATCTGTCATAGAAAAGCATGAAACACAATCACATGTTTAAGTTGATGGGTTTGAATTTGTTACGACTCTTTGTCCTCACCGTCATGTCTCAATTGTCAACTGCATTGTACATAGGAGAGCGTAATTGATCTGAGTTCCATAGTATTAGTTCATAAATAGATGTGACATATTGTAAATGAGCATTTAAATAAGAAATTTGTCAAACTATTTATAAATCAATTGTGTAAGGAAAAGATAATTGTACTATGAAATTTCACTAAAACTTAAGTGACATTCCTAGCTAAGCTAAAGGGAAGTCATAATTAATTGAGGGTATATTTGTCTAAGAGTAATCGGAACCCTTTTCTACGTTCTCTTCTTTGCTGAGAACACCATTGCCCAAATCTCTCTTGAAGAAAGGCCACCGTTCAAACTCGCCAACCACTTCCCATGATCAACGAGATGAGGCTTCACGCAAGACGACCTCAGTAACTAGTGATCAAAACGATGATACACGAGCTTCGGATAAGGCAAAGGCAGTGGCTGTTTTACCAGAAGCGCCTCAAGGGCATTTTATCAAACACCTAGGGTGCGTCGGCTCAAGGCAGCCACGGACAAGAATAAGATCCGAAACTAGACCAAAGCTCAACGAGAATGGCAGGGAATGCTCAACGTCAACAACGGACAGCATGAGCGAACTCAAAAGGCACGCCTCGACTCAGTAACCCATGCAAAAAATGTGAGAGAAGAGAACAAAAGCGGGGCACAAAGACGGTCGGTGGAGGGTCCCTACCCGGCTCGGAGGTCGTGAATGGTGGGCGAGATCGATAGATCGGACTACGTCGGGTCGCCTTGCACGCCCCCCGAGCCGGGATCCTTGGGTAATTGACACGGGCTGAACCAAAAACCAAGAAACTTATTGGAAAAACTTGCAATCGAGGAAAGGGAAGCCACAGCTTGGTGGTTTCGGCTAGGAGGCGCAAGCTCGCGTCGGGGATGGCTGAGCGACGCTCGGCTGAGGTGGATTCTGGGTCTCCTTCTCGCTCACTCTCCGTTTCTACCTCTCTCGCCCAAGACCCCCACAAATCTCTCTCTCTCTCTCTCTCAGTCAAAACCTTCCCCCTCCGACCGACTCTCCCTCTCTCTCTTTTAAGCTCGGCCAGCAAGTGCGCATGGCTCCTGCCACCGCCAGCTGCCTTGCCGGTCTAGCTCCGACCTTGGTATCATGTTGCCCGATCTGCTCCTCCCCTGCTCCCTCGTGATCCTTCGTCTCCTCTGGTTTGTACTTTGCTTTTTCTTGCATGACCGGTGTGAGGAGGAAGGAGACCCACGCGCGGGGCGGGCTGAAATGAAGGGAGATGGGCCAGCCCGCGTGAAAAGAAGAAAAACGGGAAGAAAAACGGGAAGAAAAGAGGTGGGCTGGCCCACACAAAAGGAAAGGAGGAAAGAAGCAAGGAAAAGAGGTAGGCCAGGCTTGCATGGGGAAAGGAAGGAAGGGGGAAAGAGGAGGGCCCAGCCCCTGCCCGGCCCTATTCAACCTTTCGTTTTTTTTTTTTTTTTTGGTGGGACTTCTTTTTTTCTTAAATAATAGTTCTTTTAATTAATTTTTTATTTTATATATAATTAATAAATAATTAAAATTGTCGGTAAAATGTAGGTGTCGATACTCTTTTTTTTTTTTTTTTTTTCTTCTTTTCTTTCCTTTAGACTTTTCTTCCATGATCTCTTTTGTTTTTCTTTCGTTTTGTTTTATGTTGGCCGGGTCCCACAAGAGGTGGACCAGCCAACGAGTTTCAGTTAAAATCTATTGTCCGATCCGTGCGTTTTCTTGACATTTAGCATTTTCTGTCGATATTTCTTGGTACAGGACTTAAATCACTTTGTATGACAAACTACACATTGCAGCCGGACATGTTCTTGTGACTCGAAATGTAAGTCTTAACACGACAACTATAAACCCCAAACCTCCATACGATCCTACGGCCATAACAAAACCCTCATATACAGGCCGTAACTCATAACCTTCTTTTTGAGATTTGTGTGTCCAATCCTCTCGTTGTTACAGATGGATGCGAATCTCACAAAGCTTGGTGGTTCTCTTCCAGTCCCAAATGTTCAGGAGTTGGCAAAAGAGGCCATGACCGAAGTCCCGCCTCGCTATGTCCGAAATGATCAAGATCATCCGCTCATGGATGATGATCATGGAACTTTGTTGCTTGAAGTACCAGTAATTGACTTGAACAATCTCTCATCCAGCGATGGCGACTTGATGGAGTCCGAGCTTGAAAAGTTGCACGCTGCATGCAAAGATTGGGGATTCTTCCAGGTAAAATTTCACAAGAGTAGCTTTTACTCTTTCTTTCTGTGAGGATTACTTGAAGAAACCGACTATTGAAGTTGACAGATCCCTTTTTGTGGATGCAGTTGATAAACCATGGAGTGAGTTGTTCATTGGTGGAGGAGGTGAAGCTGGGTATACAAGAGTTCTTCAAGCTTCCAATGGAAGAGAAGAGGAAGTTTTGGCAAGAAGAAGGAGACTTGGAGGGTTTTGGGCAGGCGTTTGTAGTCTCCGAGGAGCAGAAGCTTGATTGGGGCGACATGTTTTTCTTGCTGTCCCTACCCAGACATTTGAGAAAACCTCACCTTTTCCCCATGCTTCCTTCACCGTTCAGGTTCTCTCTCTCTCTCTCTCATATCCATCGAGTACACTATATATCAATGAGATCCAGATTGGATTGTCTAAACTTAGGGTATTAAAATTTATATCGCAATTTTTTTTCCCGAATTGGCCAATTTTTATGCTCGATTTCCTCCGTATTTTCTTCCATTTTCTCCTTTTCTACTTTCTCCCCATATCACTTAGGGGCCGCCTCCACCATTGTTGCCCCACGCGCGCTGATAAGCCACCCGATGTCAACATTTATCATGAACCGTCGCAGCCACCATCGCTAACCTAGGCTCAGCTCCACTCTCTTCCTTCCCGTACGATGGCGGTGGCAATAGACGCGTGGTCCATGTTTTGATTGTGTTGGGTAACTGCACATGGTGGTGAAAAGGCAGGGGGGAAAAGGATTGAGTGAATCTAATAGGAAAAATCACTATACTAGAGATCCAAAAAATTAGTTCACGAAATAGTTGAACTAGGTTTTTATACCAATTCGGTATCACTAGCGAGACAATAATTTAGGCAGGGTTCCCTTGTCCTAATTTAATTACTTTCATAGGCATAATCAGTTGACGTGAGACTCGAGCGAGAACAAATGGCTATATCTTGTTTTACTCGACTATGGAAAAGTTTGCCGATGGCAAAATAAGAAAGGTAAAATCTTTCGACCCCAAAAAATGAAAAAAAAACAAATGTTGTAGTCAGTTCCAGCTTTTCACAGGCAAGTAAGATGGTTGTTACGCAATCTATAAATTGGGATGACTTTCATTAATGACAATTTTGTCAAGAAAATAGATATGTATCAATCTTGAAGAGACCTATGGAGGTTTCGTGATGAAATGGATGAAGAGGATCCAATGTCGACGTCTGAGTTTTCTTCAAACCCCGGAGTTAGGAGTATGACGAAGCAAACAGTTGGGGATGACGTGAATCCACAACTTACCCGATGGGTTTATCATTCTAGGAATAAAATAAAAGAAAATTTTGATTTTTTCAGTTAAGTTACCTCCGTATAAAAGAAATTCGGACATGTAATAGGCAGATATAAAGGGTTTGGTTCTAGATTGTTGACTATGGATCATAAATCTAAGACAGTGCTTGACTTAATTGTATATCTCTCACAAATATCTGTAACAAAATATATTCATTCTTGAACGTAGATAAAATGAAATTTGAAATAACTTTTTCTCCTCTTGTGCCCATTATTTCCATTGTTGAAGGAAAAATAAAATTTGTTATGTTAATTCTTCAAAATAAAATTTGTTGTGTTAATTGTTTGGCTCATTTACTAGCTCAATATGGATCACTGTCGAATTGGGATCTAAATTTTAGAAGATGTTAAATGTACACTTAATGGTTAACATAGCAACAATCAAAATAAAGATCAAATTTAGAAAAAAATCTTGGCTGCACCCAACGCATGTGTGCCCAACAAACATGCACCATTGGAAAGACCCGTCATCGTGAATGGTGCATATGCATTAGACTCACATGTACTAGATGAATGTAAGACTGGCTTCAAGACTAGCCCACATATTCAAGAATACTATAATTTTATCAAAACTACGAATATTTTATCTAAATGTTTTCTACACATCTCTCACCACCAAGATGAACAATCATTTACTTATTGAAAATAAAAACTGCTGGTATAAATGTCAATATTTTGTGAGAATATTCACTTTGCAACCAATTCTTATGCAGAGATGTCTTGGATGAATACTCCTCGGCGCTCCGAGACCTTGCAATGAAGATTCTCCTTCTCATGGGAAAAGCTCTGAAGATGGACACCAAGGAGATGATAGAACTGTTTGACGAGGGCGTTCAGCACTTTAGGACTAACTACTACCCTCCATGTCCACAACCCAACCTCGTCATCGGCCTCACTCCGCACTCCGATGCCGTGGGCCTCACCATTCTTCTCCAAGTCAATGAAATGGAAGGTCTCCAGATACGGAAAGAGGGCAAGTGGATCCCCGTCAAGCCCCTTCCTAATGCTTTCGTCGTCAATGTGGGAGACATTTTAGAGGTAAAGATTTCTGAACCTATCTATATTCCCAGGCTATTGATGACATGACTGTTATTTCATACACAATCTGTTAAACATTTTATCTATACAGTTTTCAAGATATCTTTGGATGAATAGTCTGGATAAACAAAAAACTACACAGTTTTGAATGCAATAACCATCTTGAACGACATGTTGGAAAAAACCAATGATTGAGTGCAGAAATTTGTGTAATCACGTTTATATCTTCCGAATTCCAATATGTGCAACGAGCTAAATAGTCTGATAGAATGAGTGCTTATAATAGAATTTCATGAACAAGAAGTATGACAAAATAGTATGTGCTTTTTGATGATTGACATAGATTGTCACGAATGGTACTTATCGTAGCATTGAGCACCGGGCAACGGTTAACTCAGTGAAGGAGAGGCTCTCCATTGCCACATTTTATAGCCCGAAATTGGAAGGGGACTTGGGTCCAGCACCGAGCCTGATCACACCCGAGAAGCCAGCACTGTTCAAAAGAATTGGCGTTGCCGATTACTTCAGGGGACTCTTCTCTCGTAAGCTTCAAGGAAAGTCATATATTGATGTTATGAGGACGATTCAGGGGGAGGAAAATAATGGGAATTAAATTTGACCATAAACTATTATAGCTGAAATCCTTTCTTTATGTTGACTCTCTCCATGTACCTCGAATAAGTCGATCATGTATTGACACAATCTGTAAAATCGATAAAAAAGCAGTGAAAATCTGCTACAAGTATCAGTTCAACATTCTCGGATTTATACTATTCTTCTTACTATTGCAAAATGCACTTTGTCCATTGGCAATGAAGTAAGGCTGAATTTAAGTATTCGGAACGAACCCATTGCACAAGTGGAGCGTAAAAGGTGGTTGCAACACGCTCTTAATGGGATTTGACTTTGCGAATGTGGAAGTCAGGGTCGCTTCCCACGAACCCTGGCAAAACTCTAAAGCTCTCGCAAGCCGAGATAAGTGCGACCTATAAAACAGTGCCTTAAAAGAGCTGACAAGTCTTGTGCAATATGGCCAATATCTGAATCGGTAGTTTGAGCTTAAGGTTCGTCCTCTCAACTACCAAATTTTGTTTCAAAATGGTTCAAAGGCATCCACGTCTAGTATGGGAATCAGTTTCCTCTCCGTTGGAATGGAGCCACACAAGTGGATAAGCGTGGATTTAACTTTACACGGTGGTCTTCATGTGACCATTCG
This sequence comes from Eucalyptus marginata, assembly GCA_014182565.1. Taxonomy (NCBI): domain Eukaryota; kingdom Viridiplantae; phylum Streptophyta; class Magnoliopsida; order Myrtales; family Myrtaceae; genus Eucalyptus; species Eucalyptus marginata. The sequence continues at coordinate 31,221,282 of CM024589.1, forward strand.
AACGAAGAACGATATTCATTGGTCTGTCCCAATTTTTTTTTTTATCAAAACCGAGAACATCAACTACAGAAAATATATAGAAATCTCCGCTCTGTCCCTGTTCTCTTTGTTCGTCGCTTCCTCTGTCAATCATAAACATCCACTCCATACTGACTATTAATTTCAAGACCTAGAATAATGCTCATATTTGGCCTAGCATGCAGACTATGACGCCGAAGAAAGTGCAGAAAAGTAAGAGGTAAGACAAGTGAGAACTAAATTGAATAGGTCATACACCACGAGTAGGAATCTACCTAAGAGATAAGAGCACAACAAGATGTTGACACCTAAATTTTGGCGATTTAGTTTATTTATTTTATTGCATAGAAAATTAGGGGTTAATTTTATTAAGTGCATATCATATAGATTTAGGTTGCATTTATTGGACCGGTGGTGGATGAGTTTAAATTAAATGGATCAAGCCCACCTAAGCGAGCAAGTCGGCCAAAGCCCATATTTTTAATGATCGAAAATTATCTCGTGGGAAAATTGATTTCAAATTTTTCTGAGATATGATGAATTTTGGATAGGGCACATGTGTGAAAGAATATTGCGGTTTATCTTCGCAGGATTTGGTATTAAAGAATAATCTTATTGAAATCTTGAATCGTTATCAATAGGTGAGAAATTTGGAAAATAAAAAGTGATATTGCATGCGAAAAAAGAAATTTTCGCGGATGTTGATTTGAAAAGGAAATTAAAACCCTAATCTTTGGTCTATAAAAGGTTTTTTTTTTTTTTTGCCTAGGGTTTTGGGGGGCACACAATCGATACAAACGGCCACATTGAAGGAAATATTCAGCCAAAGAGAGAGCGAGCGAGTTGTGAGTTTTCATCCTTGAGCGCAAGCCACGACGACGACGAAAGTTATTGATTTGCCGGTCTCATGGAAGTCCCTCAACGTGAAATCAATGAAATTCACCGAGTGTGGTGATCAAAGAATCGTTGATCAGAGAGCACAGCTACGCTCGTGAAGAAAGGAGGGAAGGGCCAATAAAAAATTCTACTTTGGTCGCATAGGGGATGTTCTTCTTTGACATTTTCTTTTTGGATTATGTTTCATGGTTTCATTGTTCTCTCCACTCCATTATGGACACCTCACTCTTCAAAGATCTCTTCTTTTTTGGGCGGTGCTAATGTGATCTGCTTGCCGCTCACGAATTAACGGTGCTCCCGACGTTCCTGCAGTCCTGGCGGTGACCAATCGACTCCGATTTTCATTGGTGAAAGCTCATCAATTGTTTTGTTGCCCTGCCATGCCGAGTCGTGAAGCCTCGACGTGATTTGCTCCGCCTTGACGCTCATCCAAGCAATACGTGGCAGTGGGTACATTAAAAAATTACAAAGATGTGTGCCGATCAAAAAGAAGAGAACACATCCACACGTCTGCAGAAGGGAGCCACGCATGCACACCCACCGCCTATCGAGAATTCTCGGTCTTCTCCGTGATTGACCATCAACAAAGCAGCCTCGTCGGTCATCCCAGCACCATCACTATCTTTTGTTGAGCCAGCAGCCGCCCAGAGGATTTCCAATGACCTTTGTGACATCCCCACATCGGAGACCCTTCACCGCTACAGCTGTCCTCTACTGATTCCAGACTTGAGCTGCCATTCATTGTGGTTCCTCCTGCCCGGTTGCTATTCGCTACAACAGATCGCTACACCCGTAACATCGGCAAGTTCCCGGTTCGAAGGACCGTTCATGGATTTTCATGAATTCATTCTCTCTTGGGATTCTCACGTATCCAAATTTTCTTGAAGATATTAATAAAGGTGAGGTCTTGAGGGGATAAGTCCACCATCTAGAGAGCAGCCCATGATTTCTCTCGTGTCCTTGCCTCCAAGGCCTTGGTGTCATTGGTGTTGGGTGTCCATTGAAGGATCACTCAATCCAGTAGTGAACCAGCGAACTAGCTTGCTGTTGCGCACTTATCCTGACAAGCCCAGCCTTGTCAAAGTACTAGCAGGGACTTGCACGTGTTCCGGCATTCATTGAAGGAAGTCCACGAATCTAACCCACCATGAGATCTTGATGCTCTCTTGCAGATTTTTAGATGATTTCAACTCCTCGCTTCTGGCCCTCGCCGAAGCTCCGACGACTACTACCTCCGGCGACCCTCTGTCCTTGGTGACCGAGCACAAGGCTTGGAAAAGAAAATCAATTAGGTAGTTTTTTTTTTTTTTTATGATATTTTCATTTATTTACTTTGTTTTTTTAGTAGAGTTGTTCCTTGATGTATGATTGAAATTCCGACATGAAAGTGCCCCCTCAAATTAGGGATTGTCGGTTCAATTTTCGCGCCCGAAATCCGACTCACAATCTCTTGCAAAATCGACAATCCGATCTCATGCCCGAGATTCGATTCGCGATTTATTTAAAATTGGACAACCCGATCTCATGCGCGAGATATGGTTCGCCAATTTTCGAATATCAATCTTATCTTGTTTGATTTGATGTCGTGGTATTTGAGTCAGTTTTATTTTCGTAAAAGGAAAAAATTCAAAAAAAGTTTGAATTAGGATTAGGTTTGTTTTTTTATCTTGCATGATTAGATTAGGGATTTTATTTTGAATCATGAAAAAAGAAAAAAGAAAAAGAAAAAGTGCACTCATTTAGGATGTTAGTTTTTTTATCTGAATTGCATGTTTAATTTTAATTTCGAATTTCATAAAAAATTAGGAATTAAGGCATTATTTGCACGTCATGGCATATTAGAATAAATTGCACGTTTTATTTTAAGTTTAGATTGATTTTTGCATCTTAGGTTAGAGCTTGCTAGGTTAAGATGATATCTTAGTTTAAATTAGGATTTACTCGACTTGATCCTTAATATAAGCTAGATAGAATCTTAATCTAGATAGTTATGTTTTGCATTTTCCTTAATTTTGAATTTCATAAAAATTTGTCTTAGGATAAATTAGTTTCAATTTCTAGAATATATTGCATTTTTAGAATAGAAAATTCATGTGCATGTCATATAGAATTAGACCCATTAAATACACGTCATTTAGGGTTTATTATTAGGTTCACTTAATTAGAAATTGCCCGTCATTAGAATTAGGTCATTTTGGTTAATTTGGATTGCATATTTAATTATTGCATGTTCATTAAAAAATTCACAAAAACTTTTAATCATTCATATGGTTTAGGACATTTTGTCATGCCATATCATTTCATATTAGATTACAAGCATTGCATTGCATGTGGACTATATTCTCATTTAAAAGTGAAGGCAAAATTGAGTGATTGCTTGTTAATTTGAAATCATATCTAAGATTGTTGATGTGAATTCTGATCTAACAACGCAGATGCTTTCGTTGCTTTGAGGTAAGTCCTGTATTATTTTATTTGCTTTCTTGAGTGTTAAATTGGTAGTTTGCGCACTCGTATGATTACCTCACATGTTAGAAAAGTGAAATTAATTCAAGCTGCTTGCCAAACATTTTTTCCAAAAAATAAAAGAAAAGAAAAGGTACCGAAAGGGCGTTAGAGAAATCTAACGTAATCAAGTCCCCCGTCCCAAAATCTCTTGGTTCGTAGGAGTAAGATGATTCTCCCATTATTTTACTTAGGTGTCTAATCGACCTACCACAAATTGATTAGTGGCGACTCCCTTTTGCATGCTAGATATTTGAATTTAAATCGCGAGTTGGTATGGGCTTGGGAGAGCCCGAGCTAAGTCTAGGCTTAGCAATCCATTAGCCTAATTTTAGGTGGTGCACCCGAAAATTTGGTCGCGACAGCTTGGCGACTCCGCTGGGGACTTGAGTTAAAACTCTTAGTGGACTTAGGCCAATTTTCTCTTTATTTGAAAAAAAAGTTTTTGTTTGGCAGCGAGGATTCTAGGTACGTCCCTAACATTTAGGTGTTAAATGTTTTTGCAGATTAGGAGGTATAAGGGGAGTAGTGATTGTTAACCCTTGTCTTGCAGGTTGGAGTTGAGGATGAATGTTTTAAATTCAAGTTATTGAAGTGCTGTTTGATTTAAACTGTTGTGCATGCCTTGCATCTTGCACTACACTTTTGCACACACAACCCGCCGCCGGACCTGGGCCGCATAGGATCATTTAGGATGGTGTTGAGATGGATACCACTCCGACCGCATGCTCGCGGTGCAGTCGCCCATCTCAATCCCGAAATTTCTTTCATGGTGTCAAGAGTACCCACCCCGGTCCGCATGCCCGTGACCTAGGTCGGCTCTTTGACCAAGCCGGAGTCATGAGGACCTGACATAGTCCACAAGCCCGTGGCTAGTCTGATTATCATTGTGGCTCCACTTTGATAAGCCTTATAGATTAGAAATCGAGCCACTTACCATGCGCATGTCTATGTGATTGCCATTGATTCTCCTTGGTGAAGTAAGTCTTCTACCCTTATACTATGCAATTTACTTTTGGTCCGTCCATGACAATCTAGGTTAGTCGTTTGATCTAATTCATTTGTCAATTAGGAATGAAATGAGGAAATTGCCATGTAATGAATCATTTGCAAAAAAAAAAAAAAAACTTTGTAAAATTTGCTTTCAATTCATGTCTAAGAAATTTGGTCTTGTTAGGGTGTCTATATTTATTTTCCTAGTCCATTTTTAGGAAAATGCCCATTTTGTACGAACTTTTTATGAATAAATGAAAAAAAAATGGAAAAATCGATTAGATCATTGTCATGGATTGACTTTCTAATTACCCTCATGCTTACATGTTCCCGTTCATTTGAATTAGGTGATTATGGATCGATCCCACTCACCCATCCGTTCAGATCAAGAGCTAAAATGACGGATCAAAAAGAGCTAATCTCGTCAAGCAAAAGTGCTACGATTTATCTTCAGTGAGAATTTGCGACTCCAAGAAGAGAGCCAAGAAGACATTTTGAACCATCTCACTTTCCTGAGGTAGCCAAATTTGATGCCACCATGAAGAGACTAGTGACATATCTAGATGGAAGAATATCTAATCTGAAGGGTTCGCATCACAAGATCAGAGCATAATAGAGAGGCATTTGAAAATAACACATCAATTTCCAGTGATAGTTCGCCCGTTGATTTGGGAACATACATCCAAAGGAAAATAGACATGAGGGCAAAGGATCATTTCCTAGCCGATTGTAATGACATCTCCCAAGAGTGAAGAAAATCATCTTGATTCCAAAGTGTGATATGTGGCACATCTCATAACAATTTGTGTGAGATGTCATTCTCAAAGGCCAAATGAAGTTTCTCATTTCCATGAGAAAATAATGGAACAAATCAAAAGTGGATCATCTGTCTTGGATGAAATGGATACATTGTGGAATTGACACTCTGTTCTTTTCTTTGCAGATGACGAATTGGGGCACTATAGATTCTAGTAGTGACATGACTGAGACAAAATCTCGATTCGAGCCAGAATGGTTGTACAATTTGAATTTACTCTGATGTTGCATAGTATTCTATTCATGCACGTTCTCTTGTGCAGGGACAAAAGCGGATTTTCAGGGACAATCCAAAAACACCAAGTCTTGAGACAATCCTCTCGTGGGACAATTCATTGAATGAACACTCAAAATCATGTTTTTCATACTTACGAAAGCATTTTTTGAGTGTAGTAAATTGTTTGTTCTGAAGTTTACAATTTTTCATGCTTAAAGATACTGAGCTCCTTCAAAAAGGATTTTGCATGATGACTCTTACATATTTAGTCCACCAATTCCACTAAAGAATATCAAGATGGACTAATTCAATGAATGATGTGGAATGGATTAAGCATGCTAAATGATGTTAGGACTAGAATTAGCACCTAGAGGGGGGTGAATAGGTGATTAAAGCGATTTTAACAATCAAATCCGAATATGAGATTAATGAATTAAAAATAGCAATCGCAGCAAATGAAGATTATGAAAGATAAAAGGATTAGGGAGAGAGAATCAAGACTCCGTTTATAGTGGTTCGGCTTATATCAAGCCTACGTCCACTCTCCCGCGCACGGACAGCCCTTCGGCTGGATTTCACTAAGAATCAAAAAGAGTTACGGTCTCACGCTCTTGAGTCCACAATGTAGAACTTCTACTACACTTCCTCAAGGTCTCACAACTCTATGATCACTCTTTTGATTACATGTATTGCTCGAAGAATAAGATCACAATCGAAATATGGAGATTCGACTTTGGAATTCTTCTATCCAAGACTCTTCAACAACTCGAGCGTCTCTCTTTATACGCTTCTTCATGCCTTCATTACCGTTGGCACCTTCCAAAGAAGTTCTTCCAATCAACCCGTTGGACAGAATCAATTTGGAGAGATCTCGAGCTCTTTAAGGTAAGTGTAGATAGCCCATCAATCCCTCGCCCATACAATCGGGATCTTGGTTTCCATAAGTTGAACTTTCCAAATAAGTTGCAAATCTTAGAGAATCTATATCAATTCGGATACGAATGTAAGATCGTGTAGTGCTGAATCCGGTCGAAAGATATTCCTCACCATTGAGATAAAGACTAATCGGAATAGAAATTTTTATCTTGTCGGTCCGGAAACTGTCCATGAGAGTAGACTTTGAAACTTGAGTCTTGTTGACGTCGACTTTGATCTTCGAGACTTTGCCAAGATGCTCGCAAGTCTTCGACCCGGGCGAGAGAAATGTTTTGTCAACTTCAAAACCTTTTGAGGAGAATTTATCCAACAATCTCCCCCTTTTTGATGGTGACAAAACTTTCCTGCAGATTTGAACACTATTGCCCTGCAAAACAACTTTTAAGCTTGCAAAGATATCATTAGAATAAGAATAGTATAAGATGTCCTGTACGCAGATGTCCTGTACACAGACTTACCCTGTACACAGATCTGCAACCACAGAAACCTCATTAGTCAATGCAGACTTTACTATTTATATCTAATTTAACAGCTTAAGGTAATGCAGTAATAAGCAATCATTCAAAAACTCAAGATAAAGTCAAAATATCAATAACAAACAAACCATTAAATCCAAGAAAATAGAAATGAAAGTTTAAGGTTTGAAATGAGAATAGAGTGAAAATCTGCCTGCAAAGTCTTCTCCCCCCTTTTTGTCGACATTAAAAAGTAAGAAAATCAAGGAGCACGAGGAACGCGAACAAGTTGAAAGTCCTCCATAGACTTGACAGTGCCTTCCAGCTTCCTTAAGTCTTCTTGAAGTTCAGCGATAGCAGTTCCTTTTGTTGTGTCTTGAACCTTACTTTGAACATCTTTCAGCTGATCATGTAAGGAGATGAACATAGCATGATTCTCATTCTGGATAGTCTCGAAAGTCACACCCCATAGCATAGATTTGGCCTTTGAGCTCCAACATGATGTCAAGCAACCTTCTGAAATCTCCTGAATTGTCAGTTTGTGTGCTTGCGTCAACTCGGTCTGATGGTGGAGTCAAGCCGGTGTGAATGTCAGAAGGAAGATCAATGTTTGGAGATGAAGCCTCTCCCTCAGGATGATGAGCAGCATAAACATCTTCAGCATTAGGTGGCGATCTGCTCACACTTGCACTTGTAAATGTCAGGAAAAGAGGAGTGCTTTCTCTTTGAATATCTCCCCCTGTTTCCATGCCTTCTGGAGGGGAGAAGAACTCTTCTTTCTGAGGAGTCTCCTCGGTGACAAGATTGTCTTGATCCTCCTTTTACTGCCGGAGAATCTGTCTTGGCTTGTGAGTCTGCTGATTTATGCTGAGAGTCTGTCCTGGCTGACTCTTCCTCTTCATCTTTCTCTTCCTCTTTCTTTTCTTTCTCTTCCTCTTCCTCTTTCTGTTCTTCCTCTTTTTCTTTCTCTTTCTCTTCTTCTTCTTTCTGTTCTTTCTCTTCTTCTTTCTCTGTCTCTTTTTCTTTTTGCAAGGATTCCTCTTCCTGGTTTCCTTTCTCAGTTTCCTCTGCAAACTGTTGTTCTGGAACAGTTGATACAGGAGCAGAATACTGAGAAACAAAAGCTGAGATGGGCATATCATCCTCATCATCTTCATCTTCCAAGATGATTGCCCGCCTCTTCTTGATAGGACCAGTGACAGGTTCCTTTCCTTTTCTTTTTGCCGCGAAAGAGTCTGGTTTGATCTTCACAGGGTTTTTTTCTTTGAACTGCTCCAGCTTCTTGCTGAGTTCCTTCAGACGCATCTTTGTTATCATCCTCAGTCCGATGACCATTCGACCAATAGTCTTCACAGAGAAAATGTGGGGAGGCTGGATGTTCAGATGTCTGAAAAGTCTTGTAGTGAGAGCAGCATAAGGGAGTTGTCCCTTGTCTTTTGCCATCGACCTGTACATGTGAAACATGATAGTGTGTGGCGAGAGAGAAATTAATGCCAACCTTGATTGCAAACATCAACTTTGCCTCGAGATGGATACATCTGTCTTTGAAGTTGATTTTGGTCTAAGACAATTGATCACAATCTTGTGAAGCAGAATATTTGTTGCATTCATTCTGGAGTAGGATAGGCGACCTTCAGCAATTCGGTCTCTTGCAAGCTCCATGGTTACATGACTTACAGACACAGAGATTGATTGGAAAGCACCTCTTTCCACACCAATTACGTCTGCCAGAGTGTCTGTATCAACAACATATTCTCTATCTCGCACGCTAAATGAAAAGCTGTTCGCATCAAGGAAGTTGAGATTAGAGTAGAAATATGCGGTCAATTCAGAATGAGCCACATCACATTCAGTGCAAAACTTGTGCAGTTGAAGTTTCTCAAACTTCTCTCTGAGATTAATGCTCAGTAAATCCAGAAAATCAAAGTCCACAGTTCGTGGATTTATCACCCCTCGCTTCAGCAGTTTCTCATACTTCTTCCTGTGTCCATCAGATCGAAATAGTTCATCCTTCTTTCCTCGAAGGTTTGCAGCCACACCCATCCACGGTTTAAAATGCAGATACATTTTCTCATCATCATCCTTTCCCTCTGGTTGATTAAAACTACCAAACCTAGGGTCACTGGGAAAGTTTGCAAAAACTTTTGCTGCTCGTTCCCCGGCCAGAACAACGCCGATCTTTCCATCACGGTGAGAAAATGCGTCTCTTTTCTATAACCTTTTTCTTTCGAAATTCATCGATGAAGGTCATTGCGAGACCCACCTTCCTTCAATGCGAGTAAAGCCTATAAACAAAAGCAGGCTTGAGTGATCTTACTGGTTCAACATTTTCAAGCACTTCTTCTGCTTGTTGAGGGCGACTATCATGAGGTCTAGTTGAGGAGGAACGCTGTTGAGATCGTTGAGGAGACTGTTCTGTTGGAAAGTCGCTTTCTTCTGTAAGATCGAAGTGCGTAGGCCCCTCTCCAGGGCCTTGTGGTCCCCTGCTTGCAAGCCTTGATGATTTTCTTTGGTGAGACATTGTCGCTGTCTTTGGAGAAACTTTCTCACTTGTGTCGCAAGAGAGTTAAAAACTTGAGCGAGAAATCGAGGAGAGAAATTCCAGAGAGTGAAAAGCTTTGAACTAGGGTTTCGGATAAAGTTTAAAACGAAGAAGAAGAAGACGTATAAAAGGAAATCGAATCGTGGTAATCGAATCGACGCAAAATAAATTCCTTTTTGAAAAATAACTGCCTTAATAAATCGATAACCACCCTTTATAAAATAAACTGCCTTAATAAACATGATTATCCATAAATAAACAGGCAAACTTACCTTTTCGAGATAAAAGTTTAAGTAAATGTACTTACAGTCGTGTCGATTGGTATTCTCAGTCTATACCCTTTTGAGTCTGATACTCCGTCAGACTTTAAGATTCTGAGTCTGAGCTTCAACAATCTTCAAGAGATACAATATTGAGTCTTGAGCGAATAGACTCAAATAAGCTTTTCTCCAAAGGGGCTTTGTGAAGATGTCGCGCTTGATTCTTCGAGTCAATGAATTGTATCAAGACTTCTTTGTTCTGAACATGATCTCTTATAAAATGATGTCGAATCTCAATATGTTTGGCTCTTGAATGTAGGATAGGATTCTTTGTAAGATTGATTGCGCCGGTATTGTCACATCTCGATCTCGTGCAAGAGTCTTCAATACCAAAGTCTCGTAGTTGTTGTTTTATCCAAAGTATTTGAGAACAGCAACTTCCAAGTGCTACGTATTCTGCCAGCATGTTGAAAGAGCCACGGTACTTTGTTTTCTTGAAAACCAAGATACCACCCCGTTGCCAAGCAATTGATAAGTTCCTGAGGTGCTTTTTCTTTCAACTCTACAGCCTGCAAGATCTGCGTCTGAATAACCAAGAAAGGTAAAGTCTCATTCTTTGGGATACCATAGACCAATCTTAGCAGTAGTTGCAACGTATTTAATGATACGTTTAGCAGCACTTAAATGTGATTCCTTAGGGTCTGATTGAAACCTAGCACATATGCAAACACTAGATAATATGTCGGTCTAGATGCGTAAGATAAAGAAGTGAACCAATGATACTCTTGTATAATTTTTGGTCGACTTTCTTCCCTGCTTCGTCTTTGTCTATCTTCAAAGCACTTGACATTGGTATGTCAGTCTTTTTGCAATTCTCCAGACCGAACTTTTTAACAAGTTCTTTTGCATATTTCTCTTGATGAATGAAGATTCCTTCTTCAAGTTGTTTCACTTGTAGACCAAGGAAGAAGGATAGTTCACCCATCATGCTCATCTCAAATTCATCCCGCATAGACTTAGAAAATTTCTTGCACAAAGTCTCATTAGATGATCCGAATATAATGTCATCAACATAAATCTGAACGAGTAGAAAGCTTTTGCCTTCCTTTTTAACAAATAGAGTAGTGTCTACCTTTCCTTTAGAGAAACCACTTTGAATTAAAAAATTACTTAACCTTTCATACCAAGCTCGAGGAGCTTGTTTTAATCCATATAAAGCTTTCTTCAGTCTGAACACTGAGTCTGGTTTCTTTGAGTCTTCAAATCCAGGCGGTTGTTCCACATAGACTTCTTCTTGAATAAATCCATTCAGGAATGCGCTTTTGACGTCCATTTGAAATAACCTGAAATTCTTATAACATGCAAAAGCAAGTAGTAATCGATTGCTTCTAACCTTGCTACTTTTGGAGCATAAGTCTCATCATAGTCTATCCCTTCTTCTTGCGTGTATCCTTTAGCCATGAGTCTTGCTTTGTTTCTTGTCACCTTGCCTTTTCATCAACTTTGTTCCCGAAAACCCATTTAGTTCCAATAACAGATTTACCTTTTGGTTTAGGAGTTAATTCCCAAACGTCGTTAATACTGAATTGTCCGAGCTCTTCTTGCATTGCTTCAATCCAGCTTTCATCGGCTAAGGCTTCTTCAATGTTTTTGGGTTCTATTTCGAAATAAGTGCAACCGCACTAGACTCTTCTCGCCTTTTGGATCTTGTACGAATTCCCTCATTAATGTTCCCAATAATGAGTTCTTCGGGATGATTGGACTTGTGTTTCCGATTCTTGGATGGTCGATGGGTTGTTGATCATTTTCTTGAGTTGAATCTCCATCGACAACTTGTTGTACCGCATCTGGATTTTGGACTGCTTTATGGGAGATAGATCTAGCGATTAATGCAGGAACAGATTCTGATTCTTCGATCAGTATTGGCCGAACTTGTGGAGAGTCTTGAAATTTGACGTTCATTGATTCTTCCACGCCTGAGTATTCTTGTTGAATACTCTATAGGCTTTGCTCGCGGTTGAGTAACCAAGAAAGAATCCTTCATCTGATTTTTCTTCAAACTTACCAACTCGATCATTTGCATTCTTCAGAAAAAGCATTTACAACCAAATACTTGAAAATAAGAAACAGTTGGTTTCTTTTCTTTGAAAATTTCATAAGGAGTTTTCTCAAGAATTGGTCTTAAAAATACTACATTAATAATATAACAAGCGGTTGAAACAACTTTTCAGCCCAAAACCTTGAAGAAATATTACTTTCAATTAAAAGAGTTCTTGCCATTTCTTGTAAAGACCTATTCTTCCTTTCCACAACCCCATTCGTTACGGTGTGTATGGAGAGGAGAATTTGTGCTTGAAGACCAGAATCATCACGAGAATTTAATAAAGTCTTGATTTTCAAACTCACCTCCATGGTCTGTACGAATACTTGAGATAGTGTAACCTTTCTCATTCTCGCACCTTCTTAGCAAACTTTGAAAAGAGAGAGAAAGTTTCAGACTTACTTGAAAGAAAGTAGACCCAAGTAAATCGTGAATAATCATCCACTATTACTAGGCAGAACCTTTTTCCACCAATGCTTCGCGTTCTAGTAGGTCCAAATAAGTCCATATGCGAAGCTGGTACACGATTAGTAGAAACTTTACTTATTGGTTTGTAAGAGTTTCTAACCCATTTTTACCCGCACGCATGGTGTGCACGGATCGTAACTTTGAATAATTGAGAATAGGCAATCCTCGAACAAGTTTCTTGGAGGAGATCTTGCTGATTTGCTTCATATTGATATGGCCAAGTTTTTGTGCCATAGATTAGCTTCATCTTGTACTGATATCAAGCACTGTGATCTTTCATGATTTACATCCAGAAGATAGATATTTCCATGTCTTCGACCAGTAAAGGATTGAGTAGAATCTTTACTGATTCCTGAGCACTTTCTTTCCTGGAAATTGATCTTGAATCCAGTATCACACAACTGGCTTATGCTAAGCAAGTTGTAATTTAATCCTTCTACTAAGGAAACATTCTTGATTGACAGGACTTCCAATCTTGACTGTTCCACGACCAATGATTCTTCCTTTGTTGTTACCACCAAAAGAAACTTTTCCTCCGTCTTTCTGGTCAAGCGTTATGAAGCAACTTGAGTCTCCTGTCATATGTCTTGAGCAGCCACTATCTAGATACCATTTAATCTTCTTTTTGATAGTGACCTGCAATTAAAAAGAATTCAAGCTTTCTTTGGTACCCACATCATCTTGGGTCCAGAAGAGTTAGAGCAATAAACAGTCTTTGCCCAATTCCTTTTAACAGGTCTCCAAACCAAAGGACATTCTTTCTCAAAATGTTCTGAGCTTTGACACTTGGAACATTTCAAAGCATTTTCGCCAACGGGTTTTACAAAGACTTTCTGAAAGTGATTTTTATAAGCAATTCTGGTTGGTCTTTGTTTGATTCTTTCCTTCACTTTTGGAAAATCAATTAGAGGAATAATTTCAGAAGTCATACCAAGACCTAACTTGTCAAAGTAGGGTCTTTGTATCGAAAGAATCTTATCCAACTTTTCAGAACCATTTGAAAATCTTTTTGATATATTAGAAATATCATTTTTCAAAAGATCATTTTCTTTGGAAAGCAGTCGAGTTTTCTTTCAAGACGGTAAAGTTGTTTTCTAACTTTTCAAACTTTTCTTTCCAAAGTTTTTCCTGTTGCTTCAATGTAGAATTTTCCTTTTTCAATTCGGAGATCCTCTTAAGAGAAGTTTTTAGACTAAGACAAAGTTCATCAATGTATTTCGAAACTTTGATAGGAATTACGAGATTACTAACCTCGAGTTCACTTTATGTCAGTGCGTATATCGAATCGGGTGCAGTCCGAATCAGATTTTGCCATTAGACAGATATTGGCATAATCGTCATCACTTTCTTCACATTCAGTATCACTCTAGGTCTCTGCTTTGAGTGCTTTTCTGTATTTCTCAGTCTTTCCTTTTCTCTTCTTTAACAGAGGACAGTTGGGTCTGATGTGTCCCTTTTTCTTGCATTCAAAGCAAGTCACTTCTTTGTTAGAATCATCTTCCTCTGTTGATTTGTTCTGAAACCTTTGTGAGCTCTGTTTCTTCCAGTTGAATTTTCTTCCTTTTCTATTCAACTTTCTGAATCTCTTTATCATAAGTGCCAGCTCTTCATCATCTAGATCTTCTTCAGAATCTGTAGCATCGAATAGTCATTAGACTTTAAGGCAATTGATTTCTTACCTTTTGAATCTTCCTCTTCGTTGGTTTGCTCTACTTCATAAGATTGAAGAGTCCCAACCAATTCGTCTACGAGAGGAGCAATCCTCTCGTGTCTCTCTTATTGAGGTTTTTATGTGATTCCGCCTTTAGAGAGTCCTCGTAGGAGTTTGTTGACCTTCATATGTCCTGAGATTGGATGTCCCCGATATTCAAGACCATTCACAATTTCGAGTAAAGCGACTAAACATGTCGGTTATTGATTCTCCCGATCTCATCTTAAAGACTTCATATTGTCCCAAAAGAATGTTGATCCTTGTCTCTTTCACTCAATCTGTTCCTTCATAGGTAATGTGAAGCCTATCCCGGACTTCTTTTCTTTGTATCACAAGAAGATATTCTGTTATACTCGGTAGGGGATAAAGCACAATATAAGGAGTAAATGGCTTTAGCGTCAAGAGTCTGTCTCTTGGTGATTTCTTCTTGAGTCATTGGAGTGGGATCGGCAACTTCTTTTCCTCTCTCGGATCCCGATGCTTTGCAGCGGGAATGATTCCTTTGTCTACCACTTCCCATTCCAAAGGATCTTTCGATCTTAGGAATGCTTTCATCTTGTTCTTCCATATCTTTGTAGTCTTTTCCATCAAAGTATGGATGTCCGGTATTGCTTTGACCTTCGACCAACCACATGTACGTAACATACTAGCCATAGATCTTTTACTCGAAGTAAAGACACTTCTTATAAACGAGTACACAAGCTCGATACCAATTGTTAGGACTAGAATTAGCACCTAGAGGGGGGTGAATAGGTGATTAAAGCGATTTTAACAATCAAATCCGAATATGAGATTAATGAATTAAAAATAGCAATCGCAGCAAATGAAGATTATGAAAGATAAAATGATTAGGGAGAGAGAATCAAGACTCAGTTTATAGTGGTTCGGCTTATATCAAGCCTACGTCCACTCTCCCGCACGGACAGCCCTTACTTGGCTGGATTTCACTAAGAATCAAAAAGAGTTACGGTCTCACGCTCTTGAGTCCACAATGTAGAACTTCTACTACACTTCCTCAAGGTCTCACAACTCTATGATCACTCTTTTGATTACATGTATTGCTCGAAGAATAAGATCACAATCGAAATATGGAGATTCAGACTTTGGAATTCTTCTATCCAGCACTCTTCAACAACTCGAGCGTCTCTCTTTATACGCTTCTTCATGCCTTCATTACCGTTGGCACCTTCCAAAGAAGTTCTTCCAATCAACCCGTTGGACAGAATCAATTTGGAGAGATCTCGAGCTCTTTAAGGTAAGTGTAGATAGCCCATCAATCCTGCTCGCCCATACAATCAGGATCTTGGTTTCCATAAGTTGAACTTTCCAAATAAGTTGCAAATCTTAGAGAATCTATATCAATTCGGATACGAATGTAAGATCGTGTAGTGCTGAATCCAGTCGAAAGATATTCCTCAGCCATTGAGATAAAGACTAATCGGAGAATAGAAATTTTTATCTTGTCGGTCTGGAAACTGTCCATGAGAGTAGACTTTGAAACTTGAGTCTTGTTGACGTCAGACTTTGATCTTCAGACTTTGCCAGTACAGTCTGCAAGTCTTCAGACCAGACTGAGAGAAATGTTTTGTCAACTTCAAAACCTTTTGAGGAGAATTTATCCAACAAATGAGACGTGTCAGGATGATGAAAGGCAAGCCCTATCCTATACACCGTCCCTTACTTATACACTTGTGAGATGGGTGTAGAAAAGTTCTATATCCGCAAGGTGAAGAGTTGTCTCGCAAAGGTACGATGACTGAAATGATGAGAGGCAGCTTATTTCTCTATCCCAAACACTACGGGTGATCCATTGCTTAACCCTTTTGAGCCCATACACTTATGGATGTTCTTTTCAAATTACCCCTGTCAAGAACCACCCCACACTGGGGCAAATTGGAGGGTAAGACAACATCATAAAGTGAAGAAAATGGATTGAAATTTTTTTGCTCTCACTTGCATCAATCTTCTAGTCATGCTATTACATTGAATTCATGTGGTAATTTAAGTGCCTTAGGATGACGAAGAGCATTTCTTTCACTATCCTATACACTCATATCATTTGCATAGCCCACTTGAGCCTACAATTTCATTTCTTTAAACCCCGGTTGATGATCATCCCCCACACTTTGGGGCAAGGCAAAACCGGTTGATGATCAACCTCCACACTTGGGGCAAGGCAAAAGCGATGAAGACTCTTGAAAAGTTATAGTGTCATTTAAAGTGTAATTGCTTGACGCATGCATTATGCGCAAGAATTGAATTCAAAATAGAACTAAGGGGCATGAAAAAGCGGTGTGCCTGGTAAAAGCAAGGCCGATGCCCATGAAAAAAGAAGTGAAGAAAAATGCATGAGAACTAGGGGCATAAAAAGCGGTGTGCTGGTAAAAGCAAGGCCAATGCCCATAGATGAAAAAAAGAAAGTCAAGATAGGTGACGGTCAATTGCAAGAATTGAATCCTAATGGAGCAATACTCAAAGAACTCAAATGCCGAGTTTCTACAATCAATGGGGCACTTCATGAAGACAATCCTCGATGGTGAAAAAGAAAACTGGTGGCAATGCCAAGATGATCATCAACTCTCACCCTTTACACACTTTTTGAGCCTAATGATCCTTTCATTTCTCAATCCATGAACCCAACCTACGTTACGTCCCTTACAAAGTCTTTTCAGATTAGGGCACTTGAATTAACGTAGGAGTTCATATGTTTATAAGCATCGCTCGAAGAAGTGCGAGCAAGACTATTTCTTTCTCATTTTGCAGGGTTCTTGACTTGTAAACCCGGAGATGATTGCGAAGCTGTTTTTCAAAAGCCTTGACTCAAAGAGTCCCATTTGTTAAGCCATTGACCGAGTCCACATTATGATCCCCGTTAAAGACCTCTCGGATTGGTAAGATCGTACCGCTTGCGAGAATACTCGGACCCATGTCGATATGATAAAATTGAGTGATTCTCATAAAATAGCCATTCTAAATGAGAGTGAGTGAAAGCCCTTTCTAACCGAAAGTCTCTCATTTAGTATTCTTAAGAAATCCATGTCATGAGTGAAAATTGTCTTGAATGATAATTCTCTCTAGTGGAAATTCGGATGATGCAAAAGTCATTATGCATGAATCTTAATTGAATTGATAAAAGCTTCAGTAGACTTTGAAGTTTGTATTCCATAATAGCCTTAATTGCTTATTCCTTTGGTGAATGCATTTTTGCTCTAATCATGTCTGAAAGATAATGTTTTCTCAACGACCCGAGAGCTCCTAACATTCAGGTTCTTTTCAAGATGCCTCATGATATGAGGAGATGAGAAACCATCATGAGCATTCAAGGTGCATCCTTAATGTTCCAAAATTTATTTCTACCAGGAGGTGAGAGGCCTCCACAGGATATCCAAGTTCCAAAAGACATATCCCAAAGAATCAGAGATATCATCAGGTAAGTATATCTCTACCCATTCTCGACACTTGACTCGGTCAAGCTGTTCTTTTAAATTGACTGTCGTGCTTTCGTAGCTCGAGTCCTTTATATTATCCCTGCGCGTGCTTTCATAGCCCAAGGCCCATCTTTACGGGAGACATATCCCTAATGAGCGAGATGTCACCGGTAAGTATATCTCTATCTATACCTTAAATACTTGTCGTTGTACAGGTATTTTCACTTTTGAGTAATTTGACACTCGATGAAGTTGTCCCTAAAGATTTTTCCCAGATTGCGACGCCGGGCGACCGAAGAATGGTTCGGGTCCTAGCCAAGCAAAACCTCGTTTAGGCGACCGTAGAATAGTACGGGTCCTAGACAAAACTTTATTTCCCTATTTAGGCGACCGTAGAATAATGGTACGGGTCCTGGAAGGTGAATCCCCATTTAGGCGACCGTAGAATGGTACGGGTCCTAGACAAAATTATTTCCCTATTCAGGCGACCGTAGAATAATGGTACGGGTCCCGAAGGTAAATCCCCGTTTAGGCGACCGTAGAATGGTACGGGTCCTAGACAAAATTATTTCCCTATTCGGGCGACCGTCAGAATAATGGTACGGGTCCTGGAAGGTAAATCCCCGTTTAGGCGACCGTAGAATGGTACGAGTCCTAGACAAAACTTTATTTCCCTATTCAGGCGACCGTAGAGTAGTGGTATGGGTCCTGGAAGGTAAATCCCGTTTAGGCGACCGTAGAATGGTACGGGTCCTAGACAAAACTTTATTTCCCTATTCAGGCGACCGTAGAGTAATGGTACAGGTCCTGGAAGGTAAATCCCCGTTTAGGCGACCGTAGAATAGTACGGGTCCTAGACAAAACTTTATTTCCCTATTCAGGCGACCGTAGAATAATGGTACGGGTCCTAGAAGGTAAATCCCCGTTTAGGCGACCGTAGAATGGTACGGGTCCTAGACACAACCAAATTCTGTCATACTAGGCGACCGTAGAATGGTACGGGTCCTAGGAAAGCAGTTTTCTTTATAAAGTCATGTTACTATTCTGGGCGACCGTAGAATGGTACGGGTCCCTGGACTTGTAACACCAATCTATCTTGAATCATTTTACCCTCCTTGAAGGTAAGATATTTCGGGTAGGTTCTTTTGACATCTCAGTCTGGATCTGGATGTCTTAATTATTGTCGTTGAACATTTCACTTCGGATGGGAATGTTCTTCTCGATCTTAATGTTTCGATTTATTACATGTTTGACTCTTCAAGGAGCCTAAGTGAGAGTTGGGTACTTGTGAAGTAAATAGGGATTTATCATGTACCTCAAGATGCTTTACTGCACTGACTGGTAGGTAATTGCAGGTATGTTCTTTCCTTTCGCATCATGCATTTGCATTAGCATTTCCATGCATCATATAAATTGCATTTTAAAATGGGATTCATTTTCCAACAAAAAAATCAAAAATAAAAGAAAATCAAAAATAAAAAATCAAATCATTCAATGCATATGCATAGTCAAAATTTAGGTCTCAATTTATCTTTCAAGGCAACCTCTTCAAGCTCACCTCCAAAGAGGGGCAGCTGTTGACACCTAAATTTTGGCGATTTAGTTTATTTATTTTATTGCATAGAAAATTAGGGGTTAATTTTATTAAGTGCATATCATATAGATTTAGGTTGCATTTATTGGACCGGTGGTGGATGAGTTTAAATTAAATGGATCAAGCCCACGAAGCGAGCAAGTCGGCCAAAGCCCATATTTTTAATGATCGAAAATTATCTCGTGGGAAAATTGATTTCGAAATTTTCCGAGATATGATGAATTTTTCGATAGGGCACATGTGTGAAAGAATATTGCGGTTTATCTTCGCAGGATTTGGAATTAAAGAATAATCTTATTGAAATCTTGATTCGTTATCAATAGGTGAGAAATTTGGAAAATAAAAAGTGATATTGCATGCGAAAAAAGAAATTTTCGCGGATGTTGATTTGAAAAGGAAATTAAAACCCTAATCTTTGGTCTATAAAAAGGTTTTTTTTTTTGCCTAGGGTTTTGGGGGGGCCACACAATCGATACAAACGGCCACATTGAAGGAAATATTCAGCCAAAGAGAGAGCGAGCGAGTTGTGAGTTTTCATCCTCGAGCGCAAGCCACCACGACGATGAAAGTTATTGATTTGCCGGTCGCATGGAAGTCCCTCAACGTGAAATCAATGAAATTCACCGAGTGTGGTGATCAAAGAATCGTTGATCAGAGAGCACAGCTACGCTCGTGAAGAAAGGAGGGAAGGGCCAATAAAAAATTCTACTTTGGTCGCATAGGGGATGTTCTTCTTTGACATTTTCTTTTGGATTATGTTTCATGGTTTCATTGTTCTCTCCACTCCATTATGGACACCTCACTCTTCAAAGATCTCCTCTTTTTTGGGCGGTGCTAATGTGATCTGCTTGCCGCTCACGAATTAACGGTGCTCCCGACGTTCCTGCAGTCCTGGCGGTGACCAATCGACTCCGATTTTCATTGGTGAAAGCTCATCAATTGTTTTGTTGCCCTGCCATGCCGAGTCGTGAAGCCTCGACGTGATTTGCTCCGCCTTGACGCTCATCCAAGCAATACGTGGCAGTGGGTACATTAAAAAATTACAAAGATGTGTGCCGATCAAAAAGAAGAGAACACATCCACACGTCTGCAGAAGGGAGCCACGCATGCACACCCACCGCCTATCGAGAATTCTCGGTCTTCTCCGTGATTGACCATCAACAAAGCAGCCTCGTCGGTCATCCCAGCACCATCACTATCTTTTGTTGAGCCAGCAGCCGCCCAGAGGATTTCCAATGACCTTTGTGACATCCCCACATCGGAGACCCTTCACCGCTACAGCTGTCCTCTACTGATTCCAGACTTGAGCTGCCATTCATTGTGGTTCCTCCTGCCCGGTTGCTATTCGCTACAACAGATCGCTACACCCGTAACATCGGCAAGTTCCCGGTTCGAAGGACCGTTCATGGATTTTCATGAATTCATTCTCTCTTGGGATTCTCACGTATCCAAATTTTCTTGAAGATATTAATAAAGGTGAGGTCTTGAGGGGATAAGTCCACCATCTAGAGAGCAGCCCATGATTTCTCTCGTGTCCTTGCCTCCAAGGCCTTGGTGTCATTGGTGTTGGGTGTCCATTGAAGGATCACTCAATCCAGTAGTGAACCAGCGAACTAGCTTGCTGTTGCGCACTTATCCTGACAAGCCCAGCCTTGTCAAAGTACTAGCAGGGACTTGCACGTGTTCCGGCATTCATTGAAGGAAGTCCACGAATCTAACCCACCATGAGATCTTGATGCTCTCTTGCAGATTTTTAGATGATTTCAACTCCTCGCTTCTGGCCCTCGCCGAAGCTCCGACGACTACTACCTCCGGCGACCCTCTGTCCTTGGTGACCGAGCACAAGGCTTGGAAAAGAAAATCAATTAGGTAGTTTTTTTTTTTTATGATATTTTCATTTATTTACTTTGTTTTTTTAGTAGAGTTGTTCCTTGATGTATGATTGAAATTCCGACATGAAAGTGCCCCCTCAAATTAGGGATTGTCAGTTCAATTTTCGCGCCCGAAATCCGACTCACAATCTCTTGCAAAAATCGACAATCCGATCTCATGCCCGAGATTCGATTCGCGATTTATTTAAAATTGGACAACCCGATCTCATGCGCGAGATATGGTTCGCCAATTTTCGAATATCAATCTTATCTTGTTTGATTTGATGTCGTGGTATTTGAGTCGGTTTTTATTTTCGTAAAGGAAAAAAATTCAAAAAAGTTTGAATTAGGATTAGGTTTGTTTTTATCTTGCATGATTAGATTAGGGATTTTATTTTGAATCATGAAAAGAAAAAAGAAAAAGAAAAAGTGCACTCATTTAGGATGTTAGTTTTTATCTGAATTGCATGTTTAATTTTAATTTCGAATTTCATAAAAAATTAGGAATTAAGGCATTATTTGCACGTCATGGCATATTAGAATAAATTGCACGTTTTATTTTAAGTTTAGATTGATTTTTGCATCTTAGGTTAGAGCTTGCTAGGTTAAGATGATATCTTAGTTTAAATTAGGATTTACTCTGACTTGATCCTTAATATAAGCTAGATAGAATCTTAATCTAGATAGTTATGTTTTGCATTTTCCTTAATTTTGAATTTCATAAAAATTTGTCTTAGGATAAATTAGTTTCAATTTCTAGAATATATTGCATTTTTAGAATAGAAAATTCATGTGCATGTCATATAGAATTAGACCCATTAAATACACGTCATTTAGGGTTTATTATTAGGTTCACTTAATTAGAAATTGCCCGTCATTAGAATTAGGTCATTTTGGTTAATTTGGATTGCATATTTAATTATTGCATGTTCATTAAAAAATTCACAAAAAACTTTTAATCATTCATATGGTTTAGGACATTTTGTCATGCCATATCATTTCATATTAGATTACAAGCATTGCATTGCATGTGGACTATATTCTCATTTAAAAGTGAAGGCAAAATTGAGTGATTGCTTGTTAATTTGAAATCATATCTAAGATTGTTGATGTGAATTCGATCTAACAACGCAGATGCTTTCGTTGCTTTGAGGTAAGTCTGTATTATTTTATTTGCTTTCTTGAGTGTTAAATTGGTGGTTTGCGCACTCGTATGATCACCTCACATGTTAGAAAAGTGAAATTAATTCAAACTGCTTGCCAAACATTTTTTCCAAAAAAATAAAAGAAAAGAAAAAGTACCAAAAGGGCGTTAGAGAAATCTAACGTAATCAAGTCCCCGTACCCAAAATCTTTGGTTCGTAGGAGTAAGATGATTCTCCCATTATTTTACTTAGGTGTCTAATCGACCTACCACAAATTGATTAGTGGCGACTCCCTTTTGCATGCTAGATATTTGAATTTAAATCGCGAGTTGGTATGGGCTTGGGAGAGCCCGAGCTAAGTCTAGGCTTAGCAATCCATTAGCCTAATTTTAGGTGGTGCACCCGAAAATTTGGTCGCGACACAAGAAATCCTTCTTGTTCTCAAGCGAAAGGCTAAATCAATTATCACTTAAAATAAGTCTACCTTCTTATTCATCTTAGTATGTTTATATAAAACGAACTTGGAACAACCCTCCAAGTATGAGTAATTACTAAGACTCTTTGGGAAGACAAAGGACTCATAAATATGGACTCTAGAAACTTTAAATGACAATTACTAAATCTTGAAAATATAAGAAATAAATTTTGTTGGGTGTGGGTATCCAAGACTTGCTTGATTCGATGGTGTGGACACCCTTCTAAACATGTGGCTACCGAAGTATCGTATGGTTACTAAAGTATTGTTAATTGTTCACATGAGGTAACACTTTAGTAGAACTGATGTTGTTTCAGAATGCTTCAGCATCATATGCTTTTGCTGCTTGTAAACTCGTCCCTGAGTTTTCATTGTCTTCATCTTCATGGTAGGGAGAAAAATCCGCAATACTAAATGTTGCCAAAATAGCATACTCACCAGGGAGTTCAATCTTGTAGGCATTGTCTCCAATTCTTTTCTGCACTTTGAAAGAACCATTGACTTTAGGCTTCAGCTTCCCATGACGACCACGAGGAAATCTTTCCTTTCTAAGATGTAGCCACACCAAATATCCTTCCTTAAAAGCTACGGGCTTCCAATGCTTATTGGCTCTCTCTTGATACTTTGTATTATGCTTTATGATCATTTCCCGTATTTGCTCATGAAGCTTCTTTAGATAGTGAGTATGATCCTCAGCATCTCCATTAAAATATTGAGAGATGGGAAGTGGAGCTAAGTCCTAGGGATTAATAGGATTCTTCCCATACAGCCAAGCGCTCGCTGTGAGGTGGTTCCTCTGGTCTTAGAAAAAAAAAAGGACTTTTTCCGATTGTTTGGCTTGAAGACCGATTGTAAGCAAATTTAGCTTGAGCCAAAGTGGTGTCCCATTGATGCAAGTTACTTTCGATTAAGCTTTTTAAAAGATTTCCCAAACTTCGATTAACAACTTCAATTTGCCCATTAGTTTGGAGATGATGAGAAGAGCTAAATTGAAGAGTTGTGCCTAGCTTCTTTCATAGTGTGCGCTGACGATAAATTTTAAATATGGATTGAATGTCATTGTCTTTGAAATAACATGAAGTTTCATGATCTCCTAGAAGTAAAGATTCGCCACATGAGTAGCATCCAAGGTCTTGTTACATGGCACAAAATGCGCCATTTTGGAGAATCGATCAACAACCACCATAATCAAGTCTTTACCCCTTTGTGTTCGAGGTAAACTCACCACAAAGTCTAGGCTCACATCTTCCCAAGGGGTGGTTGGAACCGGTAATGGAGTATACAAGCTGATGTTTTGAGTATGGCTTTTGGCAATGTGACAAGTTCGACATTGCTCCATATGTCTCATAACATCTTTCTCCATGTGAGGTCAATAAAAATTTTCTTTGACAAGAGAGAGTGACTTGTCTCTTCCAAAATGTCTGGTTAATCCTCCACCATGGGCTTCATTGATAATGGCTTCCCTTAGAGAACTTCCTGATATGCACAAACAATTATTCTTGAAAAGAAACCCATCTTGCAACAAGAATTACTAAATTGGACCCTTTGAACAATCATTCCAAATTTGCCCAAAGTCTAGATCATCTTCATAAAGCTTCTCGATCATGTTGAGGCCTAAGACCTTCACTTGCATTGTGGATAACAAGGAATGCCTTTGACTTATTGCATCTGCCACTCGATTAAGAGTTCTAGCTTTATGTTTGATAATAAAAATGAAAGCTTGAAGAAACTCTACCCACTCGGCATGCCGATTGTTGAGCTTTTGTTGAGTATTTACATACTTCAAGGCTTCCTGATCCAAATAGAAAACAAACTCCTTGAACAATAGATAATGTTGCCAATGATCTAAAGCTCTAACAATAGCTTTAAATTATTTATCATAAGTAGAGTAATTCTAGTGGGAATTATTCAACTTCTCACTAAAGAATGCAATGGACTTTCCTTCTTGACTAAGAACTACGCCAATTCCACATTAGAGGCATTACAATCAACTTAAAAGACTATAATAAAATTTGGAAGTGCAAGAATTAGAGCCTTGGTTACTTTCTTTAAAGGAGTTCGAAGTTTTGTTGTGCTTCTTTAGTCTACTTGAAACTTCCTCCCTTCAAGCATTCGGTGATAGGAGAAATAATGGTATTGAAATGCTTGATAAAGCAACGATAAAAAGATGCCAAATCATGGAAACTTCGAATATCATGAATAGATGTTGGAATGAGCCAACTTATGATCACCTCCACCTTGCTAGAATCCATCTTGATGCCTTCCTTAGACACAACATAGCCTAGGAAGACAAGGCTATTGGAAATGAATTAACAGTTCTTTAAGTTTGCATATAACTTTTGCTCCCGTACAACCTTGAAAACTTAGAAAAGATGCTTCAAGTATTGCTCATGGGTAGAGCTATAAACAAGAGTGTCATCAAAATAAACAACAACAAAGCCGCCAATAAATGGTTTAAAAATATAATTCATAAGCCACATAAAGGTACTAGGAGCATTTAAATGGCCGAAAGGCATGACCATCCACTCATAGAGGTCTTTCCTATTTTGAAGGCGGTTTTCCATTCATCTTTTGCTCTCATTCGAATTTGATGATTTCCACTTTGAAGATCAATCTTAGAAAAGATAATAGTGCCATGGAGTTAGTCGAGGAATAGGAAAATTGCACTTAATGGTTATCTTGTTTACCACTCGACTATTGATGTGCATACACCATAACCCATCCTTCTTCAGCACAAGAAGGGTGGGGACAACACATGAACTCAAACTCCCTCACCATTCCTTTAGCCATGAGTTTATCTACTTATCGTTGAAGATCTTCATGCTCTTTAGGGCTCATTCGGTAGGCTGCCTTGTTTGGAATGGTGGCTCTTGAAACAAAATCAACACAATGCTGAATTTCTCTTATGGATGGAAGACCGGGTGGAATCTCTTTCGGAACAATATCCTTACATTATTGAAGAAGAGGTTTTACTTGAGAGGGGACATCATGGTGTTCTTCATTCTTTTCTAATACCACAAAAGCATATTTCTTCGATGATTCATCCAAAGCTTTATCAACTTTGGATTTAGAAAGTAAATTATTTCCGTCCCCATTAGATCGTTTAGTAGTGCTCTCCATTTTGAAACAACCCAAGGTGATTTTGACTCCATCTTTCTTGAAAGCGTAAGTATTCTTGAACCCATCATGCTTAGTTTTCTATCAAATTGCCATGGCCTCCTACAAAGCAAATGACAGGCATCCATGGGAACAACATCACACCACACTTTATCTTTATATATTTTTCTGATGAAAAATTGAACAAGACATTGCTTATTAACCCTTACCTCGTTCCCTTTGCGAAGCCAAGACAATTTATAAGATCGTGGGTGCTTTTCGATCTTGAGGCGCAACTTGTCTACCATTATTGTAGCCACCATGTTCTTGCAACTTCCTCCGTTGATGATAACATCACACACCTTTCCATGAGAAGTGCATCTAGTCTGAAAAATATTATTGCGAAGCACATACCATCCTCACCAGGAGTAACGTTCAAGACCCGATGAAGAATTAGAGATTCTCCTTGGTCTCCATAGATAACTCCATCTTTCTGCTTGGATGTTTCGTTGGTACCAAGGGAATCTTCACATTGCTCTTCCTCAAGTTCCTCTTCTACTAGAGAGATGATCTTGCAATTTGGACATTTGAATGCAATATGTCCAAACCCTTGACATTTGAAATATCGGATAGAGCTATGGCACTTGGAACTTGACTCTCCATTATTCTTAGGAGTAGACTCTGAAGTGGTCACCCTAATCTTAGAAGTAGATGACATCTTGCCCTTCAAAAAGTCTTCTTTATTCCGATATGGAGAGGTATGACCAGAAGCCTCTTTAAGTTGCCGATCCACCTTAAGTGCAAGTTGACAAACATCATTGTAAGTCCAATAAGGTTGAAGTTGGAAAATATTATCTATTTCAGATCGAAGTCCACCAAGGTAACGGGCAATAGTTTGCTCCTCTCCTTCGGAAACATCACAAAGCATTATGAGATGATCAAATTCCGCGGTATATTCTTCCACGGACAGCTCCTTTTGTTTGAAATTGTGGAATTGAAGGAAAGTATCTTGACGGTAGTTTGGTGGTAAAAACTTCTTCTTGAATTCTTTTCTCATCTTCTCCCATGTTATGATACAGCTTCTTCTTTCACAAGCTCTTTGTTTCTTCAAGTGCTCCCACCAAATAGAAGCGTGCTTTTTGAGTTTGATAGCAACTAGCTTCACCTTTTGATCAGTCGGGATGTCTTTGTAGTCAAAGACTCTTTCCGAGCATGCAGCCAATCCATAAATTCTTCCGCTTGCATCTTCCCCTTGAATTCAAGAATATCAACCTTTACATAGGAATCTTGCTCTATTCCATGGAACCTTTGATATCGATTTTGAGGAAGTTCTTCCTCACTTGAAGAATGACTTCGAGCATCGGCAAATGGGCCAATGTCCTCTTCATCAAAGGGAACATCTTCTGAATCATGATGCGAATAATCACGTTCCAGAAGTTTGAAGCGTTGCAAATGCTCCTACAGTTGCTGCACTTGTCTCCTTAAATCATCCATCTCCATGTCTTGTAGGTCTCTTTCCCAAGCCGTAGAAGACTCAACATTTGGTTCACGTTGATGATGACCAAGCATTGAACCAAAGCTCTGATACCAATTTGACGCTAGAGAAAGTGTAGAGAAGTAGGAGGTAACACAAATGAGAACTAAATTGGATAGGTTGCTCACCACTCACAGGAATCCACCTAAGAGATAAGAGCACTACGAGAAATCCTTCTTAATCTCAAGCCAAAGGCTAAATGAATTATCACTCAAAATAAGTCTACCTTCTTATTAATCATAGTATGTTTATATAAAACAGACTTGAAACAACCCTCAAGTATGAGTAATTACAACCATTGGGGTTTGCTCCAGTGGCCACCCTTCCAACTTGGAAGGGGGAGGTGGGGTTTCGAATCCCCACCTTCTTAGGGGGTTGGGGTGGGGACGCTGTAGTTTCAGGAGTGGGTTTCGACTCCCACGCTTTGCAAGGAGGCAGGGTAAAAGTCTGAGAGTGAGCGTTAGAATGGAAATAGAGTAGAATCGACAAAAAAAGTATGAGTAATTACTAAGACTCTTTGGGAAGACAAAGGGCTCATAAATAAGGACTCTAGAAACTTAAAACGACATTTTACTAAACCTTGAAAACATAAAAAATAAATATTGTTGGGTCTAGGTATCCAAGACTTGCTTGATTCAATGAATGTAGACACCCCTCAAAACACACAGTTACCGAAGTATCAGTATAGTTACTGAAGTATCATTAACTATGCACATGCGATTACCGAAGTGTCAGGACCCCAACTCCATCTCTAGGGTCACGAGCGACGGGGGTTATTTTCACGATGTCCCAGGCACGTCTTCGTTCCATTTCTTTTTATCTTTTCATTAAGCACATGCAGAAGCGTTACAAACAACACCCGGACAACAACAAGTAGCCAGGAAAACAACCACTTGCAAACACACAATTACATCAGTTACATTTACAAGCCCTTTTTGTCATGGGCTGTTATATTTACAATTATTACATGCTCTATGCTCAAAAAGGCTGGGGTAAATCTTAACTCCTCTACTGAGACTGCAACCCCTCCATACCTACAATCTGAAAAACAATAGGGTGAGTCATGGACTCAGTATGTAAAACCCCTAGTACTGGTATAGCTTGGAAATTCCTGAGGGACAATTAGTATAGCAAGCTATTGGATGAATAGCTCTCCATCAGATATGATAGGGTGTCAGATTCCCAAAGAAGTTCAGCCAGTTAATATTGCTGATTATTCTATTCTTTGAGTACTTGGTTGCTTGTTTATGCTCGAATGAGTGATGATAAGCTTGATGGGATGTAAATGGTGCATATTTGATTAAATTCACCTACTGTGAGTATTAAAATTACATTTAACGAGTCTCCAATAATCCTGGAAAGGAGTGATTATGGTAGTGTTTATTAAAATCTAGACGTTGTTCAACTCAAGATGGAATTGCAATGAGAAACTCCTGAGGTAGCGGATAACTGTACAGTAATTGACACAGACATTTGTAGGGCGATGGAGCCAACAAAGCCAATAGTTATTGTAACCACTAAGTTTCACAAGATGCATGCTCGATCTCTTGACATATACACATACAAATGCGGTATTGCGTTATTTGCGATAAATGAGGTTGTCTCTACAAATTCTTGTGGAGCGGTTAAATGTGCATATAGAGTCGGTATCTTAATGAGGTCAATGGATTTGGCGAAGTTCAAGCATGACATGGACTTAGAACATGACTATAGTGGTTGAGCCCATGAGGGGTTGTAGCAAAGTAGGGAAGTGATTGTAACTTAGCTCCAATGCAAAGCTAATGTGAAAATTGTTAAATATAGTCTCGAGTTTGAGCTTGTAAACAAAATCTGATCGAAGTATGTTTTCTAGTTGAGTGGCTTCCTAATTTAAGCACGATTCCTAAAAAGGGTTCCCCTTTGGATCCAAATTTGACATTCATTAGAAGTGGGTCTGCTTTGTGAATTGTATCCATGAGACAATTATTCAATCCAGTAAGTCTTTGGGTAAGATATGTGAATACTTTTGTAAGATTGAGAGATTGTTTCCCAAGTAATTGTGAAGACTGAGCACTATGTGAGTAATTAGGTATAATTTGGGGTTAGAAAATACTAAGAGTGCTTGAATGACATGAGTGTAGTTGTAATCTCCATTATGTTACTTGATCCATAGTAGAATTTTGTACTATTGTCTCTGTAATATCCATTGTATCGCTTTATTATCTTCTAGCTCCACTCAATTAAGAATCTAAGGCTTGTTACTCATTGCTAGTACAACAAAATTTTTACATTTCATTACGAATAGTTAAGTTCAGCCTTACTTTGTTTTGAATGAAACAATTCACATGAAGAATCGAGATTCATAGAAATCCGAGAATGTTTGACTAATACTTTTATTCTGTACCAGATTAATTGCTTTGTTTCTCATGAATAAAGTTCACTTGCTTTCCTAACAAAACAGAAATGTACAGGAGTTAAAAGATTCAATTTACGTCATTATAATGTCATTGATCCTGAAAACCAAGGGTTGAAATTGATCAACAAAAGTAAAGAGGGACTGAGAAAGCTAGTATCGTTTGTTTCCTCAATGGCCAATTCAATTTCCTTTATTTTCCTCAGGCTGAACCATTCTCATAAGATCAAGATACGACTTCCCTTGAAGCTCACGAGAGAAGAGTCCCCTCAAGTAATCCGCAACGCCGATTCTTCTGAACAGTGCCGGCTTGTCCGGTGTGATTAGGCTAGGTGCAGGACCAATTTCCTCTTCCAATTTCGGGCTGTAAAATGTGGCAATTGAGAGCCTCTCCTTAATCAAGTTAACTGTTGCTTGGTGCTCAATGCTACGATAAGTACCATTTGTCACAATCTGTATTGATCATCAAATGCACAAACTATTTCATCATGTCTCTAACGATTTTTCTTCATGAATACTCATTCTATCAAACTGATTAGCCCATTTCATATGAATAAATAATGATGTCCACATTGGGATTTTGAAAATATACATGTAACTACACATGTCTCCCCCATTTTATTACAAGGAAAAAAATCATAAAACAACCCAAATTGTGTTCACTATGACACATTTAAAAAATAATGATGTCCACGTTTATTTTAATTTTTTTTTTTGTGATAAAAAAACCCAAAACTATATTCACCGTGACACATTTAATATAGCCATTTTTTTTGTGACATCAAAATTTCCTAACTTGTAATTACATGATGCATTTACCTTCCATCAAGATTCAATTAGCTGATTTTTCAGCCAAAATGGCATTATTTTTGTTTCATTTAAGTCTCGTTGGTGCCGGTGTCAACACAATTTGTCTTATGCTATCCATTAAGGCAGATTTTTAACAGTCTCCATTGACAGAATATTAGCATATGGTAAATGTGTCACATAGAAATAAGTTTGGGAGTTTTATCGTCACAAGAAAAAAAATTAGGATAAATATGCCACAATGAGTATAGTTTGAGATTTTCGAAAGTGTTTTCTCTTTATTATTTGATTAATTGATTCACAACCGCAGATATTTTCTTTTGGATAGATTACTCATCCAAAGATATTTTTAAAATGCATAAACGAAACGTTAGACGAATTTGTCATCAATAGCAGATGAATCTAGAAATACTAGCTCATATATAAGACAAAATTAGTTGGAACTCCCTGTCGAAACAATGGAAATAGAGCCAATCGCAATACCAACCTCTAAAATGTCTCCGACATTGACAACGAAAGCCTCGGGAAGGGGCTTGATGGGGACCCACTTGCCCTGTTTCCTTACTTGGAGACCTTCCACTTCATTGACTTGGAGAAGAATGGTGAGGCCTCCGGAGTCAGAATGAGGAGTGAGGCCGATGACGAGGTCGGGTCGCGGACACGGAGGGTAATAGTTCATCCTAATGGATTGCCTGCCCGCGTCAAACAGTTCCATCATCTCCTTGGTGTCCATCTTCAGAGCTTTTGCCATGAGGAGGAGTATCTTCATTGCAAGGTCTCGTAGCTTCGAGGAGTATTCGTCCAAGACATCTCTGCATAATGATAAGATGATACATATAAGAATAGGTTAGAAAGGCAAGAGAGACGAAAAGAGCACGGATTTTCTTACAAAATATGAGTAGTTTCATCTCGACAGTGAGATTGCAAGATGTGTAGAAGATAGTTAAACAAGCCGTGTATACAATATTCAGCATAAAACTAAGGCATTCTTGATGATGTGAGGTAATCTTGAAACTAGTCATCCGTGCTGACCCATGTGAGCCCAACCCAGACATACAGTTGGCTCCCAACAGTGCATGTAAGTTTGCCACACATGCACCGGGTGCCGTCAAGAATATTACCTAATTTTGACCTTTGATTTAAAAACTGATATGTCAATCATTTAGAGTAAACTTGAAATCATCCTAAATTTAGATCCCGCTTCGGAATAATCCATATTGGGCTATTAATAAAGCAAAAATCCAATTGGAAAGAGCGGGGAGGGCAGGGCACAAGTTTTCACATCTCTCTGAGAAACGATGGGAGACTACCCTTTATATACTAGCGAGATGTATAAATGAACTAATAGTTTATAAATTACTTGAAAAAAATGAATATTGTTATTTCTTCAGCAATGAAAGTTATATTTAATTGGCATGGGCACAAGAGGAAAAATAATCCACTTCACATTTCAATTGACCTACGACAAGGAATGAAAACATTTTGTGAGAAATATAGAATCAAGTGAAGCATTATATTTATGATCCATAGGCAACAATCTAGAGTCAAACCCTTAATACAATTTCCGTGCTTGCTCATCTTATCATGCATACTTGGCAGAAGATACTAGGCCATCTGATCACGTTCTTTGGACATAATCTGTTAACTTCAGATTCATTAATCTCATGATGCATGCAGGCTAATTCATGTAATGCGGTTCCTAAATTTTGTAGAGTAAAAAATTAAAGTCCTCTATGAACTACGAACCTATTAATATTCTTAATTAACTCAATCTCATTTGAATAATAACAAAGCACTTCTTGTTCTTGAATTTGAGGTTATAAACTCATGCCCATTCATGCTAATACTAGCCTCTATCGGTCTTTCAACGAGTAATTTCCCTGTCAAAACGTGTTGTGCTTAGTAGATTTTATCGTTTTTTTCTATATAAAACCTAATAATACACAAACTCTTTAAAAGTCTTTAATAAATAGTTAAGATCAACTTATCAATGATTAAACAGGTACCGATCCCTCAAGAAATCGTTACTTAATGGACAATAGAAATCCGATAAAGCATGGGATCACCTCGTAATCTATCTCACTTTTGATTGGATTGTTCTATATGGACAATGGATAAGCAAATCATTCTACCTGTAATCTGCGTAACAAAAAGCCAAATATGAATGGCCTATGAATCCAATAGAGAATGTTTCCCTGTGTGTACTGAAATTGCGTTAACAATCACTTACCTGCCCATGAAAAGCTGAAAGCGACGACTTCATTTGGCCTTCCTTGTTTAGCCATCGAAAATATTTTCACTATTCAAGAGTAAAGCAATAAATCCAGCTATTTTTTAAGCTAATGAGGCTTTAATTTGCTACCATCGGAAACGACAATTCTTGGGAAGGGCAGAAGTAGAAAAGGAGAAAATAGAAGAAAAGATGGGGTAATTGATCAAATCAGATCTGGCCAATTAAGTCCTTCAGGCAATACAAAACATCCCATTGATATATCGCGTACTCGATGAGAGAGAGAGAGAGAGAGAGAGAACCTGAACGGAGAAGGAAGCACGGGAAAAAGGTGGGGTTTTCTCAAATGTCTTGGGAGGGACACCATGAAAAATAGGTCGGCCCAATCAAGCTTTTGCTCCTCCGACACGACAAACGCCTGCCCAAAACCCTCCATATCTCCTTCTTCTTGCCAAAACTTCCTCTTCTCCTCTATTGGAAGCTTGAAGAACTCTTGTATACCCAACTTCACCTCCTCAACCAATGAACAACTCACTCCATGATTTATCAACTGCGTGCGCAAACAAGGATTGAACTTCAAAAGTCTATTCTCGGAAAAAGAAAAATCCGGACCTTTTGTCTCAAGTAATCCTCACAGAAAGAATAAAAGCTAAACTCGTAACATTTTACCTGGAAGAATCCCCAATCTCTACATGCAGCGTGCAACTTTTCAAGCTCGGACTCCATGGTATCGTGATTGCTTGAAGATAGCTTGTTCAGGTCAATTACTGGTACTTGAAGCAACGAAGTTGCTTGATCATCATGCATGAACATATAATCTTGGTCGGTACGGACATAGCGAGGTGGGACTTCAGTTATGGCCTCTTTTGCCAACTCTAGAACACTTGGGACTAGAAGAGAACTACCAAGCTTTGTGAGATTTGCGTCCATCGTCGTAACAAGAGGATCGGACGACAACAACCTCAAAAGTTGTGGTGACTGGTAACGGGCAAGAGCTAATCAATCCAAGTTTGTCAGCTGTTTTTCTATTTTTTTTTTTTCTATTCCTTTCTGTTTTGCTTTTTTCTTTTTTCTTTTTTTCTTTTTGGATGGGCTTCGCTGTACTATCTTGCTTAAAGATCCTATTTTTCTATTATACACTGCTGCCATCGCTGTGCCGTTTGCTGGGTGTTTTATTCCCCCCATATAAAAATTTTTATTTGCATCCCATAAGATTCTTGAGGTCAATTAAAGAAATTTCAATTAATTTTTCTTCATTTAAATTATTGCTTTGTTAAATACTGTTGTCATTATTATTTGACCAAGAGGAGATGTACTAAATCCATAACCCGAGTAATGGAGGGAACGGGGCCATGTGGTTGTTGATGGGCATCCGTTATTCGTGGCCATTTTTTTCTTTTAACTAGAGATGATCAAGTAAAGGTTGATGATTACCGGCACTGGCATATACCTATGTTGGTTTAAGAATGGCATAGGGACACTTTGAGAGTTTTTTTGCCTCACTTGAGTGCCATAACTTTGCAAAAACATTCACCAAAGTGTTGAAAATCTAACGTGGCATGACACTTGTGGAAAACGTTTTTAAAAAGCAATAGCACTTAAGTGATTGATTGAAAATTATATGATAGTTAAGTGATCAAAAAAAAAAAAAATTATGGCATTGAAGTGAACACCATACAATAATTATGGCACTCAATTGAAAAAAGAAAAACAAAAAAGTAATAGCACTTAAGTGGGTACCATACAAAGTTATGATACATGTGTTCTTTTCCCCATTTGTCTTTTTGTGTGTATTGGGTTAGTGTCGATTTGGAAAGGAAATAA
This sequence comes from Eucalyptus marginata, assembly GCA_014182565.1. NCBI lineage: Eukaryota > Viridiplantae > Streptophyta > Magnoliopsida > Myrtales > Myrtaceae > Eucalyptus > Eucalyptus marginata. Next base: position 31,255,597 of record CM024589.1, read on the forward strand.
AAGAATCTAATGGTAGTAACTAAAGGTAAAGGAGACAATGAATTCAAATAAACTTAAAAGACTGAGAATGAATAAAGGTTAATTGGAATGCAAATAGCGGAAGATAACATGCGGGTTGTTTTTAGTGATTTTTCTGTCCCCTTACAACAATCCTCGGCAGCTATTTATAGCTAGACTCATTCGATAACTACCATAGTGGTTATTATTTCAAATTCTAACTATCCTTGGGACATTCGGAATGCCTTCAATCAATGCATCGTATTATCGACGAAGCGGTTGAATTTTGTCATCAACAAGTGCCTTGGTAACTTGTCTATCTCTGATCTTACTGTTTCCCAAATTGTAGCTGATATTGGGTGCGTTTGGTAAGACTTTTGGAGAAAGTCTATGGGAAAATGCAAAGGCCTTTAAGTGAAAGGGGTTTGTTAAAATGCAAATTACGTTTGGAAAACTATAATCTGAAAGTCTATTACGAAGTATCTTTGAACAAAATGGCGTTTAGAAGACTTATATTTACAAAGCACCTTTATTATTAAAAAAGGAAAAAAAAATCTTTGGCCGGTAAGGGTAGCGGCTACCGGCGATATGGGACCGCTGGCAACGGCCGTCGGCTGAGGTCGCTAGACCTCAGGCAGCCCCTGGAAACCACTGGCGAGGGCCACCCGAGGTCGGGCGACCGCCGGCGGGGGCCCAGTGAGACCCTCGCATGAGGTCGGGGGGCCTCGGCGAGGGCCGCACTTGGGTCATGCGACCTCGTCGGCGGTCGCATGACCCTGATCGATCATTGCTGAGGCTATGCAACCCTCGCCTGAGGTCGGGGGACCTCGACGAGGGCCGCACCCTGGGTCGCGTGACCTCGCCGGGGCCATGCGACCCTCACCTGAGGTCGCGCGGCCCCAATGAGGTTGTTGAGATGCAAATCACGTGGCCCCCCGTGGAGGCCACCGCGACCCAAATGGCGTGGAGGTCACCGTGACGGTCGCCAGCCTCTCTCTAGCCGATCGCCGGCCCCTCGCAGCCCTGCGTTACCCTACCGACCGCCCTCAACGAAGAAGATGAACAGTGAATGTCGAAGATGATGAACAATAATGTTTGCATTTGCAGAAGGCTGAAAGCCCAAGGCACCCCAAGACCAGCCTTGGGCTTTCAGCCTTGAGAAGGCTTAGCTTTTGGCTAATGGTACTTGTAAAATTCTTCCCAAACACCTCATACTTGGCCCAAAAGACTTTAGGTGTCCAAAGCCATTTCCAAAGTAGTTTCCAAACGCAACCATTGAACCATCGGCAACCGCAATTGCGGTTACATTCAAATCTCCTTGAAATCTGTGGGCTGATTGTCTGACGAAGCTTGGTGGGCCTTATCAACCAATGGCGGCCCACGAAGGCCATTATTTAGTGTTAAGAGTATGATTATCCTTAGCTGAAGCCAAATATTAAGCCATGGGCAAAACCATCTGTGAGATAGTTTGAACGCGAGGTCTACTTTCAGACCTTGGCATACAAGTTTAAGGGCCAACCAATTTATTTTGTGACAACAACACAACACTTAAGCTTGCGGCAAATCCCATAGTCCTTGAAAGAATCAAACATATAGAAATTGATTATCACTTCACTTGAGACAAAATTCAAGAACAGATAATCAAGACAAATGGGATTGGAACCACTAAACAATCGGCTGATGTCTTCATCAAGCCACTATATCAAAGGCAACACGCATATCTAATGAGTAAGCTTGGCATCTCGGATTATATCAACCATTAGCTAGGGGGAGTGTTTGGAGATATGCAAAATCAATTATGGATTGTAATTAATCATTTTGATTGTAATTGATTGTTTGAATCAATCTAAGATTGGATTTGATTTCATGTATCGTATTTTTATTATTTCCTTAAATTTCCAAAACATTGTATTATAAATAGAGACTAATACATGTAATAAAAACAAGTATGAATCTATACAAATTCAGATTCTCTTCATTTTTCCATTTCGTTACATGGTGGGAAAAACATAGGCGGCTTTGATGTTTAAGTCTCCTTCGTTTTTCTCTAATTTAAACACTCCTGAAAAAACAAGATCGGTTGTTGAATGCATTACAGTTCTTCATATCACTTACATGTGTTTCATAGCATTAAGTCCCCGATTAGTCATCGACTCTATCTTGTTGCTGCAGAGGTTGTTAATATGCACCGTTCGGGAACATTGACGCCCCTCCTCGTGGATGCTTCGTTGACAACTCTACTCAGCTTGATTTTAGAAATGGTTCAACCACCACTTGCCCTCGCCTCCCGCCTCCCTCCCGCCTTTTTTTTTTTTTTTTTTTTTTTTTCTCGTTCTCTGTGAACTTGGAACCATAAAAAAGCCATAACTTCGACCTGCTTTGTCATTAATTTAATTCCTCAATCAATTCGCCGTGGTAAGTTCTTGAAAGGCGTGTTGGGACTCTTCGGGCTTGCCACACTCAAACAAATTGAGTTGAGTGGATTTCCATAGGCACAAATTATTCATTATGCGAGCTAGCGAGAGAATAAAAAGTAGAATCCGCTGTGTTTCAGTATTTGTCTTTTCCTTTTCATCAAACATTTCATGTGCACTCTCGCTATCCATGCACATGTTACACCTGCTGCAAGCTTTTCACTGTCTCCCCCTCAACTTTGCCTTCATCTTCGTTTCTCTTCCTGTTATGAACAATTGGCGTACATGGCTGCTTGCGCTTTGCTGAGTGGTGGTGACATTCGCAGCAACAAGGACGATAGATATGGCTGCCGCAAGAGCCCAAGCTTCATGAGTTCCTCCATCATCAGTGGTGGGGGCGGTGGTAACACTGATCATTGAGGGTTAAAGAGGAGGGAGAATGCTCACCAAGGACAAAGATTAACGAGTCATGACCGGTGGAATCGAAGAGGGAGGAGAGGAACGAAGACGTGAGACCTGCTTTATATTTAGTATCTTGGGTTAAAAGTGGGCTTATAAATAAGCCCACGAAACCTTTTTGCGGCTTTTTTTTGGGAACCCATTAAGACCCATATTTCAAACTTAAGGTGACTCACACATAAATCACTTTAATAAATTTTAGTTAAGATATGAGTTTGTCACCTATTTTAACAGTCCTGCTATTATAGTCTACATAATTATAATTATTATTCTAGATAATGATATAATATGTATACCTTGCCAAACTTCCCTACGAGAAATTTTTAGACATCTCTCTCCTTTTTTTTGGGAGACCATTTTGATTTTTAGGTAAGGAGTAGCTTCTTATGTAGAAGGATAACTGTAACAGAAGTTGTCAGTCTTTTGTTGATTTTGGCTTCCATTCTTTGTGTATAGGAGTAATAGACTTGGAGCTCCAGAACCTGTAGATGAAGCAAATGGCCATTTGACTTGTGGTTGTGGTGACATCTCATATTGCAAGGGACTTATTATCTCCACTTTTGAAATGATTCACAGTGGAATATGGTTGTATTTTAGTCAGGTAAGCAGAAAATTAAACCTTGGCAACATGTGATGTCCTAGAATAATTATTTTAAATATGTAAGTCGCGTCAATCATGTTATGCCATATGACACGTCGCACCTGCACATGTTCTTCTTGTGGCTCCAAATGCGAGGTCTCTCGACACAATTATTATAGATGAGAAACCAAGTAACATGAGATCCTATGGCCATTAAACTCTCAAATGAACTTTGTAACTTATAGCCTACTCAAATGGATGCGAATCTCACAAAGCTTGGCGGTTCTCTTCTAGTCCCAAGTGTTCAAGAGTTTGGCAAAAGAGGCCATAACCGAAGTCCCGCCTCGCTATGTCCGTCCTGACCAAGACCACCCGTCCATGCATGCTGAGCTTGGAACATCGTTGCTTCAAGTGCCGGTAATTGACCTGAGCAAGCTCTCATCAAGTAATGAAGATTTGATGGAGTCTGAGCTTGAAAATTTGCACGTTGCATGCAGAGATTGGGGATTTTTCCAGGTAGAATGTTACAAAAGCTGCTTTTACTCTTTCTTTCTGTGAGGATTAATTGAGACAAAGGATCTGGATTTCTTCTTGAAGAGTCGACTTTTGAACTTAGTCGATCCCTTTTTGTGCATGCAGTTGATAAATCATGGAGTGCGTTGTTCATTGGTGGAGGAGGTGAAGTTGGGAATCCAGGAGTTCTTCGAGCTTCCAATGGAGGAGAAAAGGAAGCTCTGGCAAGAAGAAGGAGACGTAGAGGGTTTTGGGCAGACGTTTGTTGTGTCGGAGGAGCAGAAGCTGGATTGGGGCGACCACTTTTACATGGTGTCCCTCCCAAGACATTTGAGAAATCCTCGCTTTTTTCCTATGCTGCCTTCTCCGTTCAGGTTCTCTTCCTCTCTCTACGCCACACACCAAAAGAAATTTAGTTGTCTAGATTTAGGGCAGGGAATTTATATAGTAAATTTGTCCTTCCGGGGCTAACACACTAGGATTGAGGAGGATTGAATTGGCCAGATTTTATTTGCCCGATTTCCCCATCTTTTCTTCTATTTCTGCCCTTCCCATTCCCCATCAAAAAATAGCGAGCATGAGGTGGATGTCAAACGGGCACGCGAGAGAGAGAGAGAGAGAGAGCGAAGCAAGGACAACGGCGACGAAAGTGGTGTGCGACGGCGGCGGCACAGGATTTGGTTGTTTTGGGTGAATTTCCCTCAAAAAACGAAAATAGTCTAGCCTGACACAAACATTTGTTCATCTAGCCCGACGACGGCCTTTCATTTTATAACATAATTAGTTCACATGGTGGTTGAACTAATTTAATGTACAGATTAGTTCATCCTGCCTGACAAGAAAGAATAATTTACCGAATGTCCCCTTCATGCTCCGGTGATAATTGAGACTCGGGAGCTTGAAGACAAAGAAATGTCGTTTTCGCTGTTTGCAAAATGATTTCAAGCTTTTACTCTAGAACACGGATAGATTCTCAATGGCTAAACATGACGTCGCTTTCAGTTTTTCTTGATGTCTATCCACAATTTAAAATGATTTCTAGTTTCTATTAAGTAATGATTTCACGAGGTAATGCTACCCGTTGAATCATAAATAAGTAGATCTCAAATCTTTATTGAAGTCTTTTAAAGTCTTTTTGTATTATTATATTTTGAGTAGAAATAACAATGAAATCTACATAGGTACAGTGCACTTCGACAGGGAAATAATTTGTCGAATACCCTTTGGGACTATTAGTAGCGTGAATGTTTGTGATCTTGTTACCTTAAATTTAATAACAATAAGTGTTTTGTTGTTATTCTAATGGAATGGAGTTAACTAAGAATATCAATAGGTCTGTCATCAATAGAGAACTTTCATCTATGAATATACAAGTTTTAGGAACCATATATCATTTATTTTGTATGCATCATAAGATTAATGATACTATATTAACAAATCATGTAAAGAATGTGATCATATGGCTTAGTAGGCTTACTGCGGAGTATGCATAATAATACAAGCACGCACCAAAATTATCTTGTCAATATAGAACTTGAGATACAACAATATTTAAGATACCCAATTAAAACTATCAAATTGACAATTTCATCAAGAAAATAGATATAACTTAACATTGAAGAGACAAGCAGAAGATGGGGTATGAAATTTATGGATACACATCTGGCAAGTTATAAAGCACGTCTCCCATCATTTCTAAGAGAGACATGAAAACTTTCATCCTCCCCTCCCCGCCTCCTTCTCATTGCAATTTTTCACCGCGCTACTAGCTCAATATGGATTATTTCAAAATTGGATCTAAATTTAGGAAGATACTAACTTTATCGTAAATGATTGACACATCTGCAATAAAATTAAGAGCCTATATAAGGAAAAATTCTTGATTACACTTGATGCTTGTGAGTTGGGGCTGACATGATCCAGGTGAATGGAAGACTCGCTCCAAGATTAGTCCACATCATCAATAGTACCTTAACTTTGTCAAAATAAGAACATTGTATATAGAGTTTATTTAACTTTTTTTCTACACATCCCCCATCTCCACCTTGGTAAGCTATTCTTATATATATCATCTTATTTTTATGCAGAGATGACTTGGATGAATACTCTTCAAAGCTACGAGATCTTGCAATGAAGGTGCTCCTCCTCATGGCAAAGCCTCAGAAGATGGACCCCGAGGACATGATAGAACTGTTTGATGGAGGCATGCAAACCCTTAGGATGAATTATTACCCTCCATGTCCGCGACCCGAGCTCGTCATTGGCCTCACTCCTCACTCCGACGGCTCAGCCCTCACTTTTCTTCTCCAGGTCAACGAAATGGAAGGCCTGCAAATAAGGAAAGAGGGCAAGTGGGTCCCCATCAAGCCCCTTCCTAATGCTTTCGTTGTCAATGTCGGAGATCTTTTAGAGGTAAAGCTTTTTGATTGGCCCTATCTCTGTTGTTTTGATGTAGAGTTCCGCCTAATTTTGATTCAAATACGAGCCAGTATCGATAGATTCATGTGCTATGATGATAAGAGAGTTTTTTCATACACAATCTGCATAACTTTTATATATTACATTATGAAAAAAAAAAAAAGAGAACATTAATTTAGTCTATCTAAACGAAAATTCATGCATCGTGAATGAAATAAATCTTGAATAATATGGTGGACGGAACCAATTATGGATTATAAGAAATATATGTAATTGCGCATGTATTATTTGTGCTCTGGTGTAGCATCATTGTTTATTTAGATGCAATGAGCTAATCAGTTTGACAAATTGAGCATGGATAACGGAACTCCATGAACAAAATCCAATAGGGACATTACATGACAATCTATGTATTTGATGATGGCTACAGATTGTTACAAATGGTACTTATCGTAGCATTGTGCACCGAGCAACAGTTAGCTCATTGAAGGAGAGGCTCTCATTTGCCACATTTTACGCTCCTAAAATGGAAGGGAAATGGGTCCTGCACCGAGCCTGATCACACCGAATAAGCCAGCATTATTCAGAAGAATTGGTGTTGCTGATTACTTCAAGGGACGCTTGTCTCGTGAGCTACGAGGGAAGTCGTATCTTGACGTTATGAGGATTCAAGTCGAGAAAAAAGGGGATTGACTTTGGCCATTGAGAAAGCAAACTAGCTATTTTATTTTATTTTTAATTTTACCTAGACTATACTAGCTGAAATCACATCTTTATATTGACACTCTCCATGTACCATGAACGAGTTGATTATCCACATTCCTTTTGCTCCCTCCTTGCTTATATTGATCAATTTCATCACTTGATTTGCTGGATTAATGACATAAAGAACTTTCTGACTGGTTTACATTTTCTTTTTGTCGGGAAAGCAAGTGAACATTCATGATAAATAAAGCAGAGTAAATCTGTTGCAGAGAAAGTATCAGTTCAACATTCTCTGATTTCTATGAATTTCAATTCTTCTTTCCATTGCAAAATGTGCGTCGTTTCATTTGCAACAAAGTAAGGTGGAACTATTCATAACGAACACACAGCATAAGTGGAGCACAAAAAGTGGTTAAAAATGCTGTTGATGAGATTCGACTTTGCAAATGTGGTATTCCAAGTCACTTCACAGGAGCAATAGTAAAGCTTTAAAGTTCTCACTACCAGCATGAGAGCAGGCCATGTAACGCATTGCCTTAAAAAACTGACGAGTCCTCTATAGTACGAGCAAAATCTAAATTCGTGGTTTGAGATTTGGTTCGTCCCCCGAACTATTAATTTTGTTCCGCCATGGTTCAAGGATATTTAAATATGGTTTATATATTGTATTGACAGTCAAAATTTTCCTAGTAATTATATCTTTGAGAGATAGTAGGGGAATCTCTTAAATTTCTATAGGAAAAGATTGTTGATAATACAAACAAAAAGGTGCCTTGTACCATATCGAAAGGATGTGAGTTCGCACAGGAACTAGAAATGACACTAAACAATTATTATTTTTATTTATTTTTATAAGATAGAGTTATGATTATTTTTATCAATTAATTTTGATTTTTATTGTTTTACCTAATAGTTATTAGCCGCTCCAATATCCTTTAAAAGGTTATGTTTGTTCGGACATAACTTCTTAACTTTTGGAATGTTGTGTTTGTTCGGACAAAACTTCTTAGTATTTGAAAGGTTATATTTGTTCAATTATTAATTTTTAGATTCATTTTGCAAAATTTTATGAAGGGTTGCTTCTGCTCTTAAAACCGCGAAAGCCAATTTTAAGGGTGTGTTTGTTTCACGGAAAACGTAACGTTTTTGGAAAATGTTTTCAGAAATCATTTTCCAGGAAAATGGTTTGTTTTTCCTTTGTTTGGTGATATGTGATTGAAAGTATTTTCTGGTGTTTGGATCACATTTGAAAAATGATTGAATGACATTGACCTAACAATTGACAATAGTGTGCCTCTTACTTCCAAATTAATTTGTTGAGTCCATGACCTTTTTTAACTTTATAAAAATATTTTTTTTATAAAAAATCAAAATTATAATTATTTTCATATTTCAATTATTTTTCTTTTTTTTTTTTTTTCTTCCTTCCTTAGCCGGCGGCTAGCAGGTGACGGCCGACCACCAATCGGCGACGAGGCCGAGTGAGGCTCAAGCTCGGCGCGGTCGCCGACGACGGCTCACAGGCTTGAGCCTCACGGGATCTGGTGAGACTCGAGCTCACCGACGTCGGGCGGGGCCTCGGCCTCGCTAGATCGGTGAGATCGAGCCCAACCCAACGTCGGCGAGACTCGAGCTTGCCGGCGTCGAGTGGGGCCTCGGCCGCTAGATCGGCGAGATCGAGCCTCGCCGTGCCGGCGAGCTCGAGGCTCGGCCTCGCCGGCGACTAGCGAGGCTCGAGCTCATTGGTGTCGAGTGGGGCCTTGGCCTTGCTAGATCGATGAGATCGAGCCTTGCCCACCCGACGCCGGCAAGCTCAATCTCGCCTGTGGCCGGCGGCCGGCGAAGAAGAAGGAAAAAAAGAAAAGAGAAAAAAAAAAAAATAATTATTAAAAATTAAAAATTATATTTAAAAAAATAAAAATTATTAAAAATTATATTTTAAAAAATAAATAAAAATTATATTAAAAATTTAAAAATTCGATTTTTTTAAATATTTTAAAAAGAATTATAAAAATTTAAAAATATATCTTTATAAGAATAATTGTTTGTAAACCAAACATCAAATTTAAGTTTTGGTAGATTCGGAAAACGTTTTCCGATCCTTTCAAAAAGGAAATCACTTTCCGAATTTAAGCTTTGTTAGGAAAACGTTTTCTGTTGACTAGGAAAACGTTTTCCGTTGACTCATTTTCTTGAGTGAACCAAACGTCGAAAAATGAAGAAAATGTTTTCCCCGAAAATGCATTCCGCGAAACAAACACACCCTTAGGGTATAAACCTCCAGATAATGGCTGAGCAAGTTCATCCCCACAAGCAAGATACCTTTATCATTTGCATGCTATACCGGAGAATCTCCTCAACCAAAAGCACAGATTTTTTTTTTTTTTTTTTTTTTTTGAATCTCCGTTCTTTCTTGCAGATATGTGGCTTTAAGCAAAATCCAACTATAGAGAGAGCTAATCTATTTTTAGCCATCGTTGAAGCATCGAGAATTGAGAATAGTAAACTTTCAAGCTATTCTAGACATTATGCTTTAGATATGCCTTCACACAATCATCTATCTCCAAGACTAAGGTTGTGATAATTTCACTCGAATACTGATAAGACCGGCGCTTTTTCCACCCCTTATTGACTTTTGACATCCCTATCACTTTGAATTGATTACTTTATCCCTAGTGAATTCTACTCTTGATTAAAATTATTTCTCACCTTTTTATCATTCATTTGTTTCAATTTATGCTCTTATCAATTAAAATTTAAGATGATTGATTGCTCGTTAAGATTCACATTTTCATTATCAATAGATACATTTAAGTAAATTGGATCCTTAGTGGCTGCACTACGAAGTATAATACAATGGAAGATCAACAAATTGTGTGTAATGTAGACATCAATTCCAATATTCAATTTTAAGTAAATAAAAAATTTATATTGGAAATCGAAGTCGAAAAATTCACGATGATGAGGAGAATCTAAAGGAAATAATAATTTGCAAATAAAACTAACATTTCTTTACTTCGATGTATGATTAGTGTTTGCTAAGATCACAAGAATTGGGTAAACTCTCATGCAAGTGGGCAATGAAGAATAAGTTCAGAAGAAGACAAATGTGAAAGAAACTTTGAAATATAATGGGCATGGAAGAAACTCTCATCCTTATAACCCTCGTCTTGGTCATATGGTTGGATCTTGGGAGAGCTTTCAAGTTTCAAAGCTACAAGTCCCCCTTCATTAACTGACAACTTCCTTCTTCAACTTTTGTTTTCAAATCCCACAAGTAAAAGTGAAGGCCCCATACTCATATTATTAAAGCTTCTATGTCAATCATTCTTGCATCGACAAAGTAAATTATTGGAATTTCCACTACTTTCTACAAATAGGTTTTCTCAATTTAAAAATAAAAAATTATTGATTTTCAGTTTTGTTTATTTTATTTAAAGGTGATTAAAGCTTTAAGTTATCAAGTCCTTTCCAATGTTAGTGAAAACTCTAGTTTTAGTTTTAGTTAAATTCGACAATGAGTATGAGAAAGTCTCAATAGTCACATGTTAAGATATTATGCTGATTTGACTTGTTTTGATGAAGTCTTACATGCATAAATGTGCTTGATTGATTCCCTTGAGTAGTGGTAGCATGTTAATGTGAAAAATGACGAAACTTGCTTTAAATTATTACTTTCACAAATTATGACTAACTAGTTGCTGCTTATATTTACCTTTTACTGCCAACTGCTACTTATCTTGACCTTATACTCACCAATTGCTGATTATCTTCACCTTAAATTCACTTGTCGTTGCTTATATTTACCTTATATTTATTAGCCATTGCTTATATTCACCTTATATTTACTTGCTTGAATATATCAACTTGTTGGATTATATTCACTTAGTGAGTATATTCCTTTGTATGTGTATATCCGTTTGTTTGAATATATTCATTTACTAAGTATACTCGCTTGCTTGAGTATAACCACATACTACTCACATCTACTTACTGAGTATAAATAGTTTATGATCATATCCATTTGCTGAGTGTAACCACATACTGCTCATATCCGCTTGCTAAGTACAACCAATTATTGCTCACATTCACTTGCTAAGTATAACCACATACTGCTCTTATCTACTTGCTGAGTATAACATACTAATGCTTACATCCACTTGTCTAAGTATAGTCACTTGCCCAAGTATTGCATGAGTATATCCACTTGCTTGAGCATATCCACTTGCCAAGTATATCTATTGTCTGAGTATATTTAATTTGAGTATACCTTCTTGCCTATTACACCTCTTTATTAATTATACTCGCTTATCAACTATACCTCAAGTGAGTTAACAAGGGGTGCTAAAGCGGGACCCACTCTAGTAGGTGTGTGGTTTGGGAACAAACCGGGTGGATGCTAGTGGGCCTATAATGACCCTGTCCAATGAGGGAGTTGTTGTTGAGGCCAGAGGGCTCGAATAAGAAGTAGATCCTAGCAAGCCTCTAGGATGACGAAAGGGGTAGGAATGAATCGAATTACACACCAAATAGAGTCAGGATATACTGTGATTTGGGATGCGTTGTGTTTTTTTTTTTTTTTTTTTTGTCTTGTGAGTTGACGTCTTGCTAGTGACGAGTATGAACTCATATGTGTCTATCAATGAGCTTCATGACTAGTATGAACTCACTTGTGCACATGTTGATAAGCTTCGTGACAAGAATGAACTTACCTATGTGTATTGGTGAGCTTCATGACAAGTAATGAATTACCTATGTTTGCGGTGGGCCACCTTGTGATATTTTTTACATCATGAAACAATATGACATCTACTTGCATTTGAGTGAATTAAATTATGCCTTATTGTTAATGGTTTTGATTAGTATATCATGATAGTGAAGAAAGAGAAGGTGCTTATGCATTTGTCATACATGGTTATTGCCTTGAACTCATGTTTGTACCAAGTTAAGTGGTAAGATAATCTCTAACTTTAGAAAGAGATTTCATTTATTAGGTTTTGGCTCGCCCCTTATTTTTTAGATCTGTAGGATGATCCCTCTAGACTCGACAATGGAGGGGACGAGGTGATGCTGGAGTCCATCAACCCCAAGTTGGATGGTGGCTTGGTTAATGTTTGGGTTCGCTTTTGCTATGGTATTGGTGTAGAGGTGTTAGCTGACCCTTGACCTTTCTCAGGTTTTATTTGAATATTGTCTAAAGGTAGTAACTATAAACAAGAAGCATATGTGCATTTATTAAACTCATGCAATTTATTGTAGGGGATGTTGTGAAATTCTTTTTGTGCTTCCTGTATGATATTGATATTAAAAAGATAAAATTAGAAAGGACACATGCTAAGCATGACATTCTAGGGCATCGTAATATACACTGGTACTTATTTTTAGACATTCATGACGAAAATTTGCAAAATGCTTTTAGAGAATTATATATACGAATGTATGAAAATATACTGATTAGATATTTATTACCGAAATATGCATTAAAATCAAAGATGCAACATTAGAGATTTTCCAAAGTAAGGATAAAAAATAAATAATTATGGAAAACTTTACATGAGTGACGTGACTCAACTTGCACGAGCTTTGCCAAAAATACTTAGATTCTATCTAAATTGTTATTTGTAATAGGCTTACTTATCACCTTAGAAAGCTTCATTGGAAATGAATAAAGGAGTTAATTTCCACTGGAATAACATTTTTAAAATTTTGAAATTTGCTGAAACAAAACTGTCTTGTTAATGTAGATGCATGATACACTTTGTTAGGTCTTCGAATGTTAATGTGGCAATATATCGAAGCAATAAACCTCCTAAAGTTAGATGTTGATAATCTCATTTATTAAGTGCGAGGAAATAATAACATTTATCCAAAAAGTCTTCATTATTCAACAATAAAGTAACATAATGGCTCGAGAATTTTGTAGAAACAGGAAATGAGTTTACATTAGCTACATTAAATTTCTTGAATATATTATGTAAATTGAGATACTTATTTTTAGTTTGGGGGTCATCATACATTATTGTATTACTTAAACTTCATTTGCTTAAATTTTCAAGGCAAAGTAATTTTTTTGTCTAGATCTTAATCATTATGCTTTTACTTTTCATAATCAAATTAATTATTGTAGGACATCACATGTTCCAGAGGTTTTATTGCCTTTGGTAATAGCAGTTAATTACTGTCGTGGTATGAAGAGGAACAATGTGTGTCCTAAGGCTTGGAAGTTGTGTTTTTCTGGTCCTTCTAAACTCTCCGGAAGAATTGGAACTCTCTCGAAATGAAGAGCCCCCGTCTACCGTTATGGTAGTTTCGCCACCCTCCTTCTTTCAATTCCCACCCTGTCTCCATCCATTCTCTGGTTAATTCCAGCAATTCTCTCCATGAATCCTCCCGATTTCCCTTGCCAATTGTCCATCTAAGCCAGCGATGAAGGGATCCATCGCATGCAAACCCCATCTCTCCGGTCCTTGCACGAGAAACTCTGAAATTGCTATCCTCTGGGTTCGTGGTTGGCTTGCGCGCGAATGGGCCACTATCGCATCTAGCATCACACGGCTTTCATTCTCCCTATCCCGGTGTTTGGTCGCTTCCATCGCTGCATGTGACTGCAGAGGCGATTGGTCTCTTGGCTGGTAGTTCCCCTTTTCTGCTATCTCCAGGTATACCCTGTTCATATTAGGTTTTGGTTACCAATTAACAAGTTCGAGGGAGTTCGCGTGGCTGAGACAGGTTCCTGGATAGCTGGGTAGTAAGTGTTGGGCCTTGATTTAGCAGCGGACAGTAGTGTTCTTATGGACTGTGGCGATCTTGGATAGCTGGGTAGTAAGTGTTGGGCTTTGATTTAGCAGCGGACAGTAGTGCTCTTATGGACTGTGGCGCGTTGAGTGGTCTTTGCTTAGCTCTGAATTAAGGCAAATGGCTCGTAGTATTGGCCATTGAATCTCTGTGCGAACTGGTAGGACTAATGGCGACGGAGACCCACGATGAATCCTCGCGTTTATCGGCCCTTTGCAACAGACTCAGCCGACTAACCACAGAGCAGATCATAGAGGAGTGGGATGATCATCTTCCACCTGCAAAGTTAGAGGAATGCCGACTGACATTAATAGGATACATATTATCAAATCCCTCTATTAATTTCCCTGCTTTGCAAAGCACTTTAAAGCGTGTCTGGCGAATTGATAAAGTAGAGTTTTCACAGCGAGAAGCGGGCATTTATGCGATTAAGTTCCAATCTCAAGCTGACAAACAAAAGGTGCTGGACGGGGGCCCTTGGTTATTCTCCGGTCACTTGGTCATTCTAAAGCCATGGATTCCCAACACCCCATTTCACTGCTATGACTTTTCTACATGTGCTTTTTGGGTTCAAGTGCTTGGCCTACCTCTTGAATGGTCCACGGAAGCGATGATCAACAGGGCAGTACAACATTTGGGCCAGGTTATCGAAGTCCAAGTTGAAACAAAGGAAGGATCATCAGCTAGACCCGGGCGTGCTCGGGTGGAACTATCCTTACATGAACCTCTTACAACGGGCAAGCTCATCCGGCTAGATGGTAAGCTGTTTTGGTTAGATTTCCGGTATGAGAAGCTCTCACATTTCTGCTATTCGTGTGGACGGTTGGGCCATTATGCGACATATTGCAAGGACATCCCTTTCGATGAAGCAAAGTTAGATGGTAAGGGGAAAATGGCCTTTGGACAATGGCTACGGGCCGAGGTGAAAGAACCTAGTCCCTATTGGAACGCTTTTTATAACCCACAAGATATTGCAGTTACCTCTGAAGAAACTGTACCTGAAACGCCACCAGCTCAACTTCAGCTCCAACACGCATCTGTACTACCTCAGTTGGTGCCTGGTGCCGCTGTTCATATGTCGGTTTCAGCCAATACCGCTCATCAACCTGCACCAAACTAGGAACAATCACACCACCAGCAACCTCAGCTGCATGGAACCCCTCCTCAAACAGTTCAACTCCCTTCAGCAGAGAAGTTAAAAGGCATTCAAACTCAACCGATAGAAGCCATGACGCCCAAGAAAAGCAAGAATGTACGATTGACATCAAAGCAAGGGACGGCAAAAAAGATTAAGAGATATAACCCCTATGAGCCTAAGCACTTGCTGCTCTCTGATAAGGACGAAGCTACTCTAATGGATACACCGGTATATGCGGCTGCGGAAGCCGGCGCATGGGCCTTGGTGGCTGGCCCTCAACAGCCACCACCCGACAAATGAAGCTTATAAGCTGGAACTGTCAGGGGTTGGGCAATCCCCTGACAGTCCAGAGTCTAAAGGCCATGATGGCCGATCAAAAGCCCGATGTTGCCTTTTTGATGGAGACAAAGAACCATGAATCAAAGTCTCAATGGATTCAACGCCATTTTCAGTTTCAGCATTCATACATCATCAATCCCATTGGAATTGCAGGAGGTTTATTACTGATGTGGACTGACCAGGTATCTATTCAGGTGCTTCGCTCTTCTCAATCTTTGATCGATATGACTTGTCAGGTGCTGCAGGAAGATCGCACCTTTCGACTAACCTGTATTCATGCCCCTTATAATTATCGCCAACGACAGGAGGTATGGGATGAACTCAGAATGATTGGTAGACTGAATAGCTTTCCGTGGTTGTGTGTTGGGGACTATAATGAAGTACTTTATCCATGGGAAAAACTTGGCAAGCGACCTGCGGAATCTCATCGTATGCTGTCTTTTCGTTCTGTTTTGAATGATTGTGAACTGATGGAAATAGATAGCAAGGGATGTAAATTTACTTGGATGAATAATAGAGACGGGGATGAGATTGTCAAGGAACGGTTGGACCGGGCTCTATGTTCGATGGACTCGCGTATCCTATTCCCTAAGGCAGATGTGCTAGCATTACCGGCGGTGGGTTTCGATCATAGTCCGTTGATCATCCAAACTTCAGCACCGATTAAAAGGAAGCAGAAACTGTTCATATATGAAGCCTATTGGAATGATGATGCCGAATGCAGCGAGGTCATATCTACGGCGTGGAATTCTATTTCTCCCAGACAGCCAGGTCTTCTTTCTAAGTTGAAGCATATTAGCACAGCCCTATCTACATGGAGTCGAGCTAAGTTTTCCAATGGACGATCCAGCGTCATCACTCTACAGAACCGGCTACTACATCTGACTAACCAACAGCATTTACATTACCACAGCGAGGAAGCTGCTCAACTTAAAGACGACATATCCAGAATTTGGCAACAGGAAGAAAAGTACTGGGCTATGAGATCTCGCATACAATGGTTGAAATGGGGGGACAAGAACACACGTTTCTTTCATGCATCCACTCTACAAAGACGATCTCGCAATCGCATTACGGCACTTCAGGATGAGCAACAACAGTGGATTCATGACACTCGGGCCCTACAAGGTATGACCACCGCTTTCTTTTCGACCTTATACACAACTCAAGGGTCGAGGAATTACGGTCCTATCCTTGCCCAATGTCCATCGATTGTAAGTGATGCGATGAATGATAAGCTAATAGCTCCAGTTACAATGGATGAGGTCAGACAAGCAACATTCCAATTAGGGACTACAAAGGCCCCTGGCCCCGACGGACTAAGTGGTTTGTTCTACCAGACACATTGGGATATTATCAAAGATGATCTATTACTCCAAGTACAGCACTTCCTGATGACCAGTAAGATGCCTCCCAATATCAATCAGACTTTTATTACTTTGATTCCCAAGGTACCCCATCCAGAAAAGCTAGAGCAATATCGCCCCATTAGCCTGTGTAACTTCGCCTACAAAATCATTTCCAAGGTGCTAGCTAACCGCCTTAAACCTTGTTTGAACTCTCTCATTTCTAAGGAACAGTCAGCCTTTGTAAGTGGGAGGCAGATCCAGGACAACATCTTGATAGTGCAAGAGGTTCTTCACCAGCTGAAAATCAGGAAGAGAAAGCGCAAATTCAATGCAATCCTAAAAATAGACATGCAAAAGGCGTATGATCGGGTTGAGTGGGATTTCCTAAATGACTACCTCAACAAATTGGGCTTTCATTCCCTCTGGGTCCGATGGATTATGCAGTGTGTCTCTACTACTTCCTTGAGCGTGAAATTTAATGGCGAGCCACTTCCCTACTTTTCCCCTTCACGAGGTCTAAGGCAAGGTGATCCCTTATCTCCATACTTGTTTATTTTGGTGGCAAATGTATTATCAACCTTACTCAATCAGGCTATCAGTATGGGACATCTAAAAGGGATACGTTTCAATCAATGGTGTCCAACCCTGTCCCATCTCTTTTTTGCCGATGACGCTATCTTCTTTCTAGATGGGACTCTTCGGGAATGTCAGAACGTTGCTAGCATTCTGAACCAATATTGGCTGGCAACGGGTCAGATTGTGAATTGAAATAAGTCTAGCATTATTTTTAGAAATTACTGTCCATCTACCTTGCAAGATAATATGTCGGGTGAGCTAAGAGTACCAGTACTGACTAGGTGTGGCAAATATTTGGGGTTACCGTCTGATTGGGGTCGATCTAAGCGGGAAATGCTCTCTTGGATTATAGCACGTGTTCATGCCAAGTTGGAAGGCTGGAAGGGTAAGTTACTCTCCAAAGGCGGTAAGGAAGTACTTCTTAAATCGGTTGTGCAAGCTCTACCACATTATGCAATGTCTATTTTTAAGATTCCTCTGTCAATTTGCAAATCTCTAGAGCAAAGCATTGCCAGATTCCGGCGGCAGAATGATCAAAACAGGAAGGGTATTCATTGGCGAAAATGGGATCTGTTGAAAATGAGTAAAGATGACGACGGCCTAGGCTTTCGGGATTTAATAGCGTTTAATGAAGCTATGCTTGGAAAACAGGCTTGGCGATTATTGCAACAGCCCTTGGCCTTATGGAGTAAACTATTTAAAGGTTTGTACTTCCCTAGGCAAACTTTCCTATCTGTTACTCCAGCAGCTCGGGCCTCATGGGGATGGAAGAGTCTCTTATTGGGGAGAAATGCTATTGGTCCTCATCTATGCTGGTCAGTAGGTGACGGTCGTGATATTAGAATTCGAGGCGACCGTTGGTTACCTATTGGCACTCTATATGGACCGACTAACAAAGATGATCCATTGTTGGTGGCGGATCTTATTGATCCGACCCACCACACCTGGAAACAACCTCAAATCCTCCCTCTCTTAGGTGAAGATATTACAGCCCAGGTATTGAATATACCAATTAGACATATTCCCATCGTAGATCGCATCATCTGGATAGGAACAAAAGATGGCGAATATACGGTCAAGAGCTGCTACCACAAGCTAATTCAGCAAGCAAGAACTAACACCGGTCATACAGCATCATCCTCATATCAGAATCCTAAAATTTTATGGCGTCGAATTTGGTCGATGCAAACGACATCGAAGATCAGAGTGTTTACCTGGGCTCTTTGTCAAAATGCCATTGCGACGAAGGCCACTTTGTTTCACCGACGCATCGTCTCAGATCCTTGGTGCCCTTTGTGTCGACAACAGCGTCCGGAGACCATCGAGCACCTCTTCTTTCATTGCGCATGGACTCATGCTTTGTATGGGAAAATCGAAGATAAACATCCCATCTCTCCCCAATGCAAATCCACAAGATCGATCAATGGATCAGCGCAAGAGCGGATACCCCTAAGAACCTACCTGGGCTGGAGCTAACTGTCAACACTCTCTGGCAAATGCGAATGCGAAATGACGTTGTTTTCCGCGATCAGCAGCCAGATCCGGGAAGAGTTGTCCAATTGGCTGTTGAGCAGACCAGGGCCTTCACCTCCCCTGCTGTTACCCGAACGAGATCCGGTCTTCCCTTTCACCATCCCACACACCTGTGGCGACCTCCAGCCCCCGGCACCCTTAAATATAATGTTGACGGCGCCTTTAAACCAGGCGGCACCGAGGGGTTGATGGCCTGTGTCTGCAGAGACCACCAAGGGAGGCTAATAGACGGCTTCTCATGCAGGTTCCGAGCGACATCAGCATTGGAAACGGAATTTAACGCACTCACCCGTACACTTCACCATCTGTTGCGACGAGGGCTTCACCATACCACGATCGAGGTTGAATCGGGCGCCTTCCCCTCCTTGTTGCTTTGTGCGTCATGGCCGTTCGCCCGTGTGGGAGCTTCGGCTGCTTGTGGAGGAGGCGACACGGCTACTCTCCAGCTTCTCTAACCTAACCCTCCAACACTGTTTGAGAGATGCGAATCGGGCCGCGGACTGGGCCGCAAAGGCCCATAGCACCACTGATCCGGCACTTAACTGGTTATCTCAACCTCCTCCTGCTCTCCTTGACATTCTATCTATGGATGCTGTAAATTCCGACTGTAATTATCGTTAATATGAATACGAAACGGTACTTTCGTCCAAAAAAAAAAAAAACTCTCCGGAAGAGAAATAGAAGATGCCCTAGGAATTGCAATATTATTATGGAGAACTTCATGCATTTTGACTTGGTAAACTTCCATTATATTAATTAAAATAAAATCTAATCCTCATATAGCAGCCTATATTTAGCTCACCAACAAAAGAAGGTCAGCTATAACATTCCAATGATCCACTTGCACAAAAAAAATAATTATCCACTTGCACATGATTTTTTAGTTTAGATATCCTGGTTGCAAGACTGTTGATACTTAAATTTTGATGGCCCTTCTAGTCATTCATTTGCATAGAAAATCGGGGATCAACCCCGACCCCTAAACAAAAATACTAGTTAAATTGCATATAAGTATTGGGAGCATTTTAATTAAGCTCATATAATTGCATTGAAGTTAATGGACTTAAGCGAAGGAGGTTATGAGCTTAATTGAATTAATTGGGCTAACATCGCTCGTATAATTTGGCCTAACATCGCTCATATAATTTGGCCAAGCCCTTTTATCCAACATATTGGCCAAAATTTGTGCATATGGGTTGCTAAATTGGAAAATATTGATTAATTAAAGTCAAATTGGGGAGATATTAAACTTGATATTATCACAATTTAAATAATAAGAGATAATAGGAGAGTTTCCGTTGTTAAAGGTAGGGGATATCTCTTAGGCTGGAATTGATAGTCGAGATAAAATTCTGGATAAGATAAAATTTATTCTATCTTTTATTTGGTGCTTGCTCAAGATAGAATAAAGTCCGATATAAAAGAGATATAATTTAGATAAAATTATTCCATGGGAGAAGTGGGATAAATGTGGACATAATTTCTAATATCCATACTAAGAAAGTTATTTTTCTCGAATAACAAACTTCTTAAATTAACAAATTTAAAATTATATTTCAATATAAATAATATTTGAATTCTACTATAAAAAATTCAAAATAAAAAAATATTAATTTAGTTTTTTAATTTAATCTTATTTTTATTTATATATTGAATTTGATTCTATCTTATAATATAAATTCAATGTGTGTGTGTGTGTGTGTGTGTGTGTGTGTGTGTGTGTGTGTATACATATTTATATATATTACACATTTTAGGTGTTTTATTAAATATATTAGTACAGTTTCCTATTTAATAAAATTTTATTAGAATGATGGAAGGGGAAGAAAGAAATAAAAAGAAATTAATTAAAAAAGAGAGGAAAATAAAATAAAAAGAAAATAAAAATAAAGTAGACAAGATTGTTGCGAGAGATTTTTACCATCTCTTTTATAACATTTTTTTAGTTTGTTTATATTGATATGCCTTTTATACCAAACAATATATAAGATATGATGTGAATATATCTAACTTTATTACAACAATCACCCAACAATGGATAGGACAAAGCAAAATCCATGTATTTCATATCCTATCGTATCATATCCAATTCTATCCTATGTAGAAATCTAGATGACTAAACATAACCTTAGAGTCCAAGATATGAAAGTAAGAAATTGTGCTCTTACAAGAAAACCCTGACTCATAGGATATATAAAGAGAGTTTCGAAAAATTAGGGCTTTTAGAGAGATGATTGAGGTTAGCAATTGAAGAAAAACTATGTCCACACACGAGTTCTCTCTCGCGGTCCCCCAGAAAAATTCCAACATGCGGCTTCATGAAATTGACGAATACACATTCGTTAACCATTAGATCACGCTCAAATTTTGTGGAGAGTATGACAATATATTGTTCTTGAGTTTGTCTGGTGTGATTGATGAGAAAATATGTGGAAGTATATCTTTGAAGGATAAAACTGAACTGGTCAGACTTGGATCAAGACTGGAGAGCTCAACACGCAGTCCCGAGAAAACGGTAAGTATGTGTTTGTTCTAGGTCGGAATGCAATGAAATTTTGAGGAGACCTCCACGATACCTAGTTCTTCCATTTCACCAAATGAATCTAGCATCAAAGATCTAGAGATCCCCTTGCCCTTGTGATATTAACAGTCCTTGTCGTTGTTTTGCCCACGTCTCACTGTTCCTCGCTGGTTATCCTCACCACCCCCTTTCTAGCAGTCGTCATTTGAGTCAGTAATCCAACTCACATAATATGCGAAGTTATTTTTTATTCAAATATTCAATTGGTAAATTGTGGCTATTCAATTCTAACATGATTTCTTGGAAGGGGGAGGTGGGGTTTGAATCCCCACCTTCTCAGGGGGATAGGGGTGGGACGCCGTAGTTTCGGGGAGTAAGTTTCGACTCTCACGCCCTGCAAGGAGGCAGGGCAAAAGTCTGAGAGTGAGCGTTAGAATAGGAATATAGTAGAACCGACCAAAAAAAAAAGAAATTCTAACATGATTTGGTGTGAGATTTTAGGCATACCCTGGATAGGAAATTTTCTTACTGAATCATGCATATAATTGATAATTTGATCTTTAAGACTCAAGATCGGATTCTCGATTATTTTTGTTTCCTCTTTTGGGTTGAGGTGAATATGTGAATTATATAACTTTGTTACATTGCATGTTGCTAATTTAGTAAATTTTCCTATTATAAAAAATTGCATTGCATATTGCATTCAGAATTGCATATTTAGGAGCCATGTAATAATTTGTAAGTTACCTATTTTAGAGTAGGATTAATTTAAATTTATTTCCTAGTTTAAATTAGGTAATTGCAAATTTTAATTAGTTTCCTATTCTATCTTCAAAGAAAATCTTTGAAAAAAAAAATACTCATATCCTGTAGAAGTAGTTTCATCATGGCCTCATCATCAAATGCCATGTCATTTAGTGATTGCATGTTTAGGCTTATATAAATTAGATTGCATGTCATAGTAGATTAATTCATAATTTTTGTTCATAAATAGAATTAGGTTGCATATAAATTGCATGTCATATGTCATTAGTTAAATTAGGGTCACATAAACTTAGATTAAAATTACATCTCATGCATTGCATATAGTTTAATTTTTATAAAAAGAATAAAAAAACCCCAAAAATAAAAGGAATTATATATCAACATGTAAAAATCATGTTTAGGACATGCATGCATTTTCTAGTTAATATCTTGCAGAACATTCGATGCATTGCATTTAATGGGCTTTTTCTTGCTTGAGGTATTTATGTTCTTGCTCTATCTCTAGCAATTTATTCACTGCTTTGATTATTGATTGTTAAATTCTTGTTTGTGCACCCACACGATCACTCCTTACATGTTCGTGGCTTAAGACTAAAATTGACCAAGATGACTTGCAAGATATTTTTGATAACAAAGAGAAAAGGAACAAAAAGGTGTTGGTTTTATCTAGTGTAACCAAGTTTTCGTATCCATGATATTTTTTGTTTCCAGAAGTAAAGTGGGGAACACTTGGATTTCTAATCAACTTGTAATAAATTAGTGGCAACTCCTGAATAAACAGATTTGCATGTTAAGTTAATTAAATTAAAATACAAAAGTTGTGGTTGACAAGGATTTGAGAGGGTTCACGTTAAATGTCTACGCCTAGTCATCCATTAGCTTTTTGTTTTGTGGTTCACTTCAAGGAAGGTCGCGACAAAGACTTCCAAATTTTTTGGCTCCCAAATTCTATTCACCGAGATGGGAATACCTATTGAAAGCATCATATTAACTACCGTACTCAGAAATAAGTATCCTTATTTAGAAAATTTTAATTTTAAGAGTACTGATTACGCATATCTTACAAAAAAAAAAAAAAAAAATTATGAGCACTTTGAAATTGAAAATTTATTTATTTAGCTATCTAAGTATTGTGTTGGGGATACTCTGCTGATAAATTTTTAAGCAATGGATTGGCATTTTTGAGCTGTTTAAATTCTTGATGATGTCGTGGGTGGATGGCAGACAAGCAATCACGAGCGGAAAGTAATTGTGGCTACCGTAACAGGGTCAAGTACTTGTTCACGCAGCTTGGTGTTGCTTACAAAGGCACTGAACTCAATGAGGGGAGTACGTTTATGTCATCCTCATCGTGTTGGCTGCTGGTAGATATAAATCTATGTGGTCTTTTGCTTAGTCCGCTGAAGAGTGTCCCTACTTGATATGACTGAGGTTTGAGAAAAAAATTCGATACTGCACTGGACATGCATGAGATTTAGTCAGCTCTAGCAGGTGGACCAGCGGCAAAAACATCGGTGGCTCTGATGTTTAAGTTTATTGAATGCATTACGGAGTCATCATATCAATAACATATCTCACATAGCATTAAATCTTCCAATTAGTCATCGACTCTATCTTGTTGCAAAGGTTGTTAAGATGCACCGTTCGGGAACATTGACGCCCCTCCTTATGGATGCTGGTGCAGTCGCTGACAACTCTACTGGGCTGGATTTAGCCATGCCTCAACCACCACTTGCTCTCGCCTCCGGCCTCCCTTTTTCTTTTTTTACTCGGTCTCTACGAACTCGGAACCAAAAAAAGGCCATAGCTTCGACCTGCTTCGTCATTAATTTAATCCCTCAATCAATTCGCCACAGAAAGGGTTCTCGAAAGCCGTGTTGGGACTCTTCGGGCTTGCCACCCTCAAACAAATTGAGTTGAGTGGATTTCCATACGCACAAATTATACTTTATGCGAGCTAGAGAGAGAAAATAAAAAGTAGAATCCTAAAGCTGTGTTTCAGTAGTTGTCTTTTCCTTTCCGTCAAATACTTCATGTGCACTCTCGCTATCCATGCACGTGCTACACCTGCTGCAAGGTCTTCGCTCACCCCCTCAACTTTGCCTTCATCTGTGTTTCTCTTCCTGTTATGAAAAATTGCTGTACATGGCTGCTTGCGCTTTGCTGAGTGGTGGTGAAATTGGCAGCGACAAGGACGATGGATATGGCTGCCACAAGAGCCCAAGCTACATGAGCTCCTCCAACCTCAGCGGTGGGGGCGGTGGTAACATTGATCATTGAGGATCAAAGACGAGGGAAAATGCTCACCAAGTACGAAGATTGACGAGTTGTGATCGGTGTAATCGAAGAGAGAGAAGAGAGGAGTGCAGGTGTGAGACCTGTTTTTTAATTTTAGTATCCTGGGTTAAAATTGGGTTTATAAATAAGCCGACAAAACCATTCTTGCGGTTTTTTGTTTCGAAAGCATTAAGACCCACATTTCAAATTTAAGGTGACTCATATATAAATCACTTTAATAAATTTGAGTTAAGATATGGGTTAGTTACGTATTTTTACAGTCTTGGTATAATAATCTAAATATTTATAATTATTATTCTAGATAATGATATAATATGTCTACCTTGCCAAACTTCACTACGAGTAATCTTTGGAAATCTCTCTCTCTTTTTTTTTTTTTTTCAGAGATTCGATTTTTAGGTAAGGGGTAGCTTCTTCTGTAGAAGGATAACTGTAACAGAAGTTGTTGTCAGTCTTTTGTTGATTTTGGCTTCTATTCTGTGTAGAGGAGTGATTGAGTTGGAGATCCAGAAGCTGTAGATGAAGCAAATGGCCATTTGACTTGTGGGTGTAATAACATCTCTTATTGCAAGGGACTTATTATCTCATCCTCTGAAATGATTCACAGTGGAACATGGCTTTATTCAAGTCAGGTGAGCAGGCAAAGGCAACCTTGGCAACACGTGATGTCCTAGAATAATTATTTTAAATATGTTTTTTTAATCATGTTATGCCAAATTACACGTTGCACCCGAACATGTTCTTGTGGCTCCAAATGCGAGGTTTCTTGACACAACTGTTATAAATGAGAAACCAAGTTACGCAACATCCTACAGCCACTGAACTCTCAAATGAGCTTTGTAACTTATAGCCTACTCAAATGGATGCGAATCTCACAAAGCTTGGTAGTTCTCTTCCAGTCCCAAGTGTTCAGGAGATGGCAAAAGAACCCATAACTGAAGTCCCGCCTCGCTATGTCCGTGCCGACCAAGATCACCCGTTCATGCATGCTGAGCTTGGGACATCGTTGCTTCAAGTGCCAGTAATTGATCTGAGCAAGCTCTCATCAAGCAATGACGATTTTATGGAGTCTGAGCTTGAAAAGTTGCACGTAGCATGCAGAGATTGGGGATTCTTCCAGGTAAAATGTTATAAAAGCAGCTTTTACTTTTTCTTTCTGTGAGGATTATTGAGACAAAAGATCTGGATTTCTTTTTCAAGAATCAGAGTCTTGAAGTTCATTAATCCCTTTTGTGCATGCAGTTGATAAATCATGGAGTGAGTTGTTCATTGGTGGAGGAGGTGAAGTTGGGAATACAGGAGTTCTTCAAGCTTCCAATGGAGGAGAAGAGGATGTTTTGGCAAGAAGAAGGAGACATGGAGGGTTTTGGGCAGACGTTTGTCGTGTCGGAGGAGCAAAAGCTTGATTGGAGCGACGTCTTCTTCATGGTGTCCCTCCCAAGACATTTGAGAAAACCTCGCCTTTTTCCCATGCTTCCTTCTCCGTTCAGGTTCTCGCTCACTCACTCATGCATTGAGTACGCTATACACCTATGAGACATTTAGTTAAGATGAGGATTCTTGTAAAAGGAGAGAGAGGTGGCGACAATGGTAGCAGAGCGGGGGTTTCGGGGGTAGATAGATGTCAAACGTGCACGCGAGAGAGAGAAACACGGACGACGGCCCATAGTGAAAAAGGAGGGAGAAAAGAATAGAGTAAATTTACTATAAAGAAGAATAACATTGAATTGAAAAAAAAAAAAAAAGAACATCTTTTAACGAAATTAGTTCACAAAGTAGTTGAAGTAATTTATTTAGTATACAAATTAGTTCATCTAGCCTGACGCGATGCAATAATTTACGTAGCGTCCCCTTCATGACCA
Source organism: Eucalyptus marginata (assembly GCA_014182565.1). Taxonomy (NCBI): domain Eukaryota; kingdom Viridiplantae; phylum Streptophyta; class Magnoliopsida; order Myrtales; family Myrtaceae; genus Eucalyptus; species Eucalyptus marginata. The sequence continues at coordinate 31,281,859 of CM024589.1, forward strand.
CGTGATGATTGAGACTCTGGAGTGTGGGGACAAAGAATTGTCGTTTTCGCTGTTGGCAAATTCAAGCTAAATGATGCCGTTCCTTTCAGCTGTTCATGGGCAGGTAAGATGATTGTCGACGCAGTTAGAATGATTTGCCCATCCCTTGTCCTAAAGAACGATACAATCAAAGTGAGATTAGGAAGCAATCGAATGATACATCGGATTTCTTGTGCCTATTGGATAACAGTTTCATGGGGGATGGGTACCCGTTTAAGAATAAGTCTTAAATATTTATTGAAGTCTTTTTAAAAAAAATTTTTATATATTATTATTAGGTTTTGGATAGAAATAACAATGAAATCTGCTTATGTATACAATACTTCTACGAAAAATAATTCTTTAATTGTTTTTGTATTCTTGTGAGAAAATTCATGCTCTCTCTCTCTCTCTCTCTCTCCTCTCACACACACCTTGCTAACCTATTCTTATATGCATCATCTTATTTTTATGCAGAGACGTCTTGGAAAAATACTCCTCAGAGTTACGAGATCTTGCAATGAAGATACTACTTCTCATGGCAAAACCTCTGAAGATGGACACCAAGGACGTGATAGAACTGTTTGATGGAGGCAGGCAAGCCCTTAGGATGAATTATTACCCGCCATGTCCGCGACCCGAGCTCGTCATTGGCCTCACTCCTCACTCTGACGCCTCAGCCCTCACCATCCTACTCCAAGTCAATGAAACGGAAGGTCTGCAAATAAAGAAAGAGGGCAAGTGGGTCCCCGTGAAGCCTCTTCCTAATGCTTTTGTTGTCAATGTCGGAGATATTTTAGAGGTAAAGCTTTTCGATTGGCCCTATATCTGTTGTTTGACGTGGAATGCCACCAAATTTTGTTTGATATGCGAGCCAGTATTGCTAGATTCATGTGTGATTGACGACAAGAATGTCATTCCATTCACAATATGCTTAACTTTTTATTTATGCTTTATGAAAAAAAAAAAAGCCTCGGATTAGTCTATCTAAATGAAAATTTATGCAGTTGAGAATGCAATAGTAATCTTGAATGATATGGTGGACTAAACCAACCATGGAGCGCACGAAATTTGTGTAGTTACGTAAATATTTTCCCAATCCTTGTGTGGGCATCATTGTTTATTCAAATGCTTTGAGTTACTTAGTTACATAAAATGAGAATGGATGATAGAATTTTCGGAACAAAATCCATCAAAGACATGACATGATATTTTGTGTATCTGATGATTGACATAGATCGTGACAAATGGCACTTATCGTAGCATTGAGCACCGAGCTACAGTTAACTCGATGAAGGAAAGGCTCTCATTTGCCACATTTTATGGCCCAAAATTGGACGGTGAAATGGGTCCTGCACCGAGCCTGGTCACATCAGACAAGCCAGCATTATTCAGAAGAATAGGCGTTGCCGATTACTTCAGGGGACGTTTCTCTCGTGAGCTTCAAGGGAAGTCATATCTTGACACTATGAGGAAGATTCAAGGTGAGAAAGAGGGCATTGAATTTGGCCATTGAGAAAGCAAACTATCTTTTTTCCTTTTATCGTAAACTATACTAGCTGAGATCATATCTTGTTGGCTGGGTCCACCTGCATGTGGGGTCCAGCCAGCATTAAAAGAAAAACAAAATTAAAAAAAAAGAAAAAGAAAAGAAAAGAACAAAAGAAGTGGAAGTTGGGGTCGTGCGGTATCCATCGAAAAAGTGAAGAGAGGAGAGAGAAAAGCAAAAAACTGCTCAAGTGGAGAAAAGAAGGAAGAAAGAGGGCTGCACTTTGCGGCTTTGATTTGAAGGCCAAATATTGTCGGAATCGGCTCAAATTTCAGTATGTTGTTCATGAGACCGAGGGCTACGAGTTGATGGTTTTTGTTCGTCGAGAACCGTCTCCGAATTCTCCAGGTTGCGGTTAAGGTTTTCTTATCCAAACTTGTTTATCTACCTATATGGTGAGTAAGAAGATGATTGTAATGTTGATGTTGAGCCTCTAGTGTGTGACTGAGAAGAATACTTTGTGTATCCCGCTATTCTTGGTGATTAGTGGATGTTTTTGGGCGGTCCGTGGTTTTTCCCGTATCGGGTTTTCCACGTTAAATCCTTGGTGTCGTTATTTCTTTTGTCTACTTATCATTTCAGTATTATATTTGCATTTTGTGAGGCTATACATTGCTGGTTGTTGCTTTGGGGGTTAAGAGATTCTAAGTTGATTTAGTATCGGGGAGAAATTGATCCCGGATTGCGTTTGGTCGTGGTGAATTGTTGTACCCGAGTTCTCCCCAACAAGTGGTACGTAGCTAAGGTTGAAATTTTAGTGTTAAATGGAAGAAACCAGCAGCACCATGTTTAACTTAACTGCCTCGAATTTTTCTATTTGGAAGCCTCGGATGGAAGATGTGTTATATTGCAAAGACTTATTTGATCCTATTGAGGGTGATGAAGCCAAAGGAGATAAGGAAGACAAAGAATGGGAGAGAATGAATCGGAAAACTGTTGGGTTTATCCGACAATGGATTGATGATAGTGTGTTTCATCATGTTGCTCAAGAAACGAAGGCGGACACTTTGTGGAAGAAACTACAAGATCTCTATGAGAGAAAAACTCCACAAAATAAAGCTCTTATAGTTAAGCGACTTGTGAATTTGAGATACAAGGAGGGGAGTAATATGGCGGAACACTTGAGTGAATTTCAAAATGTTGTAAATCAATTGACAAATCTTGAGATTGATCTTGGTGATGAATTGCAAGCATGCTTATTACTTGGTACTCTTCCTGATAGTTGGGACACATTGGTTGTGGCATTAAACAACTCGGCTCCTTTTGGTGTGCTTTCTATGAGCATGGTTAAAGAAAGTTTGTTCAATGAAGAAACAAGAAGAAAAGGCTTGAATTATGCTTCTACATCGGATGCTCTTGTTATAGAAAACAGGGCGAGAAGTCAATCAAGAAGGTTTCAAAGAAATGATACCCGAGGCAAGTCAAGAGGAAGGTCGAAATCAAGACCGAGGAGGAGTGTCAAGTGTTATAATTGCGGCAAAATGGGACATTATGCAAAAAAAGAGTGTTGGTTGCCAAAGAGAGATAGATTCCATGATAGAAATGGAGATCAAAAGAAAGAAGAGAAACAAGCTACAACGGCGGTTGCATCCGATGGCGATATTGTGTTCGTATGTGATGACGGATATGTGAATCTTACATGCCAAGACTCTACGTGGGTTGTTGATTCTGCGGCTTCTTTTCATGTCACCTCACGGCATGATTACTTTGCTTCTTATCTCAGCGGCGACTTTGGTTATATTAGGATGGGAAATAGTGATGTTTCCAAGGTTATTGGCATGGGAGATGTTTATTTGGAAACCGATGTTGGATGTAATTTGCTCTTGAAAAATGTGAGACACGTACCGGATATTCGACTTCACTTGATCTCTATGGGTGCCTTAGATGATGATGGTTATTGTAATTCCTTTTTTGATGGCAAATGGAAGTTGACTAAAGGTTCCATGGTAGTGGCAAAGGGTAAGAAGACAGGCTCTCTCTACACCATGCAAGCTGACTTGATTAAAGAAGAGGTAAATGCAAAGGAGGATCCCTCGGTTGATTTATGGCATATGAGACTGGGTCATCTTAGCAAGAAAGGACTTGAAACTCTTGCTAGAAAAACATTTTACCTTTGAAGGAGAAAAATCTAAAAGAATGCACTCATTGTCTTACAGGTAAGCAACACAGATTCTCATTTCATAGTTCCTCTCCACACACTAAATCAAATGTACTTGATTTGGTCCACACTGATGTTTGTTGCAGGGATGCTAGAACTCTTGGAGGTGCATTATACTTTGTGACATTTATTGATGACTGTTCTAGAAAAGTGTGGGCTATTGCTTTGAAATCTAAAGATCGGGTACTTACGGCTTTCAAGCAATTTCATGTCAATGTGGAGAGAGAAAACCGGGAAGAAGCTGAAATGTGTTCGGCCGACAACGGTGGTGAATATAGAGGCCCATTTGAACATTATTGCAGGGATTATGTTATCAAGCTTGAGAAGACTGCTCCAAAAACACCACAAAGATAATGGAGTAGCGAGAGAATGAACCGGACAATTAATGATCGAATTCGGTGTATGCTTTCTCATGCAAAGTTGCCTAAGTCATTTTGGGGTGAAGCCATGAGAACAGCAGTGGACTTGATAAATCTATCTCCATCAGTTCCTCTTAAGGGGGATGTTCCGCAAAGAGTTTGGAGTGGCAAAGATGTTTCCTATAGCCATCTAAAAGTGTTCAGTTGTCGTGCTTTTGTGCATGTTCCAAGAGATGAAAGATCCAAGCTTGATGACAAGTCTAAGCAGTGTATCTTCTTAGGTTATGGACATGAAGAGTTTGGCTATAGGTTATGGGATCCAGTTGCAAAGAAAGTCATTAGAAGCCGAGATGTGGTATTTTGTGAGTATCAAACTATTGAAGACATTGACAAGGCGGAGAGACCGAAGAATACAACTCAACGTTCAGTTAGTTTCAGCCCAAATCTTTCTATTGTTGATAGAAATCATGGGGGAGAAGTGCATGGAAATCATGAAGATGGTGAGTCCTCACATAATGTTGATTCTTCAGTTGATACAGGTGAAATAGCTGAGCAAGAGCAATCTATCCTACCTCAAGTTAGAAGATTTAAAAGAGAGCGTAGGCCTTCTCAAAAATATTTGCCACATGAGTATGTGTTACTCACTGATGCGGAGAGCCGAAACTTATGAAGAGGCTATATCATGTGAACGAAAGAATGAGTGGCATGGAGCTATGCAAGAGGAGCTTAAATCCTTGCATGAGAACCACACATTTGAATTGGTGAAGTTGCCTAAGGGTAAGAGAACACTCACAAATAAGTGGGTGTACAAGTTGAAGACGGAAGAAAATAGTTTACAACCACGATATAAGGCTAGACTTGTTGTGAAGGGCTTTCGTCAAAAGAAGGGCATAGACTTTGAAGAGATTTTTTCACCGGTTGTAAAGATGTCTTCTATTCGAGTTGTTCTTGGGTTGGCCGCCAATTTAAATTTAGAAATTGAACAACTTGATGTAAAGACAGCTTTTATTCATGGAGACCTAGAAGAAGAGATATATATGGAGCAGCCGAAGGGTTTTGAAGTTAAAGGCAATGAGCACCTTGTATGTAGGTTGAAGAAAAGCTTAGATGGTCTCAAGCAAGCGCCAAGGCAATGGTATATGAAGTTTGAGTCATTCATGGAAGAACAAGGATACGGTAAGACAAACTCCGATTCTTGTGTCTTTATGAAAAGATTCTCGATAATGATTTTCTTATTCTCCTACTTTATGTGGATGATATGTTGATTGTTGGGCATGATGCCAAGAAAATCAAGAGCTTGAAAAATGAGTTGAGTAAAGCTTTTGCAATGAAAGACCTAAGCCCGGCTAAGCAAATCTTAGGTATGAGAATTAGTCGTGACATGAAGAATAAGAAATTGTGGTTATCTCAAGAGAAATATATTGAAAAGGTGCTTGAAAGATTCAACATGAGCACATGTAAACCGGTGAGTACTCCACTTGCAGGCCATTTCAAGTTGAGTAGTAATGAGTGTCCTTCAAGTGAGAAAGAGAAGGTTGAGATGATGAATATTCCTTATGCATCGGTCGTGGGTAGTTTGATATACGCCATGATTTGTACAAGACCAGATATTGCTCATGTAGTTGGTGTTGTGAGTAGATTTCTCTCTAATCCAGGTAAGGAGCATTGGATCGCTGTTAAATGAATTTTGAGATATCTTAAAGGCACTTCTACACTTTGCCTGTGTTATGGAAATGCGGAGCCTGAGTTGAGTGGCTACTCGGATGCGGAATATGCCGGTGATGTTGATTCCCGAAAATCCACATCAGATTTTATAATAATCTTTGCAGGGGGAGCTGTTTCATGGCAATCGAGATTGCAAAAATGTACCGCTTTGTCTACAATTGAAGCGGAGTATATTGCTATTACCGAAGGAGGTAAAGAACTTTTGTGGATGCAAAAATTCCTACAAGAGTTGGGCTTGAAGCAAGAGAAATTTGTTCTATATTGCGATAGCATGAGTGCCATCCATCTTAGCAAGAATCCGGTGTTTCATTCAAGGTCGAAGCATGTTGATGTGAAGTATCATTGGATTCGAGAAAAGTTAGAAGAGAAGCTCTTCCTACTTGAGAAAGTTCATACCGACAACAATAAGTCCGACATGATGACCAAAGCCTTGCCCGTGATGAAGCTTGACACTTGTAGAAGAAAAGCGGGCATGACAAACCTTCCCACATGAGGTGGAGGGGGAGATTTGTTGGCTGGGTCCACCTGCATGTGGGCCCAGCCAGCATTAAAAGAAAAACAAAATAAAATAAAAAAGAAAAAGAAAAGAAAAGAACAAAAGAAGTGGAAGTTGGGGTCGTGCGGTATCCGTCGAAAAAGTGAAGAGAGGAGAGAGAAAAGCAAAAAACTGCTCAAGTAGAGAAAAGAAGGAAGAAAGAGGGCTGCACTTTGCAGCTTTGATTTGAAGGCCAAATATTGTCGGAATCGGCTCAAATTTCAGTATGTTGTTCGTGAGACCGAGGGCTACGAGTTGATGGTTTTTGTTCGTCGAGAACCGTCTCCGAATTCTCTAGTTGCAGTTAAGGTTTTCTTGCTCAAAACTTGTTTATCTACCTATGTGGTGAGAAAAAGATGATTGTAATGTTGATGTTGAGCCTCTAGTGTGTGACTAGAGAAGAATACTTTGTGTATCCTGCTATTCTTGGTGATTAGTGGATGTTTTTGGGCGGTCCGTGGTTTTTCCCATATCGAGTTTTCCACGTTAAATCCTTGGTGTCGTTATTTGCTTTGTCTACTTATCATTTCAGTATTATATTTGCATTTTGTGAGGCTATACATTGCTGGTTGTTGCTCTAAGTTGATTTAGTATCGGGGGAGAAATTGATCCTGGATTGCATTTGGCCGTGGTGAATTGTTGTACCCGAGTTCTCCCCAACATATCTTTATGTTGACACTCTCTATGTACCTCGAACAAGTTGATTATACATATTCCTTTCGCTTCCTCCCTGCTTTTGTTGATCAATTTTATCACTTGATTTGCTGGATTAATGACATAAAGAACTTTCATTTATTTTTTGTCGGGAACGCAAGGGAACATTCAAAATAAAGAAAGTAGTGTAAATTTGCCACAGAGAAAGTATTAGTTCAACATTCTCGCATTTCTACGAATCTCTGTTCTTCTTCCCATCGCAAAATGTGCATCGTTCATTTCCAACAAAGCTCAGTGGTTCGTGAGGCGACGAGGATGAGCAACCACGTAGGGGACTCGCGTTGCGAGCATGCTCACGCAGGGACTCGCGTTGCGAGTAAGGGGCTCAGCATGAGGCAAGAGTTGTTTGTGGCATTAGGCGGCTAAGACTAGGGGTGTCAACGGTTCGGTTCGGTTCGGTTTTTTTGAAAAACCGAACCGAACCGAACCGTTAGGAAAACCTTCCGAACCAAACTGAATGAGACCCGAACCGAATCAGTTTTTCAGTTTTTGGTTTTCAGCTTTCGGTTTTCGATTTTTGCATTTGTCTTTTTTTTTTTTTTTTTTTTTCTGTTGTATATATTTTACGTTTCCAAGAAATAAGCTCTTATCGTTCGGTTAACCGATAAAAACCAAACCGATAAAAAAAAATTCGGTTTTTAATGAGAACCGAATTGAATGAAAACCAAACCGAAAAAACCGAATTTTTCGGTTCGGTTCGGTTCAATTTTCATTTCGGTTTTTGACACCCCTAGCTAAGACAATGTTGCAGGGCTCCGCTGCAGAGGGGTAGCACGAGCTGTGGCGATGGCGTGGTGGAGGGTGGCGTAACAAAAGAAGCGTCTCAGCCAAGGATTTACCAAGCAGACCTTTTCCCACTCTTTTTGTGCCCATGTATTCTCAATTGTGTGGACTCCTACATAAATAGTGTCGCTTTCCCTGAATGTGTGCATTGCCCATCCATTTATAAGCGAAAAACTTTTGGTCCAAAAGGCAAGCAGTCTCTCCTTCCATTTTAAACACACAACCAGCTCTCCTTCCCTTTCCATGCTGGCCGAGATCCCCGCAATCCCCTTTTTATTCTCTTGTATTAGAAAAGTAGATATGCCAATTGCCAATATATAAGAGATCTTAAGAATAACAAAATAATATGCCCATCTCTCACACATTAATATCTTAGAATATCCTACCGATTGCTTTCTTTGCCATGTGACCCAAAATATAAAACTTTATTGTGAATAATTTCGGCCATGAAGAGAGTGACGGGCTCTACCAAAGTTTAATACCATCGTGGGCGCAGTCTAATCCATTAAGTTCAAAACCATTCATCTAAGTCCATTTGTCATAGATCCAATGCAAATGCAATTAATGAAAATAGAAACTAAATAATAAATGCTCCTAAAGTTATATGCTATGCAATTTACTTCTAATATTTTTATTTAAAGGTTAAGAATTAATTTCTAATTTTTTATGCAATAAATTAATGACTGGATTGCCAAAATTTAGGCATCAACCAAGGTTTGTCACTTCTCTAGTAATTTATATATTACTTTGATTATTCATTACAGAATTCTTGTATGCACACCTGCACAATCAACTATTGCATGTTAGTAGATTAGGCTTAAGTTTGACCAAGATTGCCCACTAAATATTTTTTGAAAACAACGAGAAAATGTACTAAAAGGGTGCTAGATTGGAGAAAGGATGTCACAAGTGCTGTAACTTTCAAAAAATACTCACTTGAGTGCCATAACCTTTTTTTTTTCGATCATTTGAGTGCAAACTCCATTTGCAATATCAACTTTGTGGCCTTTTTCAGATAGTTGCTCAACATTTAGCAAATTCCACAAAAGTCCTAACAAAAAGTAAACATCCGCAATAGTAATATCAGTACCATATTTTGACTTGATATTAATGTTTCCTTTTCCCATCACAGGATTTATTTATTTATTCTTGAAGTTGACTTCACCATGACTCGTCTTGTCCAACTGCGAGAATAGTTTCTTTCGGCCAAACATGTAATTTTATATCCAGTATCCAAGTACCATATGTTAATGTCTGAGTCATCCTTTTTACATGTTAGCACCATATACTCTTTAGCATCGTACGTTGCCTTTACCTGGCATTTGGATTTATAATGTTTGAATTTATTGCACTTAAAACACTTCACTTTTGATTTGTCACGTGTTTTATAGTTTTAAGTTAAATTTGAATTTCCACCTCTACCTCGGCCTCTTCCATGGCCTCAACCGTTTTGATAGCCTCCTCGACTTGATAAGGCAACCCCACTTTGCAATGCTTGCTTGAGATTTGAACCAATGGACTTTTGATTCATTATTTGCTCATACAAGCACAATGAACTCATCAACCCCCTAATGTTAGGGTTGACACATCTTGCCCTTCTTTGATCGCTGTGATGACGTAGCCAAATCTTTAAGTCAAAGATCTCAAGATTTTTTCTATAATTCATACATCTTGGAGTTCTTCACCATTGACTGTCAATTGGTTAATGCTGGTTTGCACACGATCAAAATATACCAAGATTGATTCAAAGTCATTCATGCATAGAGACTCGAAATCACCTCGAAGTATTTGAAGCTGCACTCATTGGAAATGGTCATTGCCTTTACAGGATTTTTGCAAAATATCCCATGCTTCTTTCGCGGTCTCTACACTCGATATTTTTTCAAATATTGTTTCCTCCATAGTTTCAAAGATCACATACAAGCTTTTTGATCTTTCTTCGGACACTCCACCAAATTATCTTTCTCCTCCTTTCTTAAAGCCTCAAATGCTTCAACATCGACCACTTCGGTGTAGCTGTTTTCCACCAAACTCCACGAATCTTGCAATTTGAAAAGAACTTCCATCCGGACAGACCAACTGTTAAAATTCTTTTCGTTCAACTTTGGAAGTTGTAATCGAATGGAAATAATAGATACCATTTCTAGCTCTGATACCAAATGTAAGAACTAAAAAACATAATAATGGCAACTTTTGAAAGTTTGGAACGAGGTATAAATGAAGATCGGAGAGAGAAATAATGGAAATGCAAATGCTCTTTACTTGATGTAACTACAAATCAGAAATCCACAACCTTTTAAAGTGGTTGCACATGCATGTAGCTTAACTAACATTGAATGAGCAAAATAAGAAAGTCCAAAATGCTGAAGAAAAAGCATAGACAAAGACATGAAATCTTTGCTCCTTTTGACAATGAAAAAATCTCACGTTCTTTGAATAAAGAAAAACAAAAAAGACCTCCCATTTTCAATATGAAAGCATTTACTCCTTGTTGAATGGTGGAGGGGCTACCCAAACATAACCCATCATAAATGGTGCGGATATCCTTTTCGTCTTCAATCTTCTTTTGACACCCACCAAAGATCAAGCATTTTGAAGAATACAAACAACAAATCCAACATGCTCAAATCTTCAAAATTTTATATTATTTTAACATACACAACATTGAATGGACCTAGACTTAGAACCAGGGAAGATGGAGTCGGTTTCCTGCAGGTATGCCTTCCCATAGTGGGCGAACAACTCCCCTTCAAGCCCTTCAGGGACAGCCTTTTAGCAGAAAACCACTCTACCCTTTAATTCAGAGCCTAGAGACACTTAGAGATGCCAGGATAATAATGTTTCTAACTATCCGAGCTACATTTCTCAGAGGATCCTACTAGGGTGGAGAAGAAGAGGAGTTTAGAAAGCCATAAAGAGTTTTCACAAAAACACTCACTTTACTTCAAGGGACTCTACCCAACACATTACATCCTCCTTGCTTTTTATAGATAGTAGGAGATTACACACAAACAAGGACCATGCTTACGGGTCCTGAAACAAACAGAGAAACAAACAGAGGTGCTGGAAACTTCCGGTAGGAAATTATTTGTATGGTATGAACAGTGACAATGAACAGTGATTTCCCTAGCCTACTGCTATAGTGACTTGCTATAGTGATCTGTACAGTTAGTAGTCTCGTCCGTCGCAAGCATTAGAGTGACTTTTGGGATAGCAAATCCAAATTCAATCCCCTTCGTTTTCCTCACCCTGAATCGTCCTCATAATATCAAGATATGACTTTCCTCGCAGCTCACGAGAGTAAAATCCCCTAAAGTAATCGGCAACACCTATTGTTCTGAACACTGCTGGCTTGTCTGGAGTGATTAAGCTCGGTGTAGGACCCATTTCGCCTTCCAATTTGGGGCTGTAGAATGTGGCAACCGAGAGCCTCTCCTTCATTGAGTTAACTGTTGCTTGGTGCTCAATGCTACGATAATTACCATTCGTGACAATCTGCGTCAACCATCAAATACACAAACTATTCAGTCATGCCTCTGATGGATTCTTGTACATGAAATTCTATTCTCTATACTCATTCTAACAAATTGCATAAAGTTCAGTTTAGGTAGACTATTCATCGAAAGGTATCTTTAAAAATACCAGATTTTTTGAGATAACAGTCTTGTCATCAATAGCTCATCGAATCTAGACAACATTGGCTAGTATATAAGACAAAATTAGGTGGAACTCTGCAGCAAAACTATAGAGAGTTGGCCGATCGAAAATCTTTACCTCTAAAATGTCTCCGACATTGACAACGAAAGCATTAGGAAGGGGCTTGATGGGAACCCACTTGCCCTCTTTTCTTACTTGGAGACCTTCCACTTCATTGACTTGGAGAAGAATGGTAAGGCCTACAGCGTCGGAATGTGGAGTGAGGCCAATGGCCAGCTCAGGTCGCGGACACGGAGGGTAATAGTTCATCCTCATGCCTTGCAGGCCCTCATCAAACAGTTCTATCATCTCCTTGGTGTCCATCTTTAAAGCTTTTGCCATGAGAAGGAGTATCTTCATTGCAAGATCTTGGAGCTCTGTGGAGTACTTATCCAGCACATCTCTGCATAATAATTACACATATAAGAATAGGTTACAAAGGTGTGTGTGAGAGAGAGAGAGAGCATGGATTTTCACACAAAATGTGAGGCAGTGATATGAGTATGTTTTTTTTTTTTTTTTTTTTTCGGTATGTAATTAATTATTCACCTTGACGTCAAGAGATTTGGGATTTGTAGAAAATAGTTACACAGGTAGTTAATACAATATTCATCATGCTGCTAAAGTTAAGGTATTATTGATGATGCGGGCTAATCATCAAGCCAATCTTTCATGCATCCCGCTCATATAAGCCCGACTCACATGAATCATTGGCCACACATGCACCGGGTGTAGCCAAGAATCTTTCTAACTTATTATCTTTAATTCGATTGTTGATGTGTCAACCAATTAGAGTAAATTAAATAGTTAGCTAGTAAGGGAACCAAAAGTCCAATTGAAGGAGGAGGGGAAGGCCAAAGTTTTTGCGTCTCTCTTAGAAATGATGGGGGGACACACTTTAGATATTGCGAGATGTATATTCGAACTTTTAGTTAATAAATAAATATAAAAAATTTAATGCCATTGGTCCTTCAACAATGAATGTTATTGTTTCGTGTGACGCTTGGGATTACAGAACTTGGTATATAAAATTAGTTACCCTGTTTTTCGAACTAATTTTGCTAGAAAATGTGTTCTTTGTATCTCTAATGTTTAAGTTTCAGGGGCGAGCAGGGGCGGGATTTGCGCATGTGGCCTCTCAGCCTCTGTCGACCTTCAATCTGGGTTGACTAAGGGTCATCCAATGCAACATGGGAGGGAGGAGAGGGAGGGACATGATGGACGAGGGAGAGAGAGCGGGGCCATGTGTCGATAACGATGGTGGCTGCGATGGCGGCTGCGATGGCGACATGACCAATGGTGAGGTCCGGTGGCTTATAAGCGCTCTTGGGCGCGACGGTGGAGGCGGACTCTATGCAATATGGACAGTGGCAAGCAACGTGTGTGGAGGTGGGAATGGGAAGGGCAGATAGACAAAGAAGTTAATCAAATCCGGCCAATTCAAACCTCCTTCATCTTAATGCGTCAGCCTCGGAAGGGTAAATTTACGACATGCATTCAGACAATCTCGATGGATAGTGTACTCAATGCACGAGAGAGAGAGAAAAACCTGAAGGGAAAAGGAAGCATGGGAAAAAGGTGAGGTTTTCTCAAATGTCTGGGGAGGGACACCACGTAAAACAAGTCGCCCCAATCGAGCTTCTGCTCCTCGGACACTACAAACGCCTGCCCGAAGCCCTGCAAGTCTCCTTCTTGTTGCCAAAACTTCCTCTTCTCCTCCATTGGAAGCTTGAAGAACTCTTGTATTCCCAACTTCACCTCCTCCAACAACGAAAAGCTCACTCCATGGTTTATCAACTGCATCCACAAAAAGCGGATCGATTAACTTCGAAAGCCGAATTCTTGAAAAACAAATCTGGACCTCACGGAAGACCTGGAAGAATCCCCAATCTCTGCATGCGGAGTGCAGCTTTTCAAGCTCGGACTCCGTCAAATCGCCATCGCTCGACGAGAGCTTGCTCAGATCAATTACTGGTACTTGAAGCAACGAAGTCCCATGGTCTAGGTCGGTACGGATATAGCGAGGCGGGAGTTCGGTTATGGCCTCTTTTGCCAACTCCTGAACGCTCGGGACTGGAAGAGAACCACCAAGCTTATTGACAATCGCGTCCATCGTCGCAACGATAGGATCGGATGACGAAAATCTCATAAGAGCTCTGGCTAAAGCTGGTTTCTCATTTATGGCGGTGATGTCAAGAGACCTTGCATTTCGAGCCACGAGAAGTACACGTGGCTTCCGGCCAAACCCAATCTACTGACCGGCAGACTTGTGGCTTCGTGATCGTTAGTCTGTGGCCTTGTCTTATTTTAATAGTAGAAGCTTCAAGAAATAAGATTTCAAATTGGCCATGAGATCGTGCTGACTACTTATCAAACGAATTATTACGGTGACCCGATAAGCTAGCAAACGTAAGCAAATCACTTTTGTGTTGATTTCTAGAAAGCGGTATCGCAAGTGATTTCCAGAAAGCCGTATCGCAAGAATTAGAATTTACGGAAGCAACAAAACTTGAGTAAACTTAATTATCCTTACCTTTCGAAGATTCCATTAATCAATTTTGGTCAATTATAAACCCAAATGAAGTAAAAGAGAATATTTTACTTTTACGAATCAGAAATTTAATGAATTTGGGGACATGAACACGTTAAATTAATCTTACACTTTTTCCTTACATTTTTCTCTTTGTCTCTCTCCATCTCATTTGAAACAACTCCTTTCACCAAATAATGCTCACTTTGTTAAATCAAATCTGATTTGTTTAAACCTCCACGCCTCTCACCAAATCACCGAATTGCCCTCAATTTCCAATCTCCAACGGAACTCCTTTTAATTCCTTCTTGTTCTGATTATTATTATTTTTTTTGTTAAAGGTAATTAATATATTGGGGAAAGATTGAGTAAATAAAAAGATTACGGCATCAAAACCCACACTCAAAACAATGGATCATAATAAGTGTAGGGATGCCGAGATAAAAAAGCCACAGCCGTGGTTTGTTTAGTAACATTATCTCCTAGCTCACGGTTTTCATTTTTCAAATAGAATCTGCTGTGCTTGCTGGATAGTGACCAAACTCCCAAATCCCACTGGTCGCGCCTTATATTTTTAAACTGACCGAATCCGTCGATCATCTTCTCTCTTCAAATCCTGCTATTGTCTCCTATCACGCCATCTATTACGTGGGGTTTGAAATTTGGCCATGGGATAAGATGAAAGAGAGATGGTCAGTCATTATGAAGAAGAATGTGGCGCACGCTCACCATCATGATAGAAAATAGAAATCCATGTGATTGGCATGTGATGACGGCATGACTTCTATGCAGATGATATTTTTATTTTGGGATCGGGGTCGATCAATTAATTATATAGAATAGCTTAAATTTGCGCGTCACGAGGGATTTGAATAAACAAATGAAATTTTTGGGTAAGGTGTATTGATGGTGCTGCCTTGAAAACAGTGATTTCCTCCATATGATTTGTGATCCAAAGCAGTCGGTTCTGATGGAAGTCCTGTCCCCATGATGCAACACGCAGACACTGGCCTTCCTCACTTGGTCTGCGTTCTAAGCGAAGGACGATCCCAATTCAAGCCTTGAAATGATAGTCTTAAGTTGATCTCGGTTTTTATGCAATTTTAAGAGACATGGACCAACGAACATGCAGACCAATCTTAAGTTCCAGCGGTCGCATGAAGACCACATTGGGAAGGGAAATTCATGCCTATCCACTTTGTGGGGTTCCCAATGAAGGAAACCGATTCCCTACTAGCTATTTCCTTGAACCATGTGGCAAAACCAATACGAACCTTATTCTCAAAATATTAATTTAGATTTTGATCATATCGACTTGGCCACTATGCCACGTACTGTCAAGAAATTCCCTTTACCAAGGCAAAAATGGAAGGCAAGGAAAATATGGCTTTTGGCAAGTGGTTACGTGCAGAAGTCAAAGAACATAGTCCTTACCGGCATACCTTTTATGGTGCTCAAGACCGATCTGCAGAGATAGTGGATGTGATACCTGAGACCCCTCCTTTTTTTATTAGTAACGCCCTAGCGCCCCTTCCTACTGACAATCCCACCAGACCAAGTGATAGTGCTGGCCTGCCAGCAGGACAATCATCCACAGGGCATTTGGCCCTTGCCTTATCTAAACAGCAGGGTATACCAGTCTTTCATTAGTCGGATCAAGAGCAGAGAGAGGGGATTAGGCAACTATCAGCATTACCTCAGTCTGAACAGCATCCGCAAGGTGAACAACATGTGCTAGAACCTAACTGGGGTTCTTCCAAGGAGGCTATAATTTCTATACCTGCTAAGTTAAAAGGCATTCAGGATCAGCACATGGATGTCCCAACTCCTAAAAAATCAAAGCAGTCAAGACTACCAAATAGAGCATGAACTTCTAAGAAGCTAAAGAGGTATAATCCCTATGAGTCTAGAGCTCATATTGTAGAGGATTTTGATGAAACCCAACTAACGGACCCTCCGATCCTCATGGTTGAAGAGAATAACAGATGGGCTGAGGTGGCTTACCCTCAAAAGCCACCCACAGCAAAATAAAGCTCATTAGTTGGAACTGTCAAGGCCTGGGGTCTTCCCTGACAGTTCGAGCCCTTAAGGCCCTAGTGGCCAAAGAAATACCTGACCTAGTGTTTTTGATGGAAACCAAAAATAGACTAGAGATGCTCACAAAAATGATTGTTTAGTTATACGCCGTCGTCATTGTTATTTGGCCATGTGCATGTTGATGGGCATCCCTTATGTTCAATCACAACTTTCATTCGAGGGTTTAATGATTGTAGGATGTTGCCTAACCTGATTCCTCATTCATATAATTGCTTCCAAACATAGCATTGGTGTAGGTCCTACGCACTAACTTTTTTAGTTGGGTTGGACAACAGCTTTTCCTAATCTTATCTTGAGTGTATATTTACCTGAAAATGACAGAGGCCAAGTCAAAATTTTGCATGTTTCCTCTGATATTGGGCTGTTTATTGGCTTCTAGCTGTACCCAACTGCCAGTATAGTCGAACAATATTTGGTCCTTCGGGATCGGTCATTGGTGCATGAATCGGCCTTGTCTCATACGATGTAGTGAAGTGAAAGCGTCAAGAATTGTTTTTTTATATATATAATTTCCCATGAGGTTAAGCTTATAATGAGCAACCAAACTTAACCAAATCACTTTAAGATTGTTTTTAAAAAAGCAATAACGCTAGGATTAGGATTTAGACAAGCAACCAAACTTAAGTAAACTGACCTATCTGGATTTATAAAAAAAAAAAAAAATTAAGATTAAGATGTAGACAAAATTACTTCACCTTAAAATTCTATGCAAATGAAGGTTAACTAATGTACTAATATATTCTGACTCCCAGACTAGAAATAAGTATCTCAACTTACATAATATGCAACAAATTTTAAAGTAGCTATTGTAAACTCAGTTACTATTTATATAAATTTCACAAGCCATGATTTATTATCTATTTTTGAATAACAACTAGATTAATAAAAAAGGCTTCTTTATATGTTATTGTTCCTCCCAAATGATAAATGGGATTATCATCATCTCAATTTAGGAGGTATACCCGCTGCCACATTGTCAGGCCCCTCTCAAATGCTTCTGTTGTCAATATTGTAGACATACTGTAGGAAAGGGACTCGATTATATGTTTCGGGCAGTATTAGAGTAACCCTAGATATAGAATGACTAGTTTGAAAAATTTATATATTTAGTAAAGTGGTAGATTGCAAGGAGACATTTAAATGAGTGGATCATATCCAATGCCTCGTTAAGAGTAAGTCGATTTTCTCTAGATCTATTCCTTAATGTCGCATGTATAATTGAAAATTCATGTTCGTTTCTTAGATTATTATACCAAGCTGGTGGAGTTAGATACAGCCAATCAATAATATGCGCATAAAAATCTGAACACTCCTTTTCCGCCACCCCACTCTCTCCCCTCTCCTTTGCCATCACCACCACATAGCCAGCCTTGACATGAAGCTCATGCCCACAATAGCTGATTTAGAGAGAGAGAGAGAGAGAGAGAGAGAGAGAGAGAGAGAGAGAGAGAGAGAGAGAAGATAATTGAAAAGAACGAACGGTATGGAAAAAACAAAAATGAGTTTTGGCCGTTTACCCGCATTCGTGGCAGGTATCAATCTCTCAATAAATTTAATTGGGGAAGGATTGCTATCTTAAATTTACAATGTGTGAAAGCTAAACTTGTAAACTATTGGAATACTTCGTTTACCTATGGGTGTTCCATTGTTTTCTAGCTAGTATCCAATTACAATTTCATATTTTAATTGGTTCTATTGTACCCTTTAACAACAATCATATGTATTATAGTGAAATTTCTAACAATTAGACGAAAACTGATATTTATTTCGAAAACGATGGACAGATGATGACAAATGGGTCATACTAGATCATTGAATATCAAGTCTATTAACACATAAATATTGACTGGCTATTTAAGTTTAAATTATAGATTGGCTTGGCCCTAACAAAAAGAATTTTCATTGAATTACACACATATAGGTATTAGGATCATTTGCATTAATAGTACTAGTTTTTTCTTTTGAAAAAAGAAAAAAATAATAATAAATGAAATGGGGCCGGATCAAACGGCCCATTTCCTTTCCTGGCCGAGCCCTGATCCTGTCCCCTACTTTTTTTCTTCCCTCACCACCCCTATGCAGGCCGGCCCACTTCCTTTCCTCCCCAGCCCGGCTCGGCCCGTGCACGGGTTTTCTTCCCTCTCTCCCCTTTCTTCCTAGCGCGGCCGCACGGCGTAGGACACCCGAGAGACCGCCGGTTGAGGGAGAGGACCGGCTGGCGCTCCAAGGACCAGAAGGAGATGAGCTTCACCTGACTTGACAACTCAAGCTGTCAGTTAGGTCGAGGAGCTCAAGGCCGCAGGTTTGTCTAAGGCAAGGGACAAACCGGTGGCAGAGCAGGGAGGAGAGAAGGACCGCCGGTGTAGGTGAAGGACCGGCCGACGCGCAAGAGACCGGAAGTCGAAGGGCCTCCACTGATTGGACATTTCGGCGAGTCGATTCGTGGGAGAAAAGGCTATATAAAGGGGGGTTTGAACAGACAGAAGGCGAGAGAGCGAGACCGAGAGTTGAGGGAGACCAAGAGAGAGGCAGAGCCGAGAGAGGAACCGAGAACGAGTGTTCTCTGACGACGGACACACTTGAAAACCGGCTGACAACCCACCGACGTAGCCCCTTTTCCCTGACGGAATAGTCTGGGTTCTCAGTTTTTTTTCTTTTAAATTGTTCTCGGGTTGGGTCCATCTCTGGAGTATTCTGGCTCGGATACTTGCGAGGCGAACGGACGAAGCCCGATGTATCGAGCTCGCCCACTGTCCGACGTCGCTGAGCCGGGTAAGGAGCATTTCCGACCGCCCCTATTTTGCTTTCCTTTCTGTGCCCTGTTTTCGGCTTGCTTGTAATGAGCTGTGACGTCCCAGGGCGTCACGTACTAAGTGCAAGCGGAAATTTACAATTATTATTATAATCTTACCAAACCTGTGAACTCCATTTATTTATGTAGTGATCACTATTGAAGGTTAGCATGTATAACATGGATTATTTAAAATCTATAGTTTATACTATGAAGTTATCCTGCAAACACTCTACCAATTATTAATATTGGCCAATTCATTCATGCGCATAGACAAGATCATGAGAAGCTTCATTTCTTCTTACCATCATTAGGGCCTACAAAATTTATCAACCTGAACACTTTCCATGTTCATCGCCTATATATACATGACAAAAGTAAGGTGTAACGAAAGTCAGGGATAAAGGGTGAGGGTGTCTACTCCATGAGTTCCCACACAAGCCCACGTTCAAAAGAAAACAAAAGATAGTCAGCTTCTACATGATCAAAAACATCTAGGCACCATCCATCCCAGCTCCTGCTCCATCATCACTAAAAGGAATAGGGCCAAACATCGCTCCATCGTGCTTGATAAACCATGCGACAAACTTCATAGGGATCATCTCAGCTCTACCATTATCCATCCATAACGTGGCCTCATATTTGGAGAAAGTCAACTCAACATCAGAGTCATACACATCAGTAAAGGTAACCTCAATGCTCGATACCACTCCATAACGAGCTAATGGTGGCACATCCATACTATCAATCTGAAAAATGTAAGGTATGAGCAAAACTATGCCCAGTAAAGAATGATAAAACTCTAACTTAAACAATCCATAGCCATCAATATTACAAGGGAATCATGATCAAACAATTCAAGATACTAAGGTAGGATTATCACAAGCATAAACAATTGGATATTAACACATCATGTATGTAATCACCTTATGTGCATCCATTTCTATGCTTACCTTTCTCAAGCTCAATCTTATATCAAGATGCAATGCAATAATAATGAATGGACTCACTCGCCAAGTAGAATTATATTTAGTGTGCATATGATCCACCCTCGATCAGTCACCAACCGGAACTCTGCTGGCCTAATCGAGTCAATTCCGGACGTTACCTTATTCGGACTTCCACAATATTTCCATTATGGGCATCTCACTCTGGGGCATCCCAGCATCACTCAACTGAGGTCCTCCCAAGACCACTCAGCATGGGGCATCTCACTCCGAGGCATCTCAGTATCACACAACTGAGGCATCCTTGATCACACACAAGGGCATCTCACTCCGAGGCATCCCGGTATCTCTCTACCGAGGCATCCAAGACCACTCAGCAAGGGCATCCCAAACTTCCGGGGGCATCACCGGTATCTCTGTACCAATGGGTTCATTCACTTATTTAAGCACATGTTTCACACCACCACACCTTTGATTAATGCATTTATCGTATGCAAAAGAAAAGATTCCAAAGTATACAACTATACATCTAACTCTCATGATCCTATCACATGTGTGTGTCCAAATTATAAGATAAAACCCATTACGACATGTCCCATACCATGCCGAACAAATATTTATCCCATAATCAAGCACTATGCACCGCACTCATTGCACTCGCATGATACTATAAGTACCTACACCTCAACTGATGTATGAGACTTATTCTTACATGACTAATATCTATTATGAGCTTATTAGACTCCATGTGTGTCATACAAGTCGAATATATAAGACACAACATTTTTTATATGTTCTCGGTTAAACAGTTTACTAGCTAAATGTACAGTTTCGGTTTCGAACACAGAATGTATATCAATTCTTGTTGAAATACTACCAAATTTTAGTATGTTATATTAGAGACATAGATTGACATTTTCCGTGAAGAAAATTAAGTCTGAATCTCACTGTATTAAGAGTAAAAATTGCTATAATATTTACTAACACTCTGTACCGACGTCCAGACTTTATATCTACAAAGAAAATTTTTTTACTAGCCAATTCTTATCCATTTAATCTCAAATCTTGACACGTTATTCCTTAAGATGTGTTCTACAATTTTCATTAAGGATTCGAAGTCCAATTCTAACTAGGTAATTACAGAAAATTAATATAATCGACAAAGGTCAAACCGTTTCTTACAAAAACAGTTCACTGGTTTTACTAAATTCACTTCCATCTCTATGTTTTTTATATTCATATGGTTATAACTAGATTTCTAATTCAATCTTATAGATGTTCTATCATGTAGAATGGTTCCTTTCTTATTTTCATCAACCTACATAAATAAAATAATACAAAACAGAAGACTCCTTAACCGTTTTCTCCTAGGACAGAATAGGTATACACGATTCCTTCACTCCTAGCCCGACCAAACCACTTATTTTTCCACAAATCTCTTCTACAACACTTCAATGTTTAATCACAGCAACTAAAAGTACTTTCAGCAAGCTTTTCTTTAACAAATAGCCCATCCATAGCTCGGCTCGAAGTATAATTGCATCCGTGAGTTCACTCATCACAATATACACCACATCCATCCACTCGGCAACCATTTCATCACTTCACTCAGCAAAGACAGCATACTCACACTTGGATTTCGAAACATGCAAGACTCAAAGGTAACATGCAATGGCTTCTACCTTCAATCTAATGCTTACTAAGCTTAGATTAATCACAAAACAACAACTACAAATCAAATCCTTCACTGTTTGGTTAGATCCACAAGCGTTCTTGATGAACAATGGATAACTTTCAACTTAGAGTTATATCTTTCCTTACCTTGCTTCAGCTACTAAACCACACAAAGATACTTCAAGATCAACACTAAAATTTCGCATGCAAGAGGAAGAAGGTTGCTATTTTGCTTCTGGTTCCTCACTGCTCGACCGAGACAGATATGAAGAAGAAGATGAAGGTGGGTTTCGGTCTTGAAGAGAGAGAGAGAGAGGGTTTCGAAAATTTAAGAGGGGAAATAGGCTACAAGCTAATCCCTAGGCTAGACTAATGATGAGATTTTGTTAATAATTATGTTCCTTGTTGATTGTTTTTGGCTTCTGTGTATGGGGAATTCCGTGGGTGTTGCGTACAAGGAGAAACGAGAGAGAGATGTCGTGGCCTCCAAGTTTGATGTCTTTTGTCATTTGTCACTCAAATTCAATTAGTTTCTAATCCGTGTCATTAGTTGGTTCATTAGTTTCTAATGTTTTTCAATTAATTTCTTTTTGTTTCTACTTAATTTCAATCCTTTTATAATTATACAAGGTCATCACATATCGACTAGTCAATGTTAGTCTATAAAGAATCCATCACAAAAAAATGCTAAAGTTAGAAATTGATATTAGCATTACAATCATTAATCAAATTATCATATCTATAATCTATAAACTTAATCAAAAATAAAATCACTCGGGCCTAAATATTCATCTCTAGCCCAACAGGCTTAATCTATAACAATCCGGCCCACTAAACTAAATTTACCAGTCTAACAATTCTAAATCTTGGCCCGCTCTAAACTAAGCCCAAGCCCATAATCTTTCATTCAAGTTTACAAGCCTAGTTCTAAAATAATCATGCGGCCCGCTTGCTCCTCAAGCCCACTCATTCCTCACGGTCCATCGGGTTCACTTTCTAGCCCAATCTAAATTAATCCAAATTTCTAATGATCCAATTATACTAATGATGGTTGGTGAAATTTGGGATGTCACATCGCTGGACCGGGCATGTAAGAATTTTCTTGATGTGGGTTACATTAATTGAGATTATAATTAACCGTTTTTACGGAGTTGATCTAATAAAGTAGGATATAAAGTTTCTTAACAATATGGGCACTTGGCTGTGGGCCGAGTTGGGCCCGGCCCGTGATGAGAGGGCTCGTCCAAAACTCTATAAATAGCGCTAAGGTCCCTCCTCTAGCCCTCATTCTTTCAAAAATACTCTCTCAACTCACATAAGGTAATCCGTGAGTGGTGGTCTCATCGAGCCAGGAATCGAGGGTCATAGAGGAGAAGATCTTCAGCATTCAAGGCTCGGATTGCTGTCGTTTTGCTCCAAGAATCATGAATTCAAAATCAGGTACGCAAATCTTCGTTTTCGCCTTTAAGATGTTCGAGTTTCTAGCTATGTCGATCTTGGGAAGCCGTTCTGACGGCCATCATTTGGTATCAGAGCTGGCATAAACTAGAACTCAAACGTATTGAATAATTTATTTGTTGAAATTTGTTGTTGATTGTGTATTCAGATTCATTGTCGACTGATTTCGTGGGTAGCTTGCCTCGACAGAGGCGAAATCTGTTGCCTACACCCATTTTGAACTTGAGTCAAGCTCCGAACGTTTTGCTCATTTTTTCATGATTTTTGGTCCGATGAAAGTGAATTTTTATCACATATATGGCTTCTCCTCGTCCATACGAGCAATTTGATGGGTAGAACGTCTCTAGACGACGCCGGAAAAGTCCTCACGCGCTGCCACATGCCCAAGCGGTGCTGGGAGTCAGCACCACGCGCCGCCGAGTTGCCCCATGCGCGCAGACGCGTGGACTGCCACACGGCCTCACGCGCACGCACGCGCCATGCGTGCCAACGCGTGGACCGACTTAGCGGTGATGACGTCATCGTGACGTCATCCTGCTGACTTCGCCATCGCATGACACGTGTCTATGATGACGTCACGTAAGCCGCCTTACGTGCGGCTGCCATGTGGCATGTGACGTCATCGATGACGTCACCACGACCGACTCGGGTTGACCGGGTTGACCCAATCCTGTTGACCGGGTCGACCCGAACCGAGTGGACTCGACCCAAGTTGACCGGGTTGACCCGACCCGGGCTGACTGGGTCGACCGTTGGCCGGTCAAGCTGTTGACTAGTTCGACCCGTTGATCGGTCGGACCGGGTTCGGCTCGATTTCTGGACGCTAGCGCGTGCAGCTCACGCGCCGCACACTCTAGCGGCGCATGAGGGCGCGTGTGACGTCCGTTTGGCACGTGGTTGGTGTCGACGTGATTGTATGTGAATTTCCTACCCTGTGGTGTATTTATTTGCATTATTTGATGCCTCTAATGATATGAAATTGTGTGTAAAACCATAAAGACGTGAATTTTGATGTAATTTTGGAATATTTCTGCATGGTTTGAGAAGTACAATTTTATGCTTATGATTATATCATCACTTGAGGAATATGCATAGTGTTGATTTATTAGTAGTATGTATTAGTGGACGAAGCAATGCAATTAGCATGACTTGTGATTTTAGTGACAAACAGTCCCTGTTATCAAGTCTAAAATCACTTTTGAAAGGTGAATGTGAGTCATAAAGTTATATCCCTGATATGAGAGAGTTTCAATGATTCAATTGGGTTGTGACCGCCAAAGTGGCACACTTGATTGAATTTGAGAAACGCTAGTCTTGTATTATGATGGGATGTCTCTTGTTCTAATGCGTGGTCATACTCCCAAAGGAGGTGAATGTGTATTAGTTCATGGAGGGATGCATGTACAGCATATGGTTGAAAAGTGACTAACCTTAGTGGTTCATATACCCAAAGGTGGAGAATTCGCGAAAGGTTAGAATATATTTTCATGGACCGCTGTCATGTGAAGAGTATACAATTGCATGTCATGTATTCTGCCCAAAGGTGTTTATATGATGATGTATGTAGCTCTTGAGATGTGTGTTAAGCACTCACATGATGCTGATTATATGTATTGCTTGTATAAATAGTCACATTCTCTGTAAATGGCAATTCCATTGCGATTGAGGTTCTTACTAGATCAAACTTTAAGAAATGAAAAGAGGATTTTCTGTTTGGAATGGAGTTGGCAGATGTTCATATTGCTCTTACTGAGGATAGGCCGGCAGACCTTACTGATGCCAGTACAGAAACATAGAAAGTACGTTTTGCTGCCTGGGAAAAGAGCAATAGAATTTGCTTGCTCATTATGAAACGGTCAATTCAAGAACATTTGATGAGTGGCTTGCCAACTGACTGTACTGTTAAAGAAATGATGGAAGCTTTGGAGGCTAGATATAATGTCTCTACCAATGCCGAGATAGGTACACTTATGCAATCACTCTTTAATATAAGGTATGATGGTTCAACTGGAGTTAGAGATTATGTGCTTAGGATGGTAAATCTTCATACAAAACTCTGAATTCTTCAGGTTGATATCCCTGAAGCTTGCATTGTGCATCAAGCATTAAATACTCTTCCTCCGGATTTTGGAATTATCAAGATGAACTATAGTTCGCAAAATGAGTCTTGGTCAATGAATGACCTTATAGTTAGAGTGGTGGCAGAGGAAGAGAAACTAAAGAAAGAAAGAGGACATCTTGCCATGTATGCCTTTAGTTCTGCCAGCAGAAAGGGTAAATGGATTGCACATCATAGAGGAAATCCTAAAGTCGTAGGCACCTTTAACAATATAGCTTCTAAGAGAGGAAATCTTGAAACTGCTGGCCCCTCCACCACTATGGCTCCTAGAAAGGCACCTTTTAAAAGGGAGGGTGTCCTTTACTACTTTTGTAGGAAGAGGGGACACATAAAGAAACACTGTGATAACTATAAAGCTTGGTTATCTAAAAATGAGCATAAAGGTAATGATTCTTTGGCACTTGTCTATGAATCCAACCTATCTGAAGCCCCATCTAGTTCTTGGTGGCTAGATAGCGGCACGACTAATCATGTTGCATTTACCATACAAGGATTCATAAACATAAGGATGCCAAATCATGATGAATCAAAGCTCACTGTGGGAAACAACGACAAGATCAACATTGAGTTCGTGGGAGACGTCATTTTGATTTTAGATACTGGTTTTGATATGATATTAAGAAACACTTTTTATGTACCTTCCTTTAGATGGAACTTAGTTTCCGTATCATGTTTGAACATGTGTGGTTACTCTTTTGAAATAAAGAACAGTACTATATCTATGTTCTTTTGTTCAAATAAGGTTGGGTGCTGCAACATGTTCAATGGATTGTACAGATTGTGTTTATCTCCCAATGATAAATACGTCGCTAATACAGTTCAAAATGTCGTTCCCAAAAGACCTCTACCTACAGAACAATCTTATGCGTTATGGCATAAACGACTAGGTCATATATCTAAAGAAAGAGTAGAAAGGCTGATAAAGACACACATCCTGCCTACTCTTAAAGGTGACCTAGAGACTTGCATAGACTGTTATAAAGGAAAGATGACTAAGATAAAGAAAAAAACCGCAGTTCGAAGTTCTAACTTACTAGAAGTCATTCACACCGCTACCAGTGGACCCTATACTACAACTTTGTGTAGAAATTTTTATTTCATCATGTTTATCGATGATTATTCTCGATGTGGTTACCTATTCCTGATTAAGGAAAAGTCTAAATCTCTTGACAAATTCAAAATTTTTCGGACTGAAGTTGAGAAACAGTTAGGAAAGGTAATAAAGGTGGTTAGATCTGATCGAGGTGGAGAATATTATGGTAAACATGGCAATGTTGGGCAAATTAAAGGGCCGTTTGCTAAATACTTAGAGGATTCTGGGATAGTAGCCCAGTTCACTATGCTTGGAAGTCCTGAACATAATGGTGTGGCTGAAAGGCGCAATCGTACTCTCATGGATATGGTAAGGTGTATGATGAGTAGGACTAATTTGCCTGACTTTTTATGGGGTGAGGCTTTAAAAACAGCCCTTTATATATTGAATTGTGTTCCTACCAAAGTTGTTACATCAACTCCTTTTGAATTATGGACTGGACGCAAACCAAGTTTGAATCATTTCAAGGTCTGGGGATGTCCTACAGAAGTAAGATTGAATAATCCAACATTAGGTAAGTTGGAGGCTAAAACCACTCGATGCTACTTTGTATCTTACTCAAAACATTCAAAGGGATATCGGTTTTATAATCAAAATGGAGGAACAAGGATTGTGGAATCACAAGCGGCCAAGTTTCTGGAATTTGATGTAGCCGAAGAGCATGATTGCTCACAAATTAGTGAACATGACAACATGATGAGACCTGCTATGTCTTTCTCCTTACCTATGCGAACAATTATGGAGCCTACTGTGCCACAAACTGAACCTGTTAACACTGAGAATCCTATTGATGAAACGGCCACATATGAAGTCCTTCAAGTTCCTCATACTCAAAATGAAGTTACAATGGCTCCACTTAGGCGGTCTGCTAGGGAAAGGCGTTCAGTTATACCACCGAACTATATAGTCTATTTAGGAGAATATGATTACGATATAGGCTGCATTATAGATCCAGTGACTTGTATAGACGCCATTTCCTATCCTCAATCAAATCTGTGGTTGGCTGCAATGAGAGATGAGATGCAATCTATGAAATATAATGGCGTTTGGGAGCTTGTTGAATTAACGGAAGGTTGTAAACCCATAGGTTGCAAGTGGGTTTATAAGACTAAAAGAGATTCAAAAGGAAAGATTGAAAAATTTAAAGCCAGACTTGTGGCCAAGGGCTTCACTCAAAGAGAAAGGATAGACTTTGAAGCAACATTTTCTCCAGTTTCTTCTAAAAACTCCTTTAGAGTAATCATGGCGTTAGTAGCTCATTTTGACATGGAATTACATCAAATGGATATTAAAACTGCTTTTCTAAATGGAAATCTTGATGAGGAGGTTTATATGGTGCAACCCGAAGGTTTTGCAGTAAATAATTCAGGTAAGTTTGTATGTAAACTAAAGAAGGCTATTTATGGTCTCAAACAAGCTTCCAAACAATGGTACTTGAAGTTTCACAATGTTGTTACTTCTTTTGGTTTTGTTGAGAACAAAGTAGATTAGTGCATATACTGCAAGGTTAGTGGGAGGAAATTTATTTTTCTTATATTTTATGTGGATGATATTTTACTTGCAAGTAGCGATATTGGATTACTGCGTGAAACAAAACAAATGTTGTCAAAGAATTTTGACATGAAAGACCTAGGTGAGGCATCCTTCGTTCTTGGTATTGAAATCCATAGGAATCGTTCTCATTGTATGTTAGGTTTATCTCAAAAGGCATATGTTGATCGTATTTTGGAGAGATTCAACATGCAGGATTGCAAGCTAGGAACCATTCCTGTAGTTAAGGGTGACAAGTTAAGTCTATCACAATGTCCTCAATCAGATTTTGAGAAAAACCAAATGAAGGATGTGCCTTATGCCAATGCACTTGGAAGTATCATGTATGCTCAAGTGTGCACGAGACCAGACATTGCCTTTGTAACAAGGCTTTTGGGTAGATATCAGTCCAATCCAAGACATGATCATTGGGTTGCTGCCAAAAAGGTCTTGAGATACTTAAAAAGAACAAGAGATTATATGCTGATTTATAGATATGTCAATGATTTGCGATTGTTGGCATATTCAGATGCAGACTTTGCTGGTTGTGAGGATGATAGGAAGTTGACAACGGGATATATCTTCATGTTAGCGGGAGGTGCGATATCATGGAAAAGTGAGAAACAGAAATCTATATCTTCCTTTACCATGCAAGGTGGAGTTTATAGCATGTTTTTCAGCTTTTGCTACTCAAGCAATTTGGCTCCGGAACCTCATTAAGGAATTGACCGCATTTAATTTTGTGGATAGACCCATGTAGTTATATTGTGATAACAATTCTGCTGTGTTATTTGTCAATAACAATAGAAGTCTCAAAGGGTCTAAGCATATGGAGGTCAAGTTTTTGACCATAAAGAAAATGATACATAATGGTGACATTATAGTAGAGCATATTCCCACAGACGATATGTTGGCAGATCCACTGACTAAAGGCCTATGCCCTTGTGTATTTGAGCGACATGTCATGAACATGGGCTTGGGAGAATCGTTGGATACTGTCGTTTAGTGGGAGCTATTTCAGGTTTGCTCTAATAAAGTTTATATCTGTATTTTGTTACTTTTTGTAACATTTCGATATATGTCAACTCCTTTTGTATAAGTTGTTATTGAGTTGTGTACATATATCTAAGGAAAATCTCAAGGTATTGTGTAAGCCTTGAGTGAAAGCTAGGGGCATTTGGTTATCAGTCTTGAACATATGTCTTGATTACACATAAAGAAAGGTTAACCATAAAGATAAGACATATGTGGGTTCATTAGAACCATAAAGATATTCTCTAGTGTCACATCCGGTTTTTTGTGACACTTAAAGTAAGAGAACAGTGACCGACAAAGGAGATAACACATAAGGTACAACTCTTTATGAGGTGTTATCAATTTGCCACACAACCATATTAAATCCATATCAGTAAAGTTAATAGCACTTGTGACCATGGAAGGCTCTGTGTATGTATATGCAGTTACCGCTATGATCCGGTGTTGGAGACTTTATGGGATCGGGTTGACTATTGAGAATTATCTATAGATCAACATAAAGGTACGCACATATAGTACGGTCTCAATTAATATAGCCCAAGTGGGAGAATGTAAGAATTTTCTTGATGTTGGCTACATTAATTGAGATTGTAATTAACCGTTTTTACGGAGTTGATCTAATAAAGTAGGATATAAAGTTTCTTAACAGTCGAATATGGGCCTGGCTTGTGTGGGTCGAGTTGGGCCCGGCCCGTGATGAGAGGGCCCATCCAAAACTCTATAAATAGCGCTAAGGTCCCTCCTCTAGCCCTCATTCTTCCAAAAATACTCTCTCAACTCACATAAGGTAATCCGTGAGTGGTGGTCTCATCGAGCCAAGAACCGAGGGTCATAGAGGAGAAGATCTTCAGCATTCAAGGCTCGGATTGCTGTCGTTTTGCTCCAAGAATCATGAATTCAAAATTAGTTACACAAATCTTCGTTTTCGTCTTTAGGATGTTCGAGTTTCTAGCTATGTCACTCTTGGGAAGCCGTTCCGATGGCCATCACGGGCTGCCATTGTCCAGTTCGCGCGAGTCCCGACCCCATCTATGTTGTGCTTTGCTGCTGTTGGGTATTTTTTTTTTGGTCCTTTGCGATCTGTCTCGGTCCTCGTCTGAAGTCCCGGTTGAGCTTCCGTTTGTTCCTCAGATGGTGCACGCCACCTTGCTCGATGAAATGCCTAGGTTAGATGCTCGTTTGTGTCATTCGTTTGTGGCTAAGACTTGCTGTTTTTTTCATTCATACTTGTAATGAGTGCAAACGAGTCGTCCCATGTAGATCAAAGCTGAATCTCACTTATTCATTGCTTGCTGATTTTGGTCTGAGTTCGCGTCTCGGACAAGTCTATAACCTCCTCTCAGCTGCCGCCTTCCGTGTGTTCGATGAAATGCCCGAGTGAGATTTGTGCGGTTGTTCTTAGTCTTCTGTCCATTTTGGGTGCTTGTTTTTTGCTAGATGCGTTATGGTACATTGCCACCGCTATCCTTTGCTTTGTATGTCCTTGTTTTGTCGCTTTTTCGGTGCGCGTCGTGTTTCTGCAAGTGACCGGTTCTTGGCCGGCGAAGATAAAGGTGGTGGTGGCTGTAGCCACAGATGGCAGCCACGTGATGGCTGCACACGGCTTATAATGTCGCCTGAGTTATTTTAATTAAACTTGAGCGTTTTCTGTAGTGCTTGAACCAACAGATATTCTCGGTCCATGGAGAAGAGGGAAGCCTGCGTTTGTGCTGGGAACGCTTCTGGGAGCAGTGCGGGTAAATGGAGAGACTAGCAAAGAAAGATAGGGATAGCAAGAGCGTAGGGTTAATTTAGATCCCGGGCTGGGCTTTGTTTTTTTCTTTTTCTTTCTTTCTTTCTTTTTTAATTTCTTGTTGTTTTGGGTTGTTGGTGTTGCCGACCTTGGTTCGCCTGATTATATAATATAATATAATATCATTCCTTTAATATTAAAATATATTTCTAAAAATATTTCTGGAAAAAAATTGTCTTTTCTAGAAGTTAGGAAGAAGCTTGAAAATTAGTTTTTGAATACTTTTCTCTTAAAATGTGTGAAAATCCTTTTAAAAAAGAAATTATGCTCAAAATTGAATAAGCTCTCAAAACTTTAAAATAACCTCATTTGGTTCAGAATTTTAAATGGGCTTTGGGATTCTAAAATCCTTTGGCCAAATGCAAATAACATTTGATTCATTTTTTGCTCAACTTTGGGGAATTACAATTGTGTCTCCGAAGAGCTCTAAAGGTCTTAAACCCAAAATTGGTTCGGAGGTCTTTTAGGAAATTGCATTTTCGAAATGCAAGTCTTGACCTTTGTTTACTATTCATCTTTTCCATGATCTGCACAGAAAAGCTAGTCAAAGGCCCTTGACCGCTAGCCAAGGGGTTGTGCACGCTAGCAATCACCGCTTGGGGTCGCCACATCGCTAACTTGGGTCATGACAAGGCAACTCGGGCAGGGTCGTCTAGCGGCTAGATATGGCGATCAACTCCCAAAAAAAAAAAAAAAAAAATTTAAATTTAAATTTTTTAAAAAAAATTTAGTAAAAGTCCTTTATAAATATAATTTTTATTAAACAGTATTTAAGCAAAGTTGTTCCCCAATGCATTTTAAAATTATAACTCATCAAATGCTATTTGTATTTTAAAAAAACCTCTTTATGTCAAAAGTACTTGCATCCTTCTAAAAATACGGATTGAATGTTAATGGAAATAAATGTTGGCTGATGTTTGCACATTTCATTATTCCGATCATGCCCTTTTGGTGCATGGATTGCATTTTCCTTAGCCTGGTTACAAATTGAATCTTAGGAGTCGTGATTAGTATAAAATGATAGATGCACACTTTATTTGGTAGTTGAATAAGGATAGGTACCGAAAGAGTTTTAATTGATTAATTAGTGTAATCAAATCTCCAACCTTAAACTCTATGGTTCCTAAGAGTAAACTTTACTTGGGTATGACGACTCTTGAATAAAAATAATTTTGCATATTAAGAACTTGGACCATAAATTATGAAATGATATAAGTTTGGGAGAGATCAACTAAGTTTAGATTTAGTAATCCATTAGTCAAATTCTATGTGGCTCACATGAGGGTAGGTCACAATAGGGCCATAATCAACTTCTCTTAAGAAAGGTTTCAACTCAAGGTTTGATGAAATGTAAGAGTTTTCTTAATGTGGACTACATTAATTGATATTGTAATTTACCGTTTACCGTTTTACGGGGTTGGTCTAAGGTGAGATAGAAGGTTTCTTAATTAGTCTAATATGGGGTTGGTTAGTGTGGGCCGAGTTGAGCCTGGCCCGTAATGAGGGGGCCTGGCTGGAAACTCTATAAATAATGCTCAAGTCTCTCCTCTAACCCTAATTCTCACATGTATCCTCACCTAAGGGGCATTTACCTAACGCTAAACATGAGGGGGGTCGCCTCATTAAGCTAATGATACGGAGGGCAATAGAGGAGAAGGACTTGATGCGTGGATCCCCTTGATATGTGGGAAATCCCTTTTCTGCTTCCGCTTTATGTATGATGGATCCCAAAACAGGTGCGTTAATCTTTCTACTCAATTATGCATGTTCTTGTTCTGGTTATTGAGATCTTGGGGTTGCGCAATTTGCATCTAACATGTGGTATCAGAGCCTCCATAACCCTAGAATTCGAATGCATAAAATTTTTGCCCTAATTTGTGATTTTTGAGATTTTTTGTTCAATAAAAATAAAATAAAATCACAAATTCGAACTGGGCTCGTTGAGGCGAACAGATTCGTGGGCGACACGTCGCCGAAGAGGGCCGGACGCGCCCCCACGCGTCGCCAGATCGTTATTTTTTCATGTGGATTTTTTGCTCGATTGATCCTGAAACCATGGGGTTTTTGTTTTACATGTCGAGATCTTTCCAAGCATATATAATTTGTATAATTTTGTTGAGAATTGAGTGAGAATTTTAAATTTGAAATTCTAGGGTTTATACATAGAAAAGTTCTAGAATTTTAAGTTACATTCTAGCATTACCTTCGTTTTTTCTTCTCCGCTCTTTGCGTCACGTCGTGTCGTTTGAATTATGAACTGTTGGTCATCGCGCGCACTCTTTTGCTCGTCCGTCTCTGACTTCGGAATCGACTTTCTCCTCTCGGCGGTTTTGTTCTATTGCCGTGGCGAGTTTGCCGCAGTTGCTAGTCAATGTCGAATTCGTTCGCGACGAGAATGATGGGGTTTGTGAAGATTTGTATTTGTATATATATAAATATATATATTTTGTGGTGGCCGGCGGCGTTGGACTCGTATCTTCATCCTCTATCTTTTGGTATGTTTATTTTACATGTTTGATAATTTTATGGATGTGAAAATACATACGGAACCCTAAATACGTGTATTTTTAGTGTATTTTTGCGTATTTTTCTTATATTTTCTGTGATTTTGGAAATATAAGTGTTGGGTTACTGTATGTTATCACATAAACATTATAATGGTGTGATTCATTAATAAAAATTAAACTTTATTGTGAACTGAAGTTGGCTTAATGAGATACAACCATTATGGGATAGTAATTGAGCTATGTATTGATTATAAAATTTTTGTTGTTTAAGCAAACCCCTTTACACATCGGTAATCTTTGAATGATGGACATCTTAAGAATTCGTGACCAAACTGATTGTATTGATTAACACATCTGCTGAATGTGGGTAATGCATGTCAATTAAGTTACTGCATATTGTACATGAACTCATCTGGTCACTTGTTAATGTCTATCAAGTTGAATATTTTTTATGGTTAAGGAGTATGACAACATTTACGTAGAGCAATAGTATCTACTTGTTAAATTTTAGATATTTGGTTCTCTGGTTTGACTCAATTAATAGACTACTGGTTGATAACAATGATAATTTTGTTACTTAAAAAATTGGCTAATATATTAGCCATTGGCCTTGGAGTCATGTTTTGCCTTATGAAACTCATGAGCAATAGTGGATTAGCTATCTGGGGTATCCTGTATTGCTATTGATGTTAACTTATGAGAGATATTCTAGATCAGCATTCTTTTAATGTTGTTCTAGTAATCAATAATTGGGGTATACAAGAGATGATTGCTTTTATGTTATGAGAATTTTCTTGTGTTGCTGTGATCGTTGATCTCATTGGAATCTGTCTTTCAGGTTCGCTATAGATATATATATATATATATATATATATGTATAATAAAGATTTTATTAATGAACAAAGCAATGTAATTAGCATAATATGTGATTTTGGTGATTTGGTGCCCCTATCACTAAAGTTAAAATCACATGTATATGGTGTATGTGAGGAGTAAAGTTTATATCCCCGGGTATGAGAGAGTTTCAAGAATTCAATTGAGTAGTGACCGCCAAAGTGGCACGCTTGATTGGGTTTGAGAAATTTCGGTCTCGTATATTGATTGGGATGTCTCCTGGTCTAATGTGTAGTCATACTCCTAAAGGAGGTGATTGTGTATTAGTTCATGGAGGGATACATGATGGTATGGTGGAGGAGTGACTGATCCTAGTGGTTCATATGCCCAAAGGTGATGAATTCACGAAGATTGGAATAAATTCTCATAACCGCTATCATGTGGGGAGTGTACAATTACATGTCATGTATTCTGCCCAAAGGTGATTATATGATTTTGCATGTAACTCTCTGGATGTGTACTTATACGTCAAGTTACACAGTGCTCACATGATGTTAATTATATACATTGCTTGTTATTTTAGTCACCTTTTCTGTAATTAATAACTCCACTTTTATTGAGGTTTTTATTGCTTCAAATTTTAAGTTGTGGACATATGATTTGTTGCTTGAGAATACAATAGAATTTGCTTACTATCCATGAAGCGTTCCATTCTGAAACACTAGAAAAGAGGTTTGCTTGCGGATTGCACTGCTATAAGATGATGGAAGCCTTAGTTGCTTGAAATTATGTCTTGTATGATATTGAAATTAGGACATATCTGCAAAGATTGTGTTTAAGTCCTAATGACATATATATCTCGTATATGATTAAAAGGTTGTTAGGCCTAATAGTAGCGGTAAGTATTTTGGCAAGTATGACAATACTGAAT
Organism: Eucalyptus marginata; assembly: GCA_014182565.1. Lineage (NCBI taxonomy): Eukaryota > Viridiplantae > Streptophyta > Magnoliopsida > Myrtales > Myrtaceae > Eucalyptus > Eucalyptus marginata. Next base: position 31,316,734 of record CM024589.1, read on the forward strand.
TGCTTAAAGGGTCATTTGTCAAATACTTGGTAAATTCTGGGGTGGTAATTTAATTACTATGCCTGAAAATCCTGACAAAAAGATTTGCCAAAAGGCATAATTGTACCATAATTAACATGGTGATGAGTAAGACTAATTTATCAGTCTACTGTGGGTTGATATTTTGAAAGCAATTTTTTTCACATACAAAACGTATTTCTTATCAAAGTTGTTTCATAAACTTCTTTTGAGTTATGGACTGGATGTAAATTGATTGAATCATATTAAATTTAGAGGTATCATGCAGGAGTGAGGTTATCTAATCCAATATTAAGTATGTTGGAATTTAGATCCACTCGAAATTATTTTGTATCTTATCTAGATTGTTAAAAGGGGTATTAATTTTATGACCCTAAAGAAGGTACAAGAATTATGGAATCACATACTCTAAAGTTTCTTAAGATCGACGTAATTGTAGAGGATAGCTGCTCTCAGACTATTAAAGATAATAGTATGATGGGGGGTTACTGTGTTTTTGTCTTTACCTATACAGATAATTATGGAATCTCCTATACCATAGACTAAACTTGTTGAGGTTTAAGGTACTATTCTTGATATAGTTTATAATGAAATTTCTTAAACCTCTCAAGTGTAGAATGAAGTGGTTGCAGCTTTATTAAGGAGATTTCTTAGGGAAAGACGATCAGTTATGCCATCAGACTATATAGTCTATTTGTGAGAGCATGATTACAATATCCATTACATGGTTGTTTTAGCAACTTATATAAATGTCGTTTCTCGTTCTTAATTAAGTATGTGATTAGATGCCATAAAAAAAAAGGATAATAATATTTTTACTCTGAAATAGGGGTGGATAGTTAGTGAAGAAATAATTATTTCTTTATAGATTCTTTCAAAGTGAACGTGGCATTGATAGTTTATTTTTTATATGGAGTTACGCCAAATAGATACAAAATCTATATAGTGCAATCGAAAGATCTTGCAGCAAATTCAAGTAAACTTGTGTGTATACTGAAAAGTCTTAATTCATGGTCTTAAGCAAGTTTCCAAACAATATTATTAAAGTTTCATAGTGTTGTTATTTTGTTCAATTGAGAACAAAGTAATTCAATATACTGCAAGGTCAGTGGGAGGAAATTTATTTTTCTCATACACTATGTACATGATATTTTGTTTACAATTAGTGACATTGAGATATCTTTTATCCTTTGTACTAGGGTCCGTAAGGATTGTTTTTGCTATATTATATTAGATTTTCTCGGAGGACATTTGCTGATCGTATTTTGGAATTATTCAATATACATCATTGCAAGCCAGGAATTGCTCATGTTGTTAAGGGTGATGGATTAAATCTATCGCATTGTCCTTATTTAGATATTGAGAAAATCTAATTAGAGGGTGTACCTTGTGTTAGTGCTCGAATTTACACTAGACTAAATATCGTCTTTGTGACGGGACTTCTAGGCAGATATTGGTCAAATCCAAGACGTGATCACTGGGTTGCTGCTAAGAAGGTTTTAAGGTACTTAAAGAGGATAAGAGATTATATGTTAATATGTGGATATGTTCAATTCTTGCAGTTAGTAGGGTATTTAGATGTAAATTTTGCTAGCTGTTATGATGACATGAGATCAATAATAGAATAAATATTTATGTTAGTAGGAAGTGCAGTAAATAAAGTTCTATATCATCTTCTACTATAAAAGTAATGTTAGTAACATTCTTTTAGGTTGTTACTTGGGCTATTAGGCTCCGGAACCTCATGAAGGAGTTGACCATTTTAAACTTTATGGATAAATCTATACGGTTGTATTGAGATAACAAATTTGTAGTATTATTTATTTACTGCAAAGGTCTCAAGGGGTCTAAATATATGGTGGTCAAAACTTTTGACCAAAAGGAAACGGTACAGAAAGGTGACGTTTTAATATAACATATTTCCATAGATAATATGGTGGTAGATCCACTAACTAAAGGTCTACGCCGATGTGTATTTTAAGCGACATGTCATTAGCATGGGCCTAGGAGCATCATGAGATGCTGTTGTTTAGTGTGAGCTATTTTGGCTTTACTTTGATGAATGTTTCATCTGTGTTCATTACATTTGGTAACGGTTTGATATGTATCAACTTTTGCATTCAATAAAGTATTTTTGAATGTGTTGTTATTATGTTGAATACATATTGATAAAGTCTCAAGGTACTGTATAAACCTTGAGTGAAGGATAGGGGCATCCGGTTATTAGCCTTGTCCATATGTCTTGTTATATATAAAGAAAGGTTACGGGGTTGGTCTAAGGTGAGATAGAATGTTTCTTAATTAGTCTAATATGGGGCTGGTTAGTGTGGCCGAGGAGCCCTACCCGTAATGAGGGGGGCCAAAACTCTATAAATAGTGCTCAAGTCTCTCCTCTAACCCTAATTCTCACATGCATCCTCACCTAAAGGGCGTTTACCTAACGCTAAACGTGAGGGGGTCGCCTCATTGAGCCAGTGATATGGAGGGCAATAGAGGAGAAGGACTTGATGCGTGGATCCCCTTGATATGTGGGAAATCCCTTTTCTGCTTCCGCTTTATGTATGATGGATCCCAAAACAAGTGCGTTAATCTTTCTACTCAATTATGCATGTTCTTGTTTTGGTTATGGAGATCTTGGGGTTCCGCAATTTGCGTCTAACAAACATCACAAAGCCTAATTACATCTGAAAGCCAGTTTTGTTTAAGAGAATAAGCATGACAAACGTGAATGTCAGCAAAACATGATCAAAAATTGCGCCGAATACTTAAGACTTTTGCAAGCTTCAAGGCAAATCCTATTTCAATGTCATGCGAATGTCAACAAAACAAGATTAAATCCATCTAATCTGCGAGTGAATCATTGTTGTGAGATGATGCTCGCGTTGTTTAGCATGAATAATGTGTCCGAGAAGGACCGAGCACATTTCTAAGCGTTATAAAAATTTTCTATTAGACCATATGCATAGGTAATCTAATCGATGGAAAATCTTCTATTAGAATAAGCATATGTTTTTTCTTTTAAAAAAATAGGACTCACTTTTAATAATCTAGATATGTGATTGGGCTGATCTAGTAAAGAGCGTGTGGATTTATCCTCGCTAGAAGCTCCGAACGTGAGAGGTCTTATAGCGAAACTCCTGTCTAAAGAGTTAGCATCCTCAAGACTTGGAAAACACACGGAGAACTGTTAGCCTTGGCGACGAAGTTAGGCCCGGCTCTAATTGACCCGCATCCGCTCGTTAATTACCTCTGATTGATAGGTAAGACGAAGCCCAAAAAAAAAAAATGATTTGAAAAATTACATGTGCGTCCGGGCTTCCATTTTCATGTAACCAGCACTCGTGCAAACCCGAAATGACAGGGTGTTGACACCTAAATTTTGGTGACCTAGTCATTTATTTATTACATATAAATTAGGGACTGAACTTTAGCCCCTAAACAAAAATATTAAATCGCATAACATATAGTGTTAGGAGCATTATCATAACAATGAGTCCACATATAGTTGCATTGTGTGGATCTTGTGCGAAATTCGGCAGTGGACATTTGATATTGCGGGCAAGGAGCCCACTCATGCATGAACTTTAAAAAATTGGCTTGGGCAAAAAAAAATCTAAGGGCTGACCAATGTTTCTGCTGAGGAAGATAACGAAGAAAAGGAAGTAAAAATTTGGAACGTATATTTGGTTTGTCTTGAAAGATTTGAAGCAAAAAGGAGAATTGAATAATTCGGCAAAGTGCAAGAGGTGTGGGAATCGTGAAATAAAATAATAACAAATTTTGCTTCTCACAATTCAAGATAAATTCGGCTTATGTATGCGTGATCATAATATATTATAAGATGCCGATAGAATGTGAAGGAGGAGCAAGGCGGCGGCAAAATATCGCCCACTCTTATTGGCATTTCCAATTTGATATCGCAAGGAAAGATATGATACGCATACAGGAAGTAATGGAGGAAATATGAATATCAATGATTCTTTTTTTTATATACAAATTTCCTCTTTTGCAATACAAGGTAGGCAGTATGAAAGGAGGGATCGCGACAATTCTAAAAGGGGGGGCAGACATTGGATGACCACAATGGAGAGAGAACACACGTTCGGCACGAAGAGAAAAGTAGCAAAAGAAAACGGAGGTACACTTGTTTTTGCGAATATGTCAGCTGTTAAAAGTTTCTCCTCATTCTCTACCGCGTAGCATCACGTAGGAAAAATATATTCTTGATCAAAAAAATTCTATGTTTCAATTATATAAAAACTTAGCATCCAATTTGACCTCCACTCCCTTTAGAACCATACCCAGGCCTTAAACTCAAAGGTTGGATTAAGTGCAAATCGAAATAAGAATGACACATAAAGTTTGATGAATGAGATAGATGCACAAACAAAATAAACCGAGTAGCACCTTGTCGGTTCTAATTCCATATTGGAAAGTTCGATAAAAAAATTTTAATTAATAGATAAAGAGAGACCACGTGTATATAAGGAGTATATAAACTTTATAATCTATCAATATGAGATATTTAATAATGTATCAATCGATAGCTATCTTAAATGGTACACTTAGAATTATAGCCACCAACGCCTTGCCTTCTATACTCATACATCCTATATATATTCACTCGTGCTAACATGCATGGGCGGCTTACGTGTTATTTTATACTCGTTTAAATGAGTATCTCAATAAGTTCAATTTATTTTAAGGACGAAAAGACCCCTTTTTTGTGTCTCTTTTTTATTATCTATCATCAGCACACTTCATGTTGATGTCGTGCTAAATAGAAGCCCAATATAGGCCTAAAAATCTTCAAAAAAGTAAAAAATAGAAGAAGCCGAAAAGGCCCTCAACGCCATTACTTGCCACTGCAACGGGGTACTGCCACGCCCCGTCGCAGTGGCGTCCACCGCAAGAAGGGAAAGACTACGGGAATCAATTGTCTCGGGCGAGGAATAATCACCCCCTTAGGGATGAGGCAAATTTAGATGGTGGGGTGGTTTTAGACTCATCAAACAGGTGGGTTAGATTAACAATAGTCCAACTCAAATAAATCTATTTAACTCATTCTGACTTATTTTTATACAATACAAATTTAGTGACTTGTACCCAATCTAATCATACCTAGCTTAACCTGTATTATTAGAACACTTTCATTAACTCAATTTACGAAAATTCACACTCAAATTGAGGTGAGAATGTGAAGTGAGCGAACGTGAGATCAAATAAAAGAGAGAAAGAACGAAAAGAGAGTTATAGAGGTAGATTGAGTTTAATTAATTATAAATTGATTTATGATCTAATTAATATTTATATTATATTTAAACTCATTTATGATAATTAACCAATTAATGATTTATTCAACTCGAATATGAACCACTAGGGTTTACCCTAGTGGCCACCCTTCCAACATAAAAGGGGGAGGTGGGGGGTTCGAATCTCCACTTTTTCAGGAGATTGGGGTGGGGATGATTTAGTTTCAAGCGTGGATTTCGATTCCTACGCCTTATAAAGAGATAGGGTAAAAATTTGAAAGTGAGAGTTAAAGTAGGAGTAGAGTAGAATCGAAAAAAAAAAATCGAATATGGATTAACAAATTGACCAATCATTTATTTTGATGAGCCTAGATGGTGTACATTTGCACTCGCGTGCTTGCTGTCCCATTTTCCTATATGAGGGTTTGGTGATCCTGACAACAATGACGGTAGCCGCACGATTCACATCCTTGCCCCTCGTGTATCTCTCCCTCTCTCTCTATTTCTATAATCATCGTCATCATCTTCAGCCTTTGTTGTTGTCTTTTCAATACTTTATTGATGTGGACCTCATGGAATGACAAATGACAATAAAAGAAAACTAATAAAAACTCTACATAAATTTTTCCATCATCGAAACGAAGGGTATATTTAATTGCATCATTTTTGACACGTGGTGACACATCCTTAAAGTGTACCACCTAGGGTTTTTGATTAATAGATTATTAACCATAAACTTAACTTAGTCCATATCAATTCGCAACTTATTTTTTAAATTCTTAATATGCAAATAAATTTTAATAAGAAATCGATACTAATTAATTTGCTGTGTTTTGATTAGAAACTTAAATAAAGTAATGCAAAATTTACTTTATTCTTGCAAATCAAAGATTTTGGGTTCGACGATTTGATTACATAGATTTCTCAAATGCATTCTCGGTATCGTTCTTTTTATAAAAAAATATTTATTAGGCAGTTTGAATTGATTTTGTTACTTCCTATTATGTAAATGATCGTACGAATGTGCAAAACAACATAGTAACATCCAATAAAGTAATGAATAAATTGTAAAACTTACTTCAGAGCAATAAAAACATCTACAATATTAGCTCAAAAATCACACCTATAATCTAGATCTGATTTTTAATTAACACGAAATCGCTCATTTTTATTTTATTTTATGGATTTTCATTTATCTAAATGAAATTCAAACAACATGCAATACATAATTATTCCAAATGTAACGACGCACAAAATATGTCTATACTAAAATGACTTACGACATGTAATTAAATAAATCTAACGTGCAAACTATACATCACATAGTTTTAATTAAATGACCTAACTATAATGGCAGACAATAATTATCATGTAACTATGCTAACATGTCACACGTTTTAATTTAATGATCCTGAATGTGTAATTACTAAATGACATGTAGTGGATAAACCTAGTTCTACATGATACGCACATGATATTTTTTGTTTTTGTTTTAATTAAAATTCGTAATTAAAAATACCCTATATTTAAACATGCAATTTAAGCTAAAAAGAAAAGATCTAATTTATTCTAAGGCAATTTTTTTTGCATTTTTTATTTTGAATTTCGGAGTAAATAAATTACTTAATTTAAATATGTAGTCAAACCTAAAACGGGCAATATTATCAACAAAAATCAAATTAAAACATATCTAATCTTTTTTGATTTTTTTTTATGGAAATAATCAAATAACGGACAACCATTCAAACAAATATAATCCACACAATTTATATTATCTATTTAAACTTAGCAACGGAATAAACCAATGATTAAATCCAAGTGATTAAATATATTAATGGAATGTTTTCTGTTTAAATTTGAAAACAAGTAAATCAACGATCGTATCCAAGTAATTATGGATAAGATGGAAGATGTTTTGCACTACCGGGTATCATACCTCGTAGCTAAAGATCGGATTACCATCCAAGCACGTTGTTGAGTTAGAAAAGTTTCCTAACTTAGGGTGATTTCTAAGATTTTGTGGATATGCATTATTGCTTGAATATTTGATAAAAGATGACAATCAATCAAAATAGGCGAGTAAAATATTCAAATCAATTAAAAATAAGAAAATTACCTAATTTGCATATTGACTTTCCAAATTTGAACTTGACATAATTGGACCGGAATCGCGAGACGGGACTCGACGATGGTGGGCGGTTCACTGGCTAAGATAGCGATGGTGGTGCTCGTTGCAGCGGCTCAATATGATGGTAGGGCAATAGGCTTGTCGGGGAAGTTCTGCGGCTCGAGATGGCAAGTACGCCGCGATGAATGGAATATAGATCCGGCCACAGAGAAGTAGTGAGTTCATGTCGGGGCTCATGGCTCAAGTTGGTAGGGATGTCGCGAGGCAGCAGCTCAATCACAAAGAAGTAGTGACCGACGTCGAGGCTCCACGGGATAGCTTGATAGTAGGGAGCAGTGATCGTCAATAGGCAACGTGGGTTGCTTGGGTAGCATGGAGCAGCTAGCGTCATCATGGGTCACAGCAGCGCAGCGACGGCGAGACGGCTCATAGGCGATGAAGGTCATCAGGGCGTTGCGGCCGGGAGTAGCAAGTAGCAACAACGGTGCGTCGAAAGGCAATGCGGCAAGGGGGTGTCTTGGCCAAGGCTTGGTCTAGAGGATTCTCTTCTCTCCTCACGTGTTTACCTATTGTGAAATTTTGATTTGCCGACTTTGAATTATCAAATAAATATGTCTATATAGCAAAAACCTAGGTCTAAACTTGATTATACGGGCTCATCTAGGCCATTTCTATTGGAAAAACATCTCCGAGTGACTTTGATGATATCTAAACTATCCTTAGTATAATATTTATTATGATGTATGCAAATGTTTGGATCAAAGGACCGTGCAATATCCATGGTGTAATCCATAGGAAAGAAGTTCGTAGAATGTCCTTATACGGTTTTTCTATAAACAGTACTAGTGGACCTAAAAGATCAGCAATTGATGATATTTGTGTAGAAGCTATAAAAATCAGGTTGATGGTGTTGTGACAATGATGTACATCTGATGATATTCGTTGGGTCAGCAAATTAGCTGTTGTGGCCTTGGGTTTGTATAGTAGCAAAATCTAGTTGAAACATGTAGCCAAGTAGCTAAGTCATTTGACATGTTTGTCAAAGACTTTTATGAGAATACAACAGCAATTGCTATTTCTAGATAGTCTGCAAAGGTTTGAGGAAAAGAGTAGTATTGGTAGTTCCATCCACGAACAACAGCTCAATGGTAACTCCAACGACTATTTGCTTCTCCAATCCACCTTCAACGGATAGATTGAAGATGATTATAAAAGAGAAGACCTCAGAAGCCATGTGTTAGTGGGTGCAACTTCAAAAGATCAAGAAGCTTACTTCTTGCTATTTTTCTTAGCTATATGCTCTCCGTCATACTGTTTTAGCATTCGTGCTATTTAGTAATTGTGTTAAGGATTAAGTGTATAAGAGTAAGAGCTGTAGCTGAGTCTTAATAGTGATATCTATTTTGTAAAGGGTAAGTGTTAGCCATTTGTAACTTTCCATGCAAATTACTAGTGGAATCCAGCCCACCTTATGGTTGTTAGTTTGAAGAGTGGACGTAGGTTTGTGGACTAAGCCGAACCACTATAATCCTCTATGCGTTACTGTTTTCACATGTTTACTCCTATTTGCAGTCGGTTGCTTTACAGCTTTTCTAAATATCATGTTGACCTAATCTTTGCTTAACGATTAGCTAATTTCTCTGAAAGATCGCCAAATTTTCCAAAACAATCTATTTACCCCTTCTAAGATGTATTGTTAGCCACTAACAATTGGTATTAGAGCCCTTTGCTCGTTATTTGAAGTGTATTACTTATGAGCATAAAGATCCTCTCTTATAGCTAACCGCGACAGCTTTTTTTATTAATGATACTCAAGCTCCCAACAAGCCACCTTACTTTGATGGAAGCAACCATAGTTATTGGAAGCAAAGAATGCAATCATACATTGAATTCAATAATCTGGATATGTGAGATGTAATTATAAATGGTGTAGAAGTACCGGCTCCTACCAAGACGGTTAAGAAGCCATTGATGTTAACAACATGGAAGAAGCTTGAAAAAAACTCCTCTTAATGCTAAGGCCAAACATCTCTTGTATTGTGCTTTATCACCATTTGAGTTTAATAGAATTTCTTTTTGTGGTACAGTTAAGGAAATTTGAGATTATATCATGCTGACATTTGAAGGAATAGATAGGGTGAAAGAAACAAAGCTAAACATCTTGCTTAGAAGCAACAAGTTATTCAAGATGAAATCTAATGAAACAAGTAACACAAATGTTAACTTGATTCACTGAAATAGTGAATGGTCTTGCTCTTCAAGGAAAAGTGTATATTGATATTGAATAGGTGAACAAGCTATTGCGAGCCTTATCCAAAGAAAGGACAAACTGAAGAAGGAACTTGACCTTCAAGTGAATAAAGTAAAACTTCTTCGAGTTGAGAATGAGAATTTCAGAGATGAGATTCAAAAATCAGCATCAAATTTTCTCTTGGTTTAGAAACTTTGAAGCACATTTTCTCAATTCAAATTCCTCACTACAACAAAAGTGGCTTGGAATGTGATGGAAATGAGGATGAGAAGAATCCCTTCCCAAACTCAAATGATAGATTGAAGCACAAATCTCCTATGCATTGTTACAAATATCACTATGATAGACAATTCACAAGTGCTACTAGCCGAAGATTCCTAAGTGCTCAGATTGCAATGGATACGACCACTTCAAAATGGACTATCCAAAACAACATAAGAGGTCCGAAAAAATTGGCTGGTCTTTTGGCCTTGAATCAAAGCCTAACCACAGGGGACTCAAGTTTATATAGGTACCAAAGAAAAGAATAGATTTTCTTTGATTACAGGTGATTTTCTAGAAAAAAACAAGTGGTATTTGGACAGCTAGTATTTTGGACATATGACTAGAGACATCATCAAATTTGTCACACTCACCACCATAGATGGAGGACTTGTTAATTTTGGGGGAAAAGACAAAGGTAAAATCATTGACGAAGGAAACACTGAGTTGGGAAATTTGATGAAGATGTTTCACTTGTCAAAGGAGTAAAGCTTAATCTCATGAGCATTAGCTAGCTGTGTGACAAAGGACACAAAATAAGCTTCAAAAAAGGTAAGTGCATTAACACTAGCAAGGACAATTCTCAATCATTCACTTGAAACAAGTATGACAATATTTACTTACTTGATATTAACTTTGAAGAATCTTATTGCCTACTGTCTATCAAGAAAGAGTGTGATCTATAACACAAGAAATTAGGTCATGTTAATGCCAAGCAAATTCACAAAATATCTTCAAAAGATCTTGTTCGTGGGTTACCAAAGATCAACTACATCAAATGTGATTCTTGCAATGCCTGTACATTGGGAAAGTAGATAAGAAGTTCTTTCAAATCAACAAAAACTATTACTACTACAGATCTTTTCAGCTGTTGCATATAGACCTGTTTAGGACTAAGACAAACAATAAGTCTAGGAGGAGAAAGTATTGTCTAGTGGTGGTTGATGATTTCTCATGATTTACATGGGTAATGTTTCTATCTCATAAGAATGAAACTTCTCACTCATTTGAGAAATTTGCATGACAAATTCATAATGAAAAAGAATATAGCTTCATTATCATCATAATTAATCATGGAGGAGAATTTGATAATCAAAACTTTTCTGATTATTGTGATGAAAATGGAATGGAGCACTATATTTCCGCTGCCTATACTCCTCAACAAAACGGCATAGCTGAAAAAAGGAATGGCTAGAATCATGATGATCAAAAGTGGAATTCCCACTTACTTTTGGGTTGAAGCTGTTGCTATCGCTTGTTACCCACTCGACATGGTATTGTTGAGACCCCTATTCAAAAGGACTTTGTACGAAATTTTCAAGGGAAGAAAGCCTATTCTACATTACTTCCATATATTTGGATGCAAATATTTCATTCTCAAGAATGTGAATGACAACATTGGGAAGTTCGATGCAAGAGCAAGTGAAGGTATTTTTCTTAGATACTCAACTATTAACAAAGTCTATCATGTTTTCAATAAAGATTCAAAAGTAGTAGAAGAGTACATATATGTGAAGTTCAAGGATGATAAAAAAGAAGTGCAAGCTGATGACTGCAAAGACATCAAATAAATACCCGCACCAATCACTTGTAAATAGCGGCAACCATAACTATCGTAGAGATCTTTCGAACCAAGGACAATCTTCTAAGGATAAGATATTCAAGTCAGAACATCTTATGGAACAAATTATTGGGAAAATGGATGAAGGAATCAAGACTAGGTCATCTCTTAAAAACATGCTAAATTCCTTGGCTCTTATGTGTCAATTGGAACCCAAAGGAATTGAAGATGCCATAATGGATGAAAACTTGATCGAGCCTATGCAAGATGAGCCACATCAATTCAAAGTCAATGATGTTTGGGAACTAATCGCTAGACCCAAAAATCAAATAGTGATAGGAAGCAAGTGGGTATTCCGAAACAAACTCGACGAGAAAGGTAATGTAGTCTGTAACAAAGCAATGTTAGTTGCTAAAGGATATTTATAGGAAGAATGTATTGATTTTAATGAAATTTATGCTCTAGTTGCTAGACTGGAAGACATACATTTGTTACTAGCATACGCATGCTTTCACAATTTTGTGCTATACCAAATGGACATCAAAAGTGCATTTCTAAATGGTTATATCCAAGAAAAAAGTATATGTTGAGTAATCTCTAAGTTTTGAAGAACTAGGAAGATCAAGTGATGTCTATCGACTTAAGAAGACACTCTATGGACTAAAATAAGCACCAAGAGAATGGTATGAAAGATTAAGCAATTTTTTGACTGATTATGATTTTGAAAAAGGTAAGGTAGACACTACTCTTTTCATTAAAATGAAAGTTAAAGATTTACTCATTGTTCAAATATACATTGATGACATAATTGTTAGAGCTACATGACATACTGTGCAATGATTTTGCAAACATTATGAAAAGTGAGTTCAAGATAAGCTGAATCGAGAATTCAATTTCTTTCTTGGCCTTCAAATCAAGCAAATTCCCTGAAGGCACCTTCATACATCAGAGAAATATGCTAAGGAGACAGTGGAGAAATTTGGTCTAGAAAGATGCAAGAAAATTGAGATGCTAATGTCATCTTCTATCAAGCTGGACAAGGATGAAAAAGGTAAGTCAACTCCAAATTCTATAGAAGCTTGATAAGATCATTACTATACTTAACAATATTTAGACCGGATATCTTATTTAGCACCTGTTTGTGTGCCCGTTTTCAATCTGATCCAAAAAATTCTCATTTATCTGCTATTAAGCAGATCGTTTGATACATTGGATCATTTCTAAAACTAGGAATATGGTATTCCAAAATTATAAATTTATATTGCTTGGATACTCATACACGACTTTGCAAGTTGTAAAATCAATATAAAGAGTACATCAGACACTTGTCAATTGTTGGGAAGTATGCTGATCTCTTAGTTCTTAAAGAAACAAAGTTTAGTTGCTCTTTCAATTACTGAGGATGAATATCTCTGGAAAGTTGCTATGCACAACTTATTTGGATGAAGCAATAGTTAAGTGATTTTGGAGAAAATGAGGAATGTATTCATATTATGTATGACAACACAAGTGCTATAAACCTCACCAAAAATCCAATACTGCACTTAAGGGCAAAGCACATCGGGGTACGACATCATTTTGTCAAAAATCATGTTAGCAATGGTGATGTTTATATATAGTTTGTAGATTCGAAACATCAGCTAAGAGATATCTTCACTAAGCCACCGGACAAGCCTTTGAATATATTCGTGGTGAATTGGGGATCTACAATGCACTTGAATAGTATCTTTTAGGTAATATTTAATTTACTTGACATTGATTAAAAAATCAAATATGTTAAAAATGGAGGTATGCATCTACTTTTTTTTTTTTTTTTAAGTTATTATTATGGTATTTTTTCCTCTATCTCATTTTATCGGTCTAACACATGATATCCCTTACTCTAGTTGTTACTGCTATTTTATTGGGATTTTGGAACCTGATTTGATTGCTTTAAATCAACTATGTAGTAAAAATTACAGATAAGAAAGTTACCATTGGATACAACAGCTAGCTCGCTCTCAATGTGAACTTACGGCTTCTATTTATAAAGAGACAATATTCACGTCTTTCCTCACCACAAAGTTATTTCTAATATTTCATACTCTCTTGCATTTTCTTACTCTCCTTAACACTCCCTCTTTTTCATTCCAAACCATGACACATAAACCTCACCCTGCCTCTAAGACCGTGCGAAAATCAACTCGCGCTACTAGACCAGTAACCAAAGCCTCAAAGGAGGAGACCTCTCAGCCAAAAGGATTGATTGAAGCCACTCAAAGTCAGAGTGTTGCTCAACCTCGACTAATTGGTGGATCAACTACTATCGGCACTACATTGCCCTCATCAATTGAAAGGGTAACTCCAGTGGTAAAAACACTTGAGTTGACATTGCCAACTAAGAAGGATACGGCAGTTGTACTATCGATGTCACCTCTGACCCTTACTACTTCATCAGCATCAGCCCTCGCTCCACCTCTACCTGAAGGCCTACTGAAAGGGCTAGCTGCTCTCATGGAAAGCTATGAATCACACCTGAAGAAATTGCTCAAATTTGAAGCCACTGGTTCATAAGCCTAGTAGGTCAAACATTTGTTAACTATTTAGGAATAGACAATTGCTGAATCATCTCAATCAGTTGTTCAACTCTCTCCTCAGAAGTCTTCTACCAAAGAAGAAACACCTTCAGAGCCTATTGTTGCAAAAGACAAAGGCAAACAAGTCATCGAGGAACTCGAAACAGTCCCTGACCAAATAGTTACTTAGCCTAAAGGAAGTGAAGCCAAAACAGAAATAGAGAAAGCCTCAAGAGACAAACGTCGTGAAGATTATGATGATTGGGTATTTCAAAATCTCGAACCAATTGTCAATTTTTGAGGAAGATAAAAACTTTGATTCTAAACTATTATTTCTCAAGAGCATCAAAAGGCCAACAATGCTTTTAATGACCAAGGAATCATTCCTCACAGATTTGTTGACTTTGATTTTCTCGACAACCATGGCATTTTTCTATTTGAACTTTTTGAACCCCTCAAGCTTAAGTTTTTCTGCTCCATGAAAGAAGAAGTTCATCCTACTCTAGCGGTCTTGTTTTACTCAAACTTGCATTTTCCAAACAAGGACTCATTCGTTTTCACTTTCGGAAACAAAATTATGTTGTGACTCTGGATGAACTCTTTGAGATAATGTAGGCCAAGTACAATGTTTTCAAAAGGATTCCTATAGAGCCTGATGAGGCTTATAGGTTTGTGTTGGAAACCCCAATTTCTCTCGAAGTTCTTGAGAAATTGTGCCTTTGAGTTTGCTCCTCTGAAAATGAATTTTATTCAAAAGATCTTGACCCTATGCCTTCGTCCTAAAACATCTTCTACCAATTATGTTTCTCGTTATGAGGTTAGAGTTATTTGGACCATTCTCAACAATTCGATGAGTTCTCCTTCTCCCACATGATCTTTATTAACATGTACTAGATGATAAATAGAAAGATGGGCAAGCTACCCTATGGTGCTCTCATCACTCGTATCTTTAAGCACTAGAAGATCGACTTCTTTGATGCTGGCAAACATTTAGATCGGGAAGAAGACACTAGATAAGATGATACTAAGAATGACTCCCGAAAGATGGGTGTCGCGACCAAATTTTCGAGTGAATCACCTAGGGTTTGACTAATGGATTGCTAAGCCTAAACTTAGCTCGGGCTCTCCCAAGCCCATACCAATTCACGACTTAAGTTCAAATTCTTAACATACAAATGATTTTTCACTAATCTATTTTTGGTGGGTCGATTAGAAACCCAAGTAAAGTAACATGAGATTTACTTTACTCCTACGAACCAGAGATTATGAGTTCGAGGACTTAGTTATGCTAGATTTCTCTAACGCCATTTCAGTACCTTTTTCTTTTGTTTTGAAAAAAATGTTTGGCAAACGGCTTGAATTGATTTTAATTCACTTCCTAACATATGAGGTGTTCATACGGGTGTGCAAACCACCAATTTAACATCCAAGAAAAGCAGTGAATAAATTGCAAGACTTACCTCATAGCAACGAAAGCATCTGCAATGTTAGATCAGAATTCACATCGACGGCCCTAGATATGATTTATAATTAACACGCAATCAGTCAATCTTTTTTCATGATTTTATCTTGTTTAATGAGAATCATGCTTTATGCAATGCTACTAATCTAACATGACATGACATGACATAGCAACATGACCTAAGCTATATGACAAAAGTGAAATATGAGCATGCAGCCTATCCTAAAGAAGGAAATTGATTTATTTTAAGACAATTTTTTTGGTATTTTCCATGAAATTTGAAATTAGAAAATAACAAAAATTATCTATCCAAATTAAGATATCATCCAACTTATATTAAGATTCAGATTAGGTCAAATCTTAATTTAAACTAGGATGTTATCTTAATTTGGATATATAATTTTTGTTATTTTCTAATTTTGAATTTCATGGAAAATACCAAAAAATTATCTTAGAATAAATCAATTTCGTTCTTTAGGATAGGCTGCATGCTCATATTTCATTTTCGTCATATAGCTTAGGTCATGTTGCTATGTCATGTCATGTCATGTTAGATTAGTAGCATTGCATAAAGCATGATTCTCATTAAACAAGAGAAAATCATGAAAAAAGATTGAGCGATTGCTTGTTAATTAGAAATCATATCTAGGGTTGTCGATGTGAATTCTGATTTAACACTGCAGATGCTTTCGTTGCTATGAGGTAAGTCTTGCAATTTATTCACTACTTTTCTTGGATGTTAAATTGGTGGTTTGCGCACCCGTATGAACACCTCATATGTTAGGAAAGTGAATTAAAATCAATTCAAGCCGCTTGCCAAACATTTTTTTCAAAATAAAAGAGAAAGGTACCGAAAGGGAGTTAGAGAAATCTAGCGTAACTAAGTTCCCGAACTTATAATCTCTAGTTCGTAGGAGTAAAGTAAATCTTCCGTTACTTTACTTGGGTTTCTAATTGACCCACCAAAAATAGATTAGTGGGACTCCTGATTGAAAAATCATTTGTATATTAAGAATTTGAACCTAAGTCGTGAATTGATATGGGCTTGAGAGAGCCCGAGTTAAGTTTAGACTTAGCAATCCATTAGCCAAACCCTAGGTGGTTCACCCGAAAATTTGGTCTCGACAGCTTGGCGACTTCGCTGGGGGCTTGAGTTGAAAGCTCTTAATGGACTTAAGCCAATTTTCTCTTCTATTTTGATAAAATGTTTTTGTTTGGCAGCAAGGATCTCAAGTACAACCCTAATGTTTAAGGTGTTAAATGTTCTTATAGGATGGAAGGTATAAGGGGAAGTATTTGTTAACCTCTATTTTGCAGGGAGGTGTAGGAATGTATGGTTTACTTTCACATATGAAGTGTTGCTTGATATAAATTGTTGTGCATGCTTTGCATTTTGCACTACACTTTTGCACACACAAGCTGCCGCCGGACCTGGGCTGCGTTAGGATACTTAGGATGGTATTGAGTTGGATACGACTTCGACCGCGAGGCTGCGTAGTAGAGGTTGCCTAACTCAATCCCGAAAGTTTCTTTCTTGGTGTCAAGAATGTTTACCTCTGCCCGCGATACTGCGTCGCATTAGGGTATCATTCTTGATTGAGCCGGAGTTAAGAGGACTTGACTTAGTACACGAGATTGTAACTAGTTATCCCACCCTTTAAACTTCACTTTGCTAAGCCTGTCTAGAGTAGAAATCGAGACTCACATCTCATGTGCATAGCTATGTGATTGCCATTGATTTTCCTTAGTGAAGTAAGTCTTCTATCCCTATATTATGCAATTTACTTACTTTGTTATACTTTTGGTCCGTCCATGACAATCTAGGTTAGTCATTTAATCTAATTCATTTGTCAATCAGAAATGAAATGAGGAAATTGCCATGCAATGAATCATTTGCAAAAATAAAAAATAAAAAATAAAATTGAAGAATTTATTTTCAATTTATGTCGAGGAAATTTGGTCTTGTTAGGGTGTCTATTGTTATTTTCCTAGTCCATTTTTAGGAAATGCCATTCTTGTACGAACTTTTAATAAATGAAAAAAATGGAGAAATTGATTAGATCATTGTCATGGATTGACTTTCTATTTACACGTCATGCTTACATGTTCCCATTCATTTGAATTAGTTGATTATGGAGCGATCTCGCTCACCCATCCGTTCACGATCGAGAGTTAAAATGACGGATAAAAAAGAGCTTATCTTGTCAAGCAAAAGTGCTGCGATCTATCCTTAGTGAGAAATTGCAACTCCAAGAAGAGAGTCAAGAAGACTTTTTGAACCATCTCATTTTCCTAAGGTAGCCGAATTTGATGCCATCATGAAGAGACTAGTGACGTATCTAGAGGGAAGAATATCTGACCTAAAGGGTTCGCATCACAAGATCAAGGAGGGTGAAGAATTCAAGTACACATGATTCATGGTCCTAAGTAGTTTGATTTCCTCATTTAATTAGGGGCATGCACCTTACTCTGTGTGGGAATTTTTATCGCTTTTTAGGGATTAATTTCAATTTCTTCTGTGCTTGAACATCACATTCCAATAAATGTAATTCGATTAATGAATATCAATAAAATTACAAGTTTTGTTTTGAGGACATGATGGGGTACACCAAACGAGCTCGGTAACGATATCCAACAATAAAAAGAAAATATCATCCATAGAGTAATTTTGAGGACTGAGCTTCTTCAGCTTCCTCATTCAAAAAAGAAAAAAAAAATCATTTTTGAAACCATTTCCAAAAGCATGCATTAGATTACCATTGTTTGTTTTTCTAACTCATTTACTTCATATCTCAGAGCATAATAGAGAGGCGTTTGAAAATAACGCGTCAATTTTCAGTGACAGTGGGCCTGTTGATTTGGGAACATACATCCGAAGGAAAAATAGACGTGGGGGCAAATGATCATTTCTTAGCTGATCTTGATAACATCTCCCAAGAGTAAAGAAGACATTAAGCACTACTTATCATCTTACTTGTCCCGAGCGATTTCCTTGCACATAAATAAGAAACCGAGGATGACGAATTTCCTTGCACTACAGAGTCTAGTTGTGACACGATTGAGACAAAATCTCAATCCGAGCCAAAATGGATGTGCAATCTAAATTTACTCTAATATTGTATGGTATCCTATTCATGCACGTTCTCTTGTGCAGGGGCAAAAGCGGATTTTCAGGGACAATCCGAGAACACCAATTCCTGAGACAATCCCCTCGTGGGACAATTCCTTGAATGAACGCTCAAAATCATATTTTTCATACTTATGAAAGCATTTTTTTTTTTTTAGTGTGGTAAATTGTTTGTTCTAAAGTTTGCAATTTTTCATGCTTAAAGCTACTAAAAGGATTTTGCATGATGACTCTTACATGTTTAGTCCACCAATTCCACTAAAGGACACCAAAATGGAGTAACTCAATGGATGATGCTAAATGAGACGTGTCAGGATGATGAAATGTAAACCTTATCCTATACACAGTCCCTTACATATGCACTTGTGAGATGAGTGTAGGAAGTTCCATATTCGCAATGAAAAGAGTTCTCTCGCGAAAGGTACGATAACCAAAATGATGAGGGGCGATTTATTTCTCTATCCCAAACACTACAGGTGATCAATTGCTTAACTCCTTTAAGTACCATACACTTGTGGAAATTCTTTCAAATTACCCCTATCAAGAACCACCTCACATCAGGGCAAAGTTGGAGGTAAGACAACATCATGAGGTGAAGAAAATGGAAAGAAATTTTCTTGCTCTCACTTGCATCAATCTTTAAGTCGTGCTATTACATTGAATTAATGTGGTAATTTAAGTGCCTTAGGATGATGAAGAACATTTTTTTCTCTATCATATACAGTTATATCATTTGCATAGCCCACTTGAGCCTGCAATTTCATTTCTTCAAAACCCAGTTGGTGATCATCCCCCACATTAGGGCAAGGTAAAAGGTAGATGAAGACTCTTGAAAAGTTCGAGTATTATTCAAAGTGTAATTGCTTGATGCATGCATTGTGCGCAAGAATTAATATCAAAATAGAAACTAAGGGGGCATGAAAAAGTAGTGTGCCTGGTAAAAGCAAGGCCAATGCCCATTAAAAAGAAAAAGGAAAAAACTAGAATTATGGCATTATTTGCACGTCATTGCATATTAGGATAAGATTGCATTTTTTTTAAGTTTATATATTTTTCTTTCCTAGATAGATTGCATTTTAGGTTAAGGAAATTTTATTTTCCTTATCTCCTGAATATTCTCCATTGATTTTATCACCTATTGCTAAAGATAAGATTGCAATGCGATTTTCTCAAATTCCAAAAATCCATCGTAATATCATATCAAATCTCCATTTCTCACAAGATAATTAATTAAAAAAAAAACAATGGGCTCGGGCTAATTTGCTCCCTTCGTGAGCCTAGTCCAGCCTATCAATTTAAAGCTTAGAACCAACTAATTTGAAACCATCCGCCACTGGTCCAATAAATAAATGCAAAAAAAATGCAAATTAAAATAAATGCACCTAAATTTATATGCTATGCAATTAATATTTTTTCAGGGATAAAATTAACCCCTTATTTTCTATGCAATAAATAAATAATCGGACTACCAAAATTTAGGTGTCAACAGCTACTCCTCTTTGAAGGTGAACTCGAAGATGTTGCTTTCAAAGACAAATTGAGACCTAAATTTTGACCATGCGCATGCATTGAATGATTTTTTTGTTGGAAAATGAATTCCCATTTAAAAATGCAATTTATATGATGTATGGAAATGCTAATGCAAATGCATGATGCGAAAGGAAAGAACGTACCTACAATTATTTACCAATCAGTACGGTAGAGCATCTTGAGATACATGATAGATCCCCATTTACTCCACATGTACCCAGTTTTCACTTAGGTTCCTTGAAGAGTCTAATAGGTAATAAATTGAGACATCGAGATTGAGAAGAACATTCACATCCAAAGAAAGTGAAATGTTCAATGAAAAGAATTGAGACATCCAGATTCAAACTGAGATGTCGAGATTTTTTTAAACTCGAAATACCTAGATCCAGACTAAGGTATAATGAGAAAGATTGAAAAAACATTCACATCCAGAGTGAAATGTTCAAATGAAAATAATTAAGACATCCGAGTCCAGACTGAGATGTCAAACTTTTAGGACTCTAGGCTACAAAAGCATGCCAAGACGATAAAAGAAATCCGGGCTACAGAAGCACGCCGGTTCGATAAAATGGATTCTGGGCTATGAAAGCATGCCATGTCAAGAACTTCGGGCTACGAAAGCACGCCAATTTGATAAAAGGGACTCTGGGCTACAAAAGCACGTCAGGTCAGGAACTCTGGGCTACGGAAGTAAGCCGGGTCTATTAAAAGGGATATCGGGCTATGAAAGCATGCCGAGTCAATGAAAATGGACACTAGGCTATGAAAGCACGCCAGGTCAAGAACTCTGGGTTACGGAAGCACGCCAGGTCAAGAACTCTGGGTTACGGAAGCACGCCGGGTCTATTAAAAGGGACATCAGGCTACGGAAGCACGCCGAAGGATGGGTCAACCAGAAATGAGAAATCATCCCCATTGGACATGGAGAAGAAGAAAAGATTAGAGAAAGACTTGCCGAACTAATCAAACAAGAGAAGAAGCATGCTAAGGCATGGCACCGCCTAAGCCCCCTTGTCCACCAAGACCAGAAAGATCACCATCTCCAACTATGGACTTATTTGCCTTTCTTGCTATTAACCTTGCCCAGCTTCAAGCCGATGTTCATGAAATCAAAACCACTATCTCCTCTCCGACTCAATATATGGTGAAGATCAAGGGCACCCTTCTAAGCTTGGATTGCTACAACTTTGTCTGTCTTGACCTTAGGCCAACAGAAATTAAACTCCCCACCTTCTCACAGCAACGCAAATACCCTCGCAATTAAACATTTTCAAATCTTTATGTGCTCACGTTTTCCTTTTGTTGTTTATGCCATACTCATATCTGTTGATCTCATGTACTGGCCTTCCATTTGCTATCAATGAAATTAATTTCCTTCATATTTCTGTGATTGATAACAAAAAGGGGGAGAGTTGACTTGATGTGAATGCTCATAATATTTGCTCACTCATGATATTTGCTTATAGCATATATGCCCATGTTAACTTGGCATAAATATTTGCTTGTCCGTCCTTGATGAATTTTACTAACCGTAAATTTCCTAAGTCATAAGGAATTGCTCTTCAAAATGGGGGGAGCATTCGAATGTATCATCAAAATAGGAAAGCATTCAACTGTCATTCTTTGAACCCCATACATTTTATGATACACTCTGGCTAGGAAATCTTTTTGCTAACATCTTCCATTCTATAAGATCATCTAGTTCATATCTCTAGATTCATTGCAAAAATCTTGAGGAGATCCTATTTAATTTTTGCAAATTCATTCAAACAAAACTTATTATTTGTTCACATTTGCAGGATAAGTTTTGTCATTATAAAAAATGGGGAGATTGTTGGAGAAACATCTCTAAGTGATTTTGATGATGTCCAAACTATCATTGGTATAATATTTACTATGATATATGCATATATTTAGATCAAAGAGCCATGCAATATCTATGGTGTGATCCATTTGAAAGAAGTTCGCAAAATATCCTGATATGGTTTATCCGTGAACAGTACTAGTGGATCTAAAAGATCAACAATTGATGATATTTGTGTCAAAGCAATAAACATTGGGTCGATGATGCTATGACAACCACATACATCTGATGATGTTTGTTGGGTCGGCAATCTAGCCTTTGTGGCCTTGGATTTGCATAGCAGCAAAATCTAGATGAAACATGTAGCGGGTAGATAGGTTGTTTGACAAATTTGTGAGAGACTGCAGTGAGAAGACAATAGCAGTTGCTATTTCTCTGTAGTTTGCAAAGGTTCGAGGAAAAGAGTTATATGGGTAGTTCCATCCATGGATAGCAACTCAATGGTAATTCCGATGGCTACCTGCTCTTCCAATCCACCTTCAATGGATATATTGAAGATGGCTATAAAAGATAAAACTTCAAAAGCCATGTGTTAAGATTGCACAACTTCAAAAGATCAAGAAGCTTATTTCCTACTACTTTTCTTAATTATATGCTCTCTGTCGTACTTTTTCAGTATTTGTACTATTTAGTAATTGTGTCAAGGATTAAGTGTACAAGAGTAAAAGTTGTAGTTAAGTCCTGATAGTGACATCTATCTTGTAAAAGATAAGTGCTAATCATTTGTAACTTTCCAAGCAAATTACTAGTGGAATCCAACCCATCTTGCGACTATTAGTCTGAAGAATGGACGTAAATTTATGGATAAAGTCAAACCACTATAATTCTCTATCTACTACTATTTTCATCTGTTTACTCGTATTTCCATACGGTTGCTTCACGGCTTTTCTAAACATCACAATGACCTAATCTTTACTTAGTGATTAGCTAATTTCTCCAAAAGATCACCAAATTTTCTAAAGCAACTTATTCCCTCCCCCTCTAGGTTGTATTGTTAGCCACTAACTTTCAATGTAATGGGCTAAATTAGGTCCAAAGACTCATAGGCCAAAATTAGATTAAATCGAGCTTGATTTGGCCCATTCCCCTTGTAATTTTTGCCATAATACCTCTCCCATACTGTCTGAATTTTTCCTTCTCTTGCAGCCTAAATTTATATTGAATTTTTAGCTAAAAACCATCCATTGCTGATCCAATACTAATGCAATGAAATAAACTATAAACTATATAATAAATGCTCCTAAAACTATATGTTATGTAATTTATTCTAATATTTTGTTTAGGGGTTAAAGATTAATTATTAATTCTTGTGCAAGTATTACTATATGATTAGTTAAAATTTTAGGTGTCAACATGACAAATTTTTTAAATTTTTAATGGTAAATTTTTTTTTTTTTAAAGTAGGGATCCATTTGTTTGACGTGAAACCATTTTTGATTTTTTTTTTCGACTTTCCGATGTCAAAATGATGGAAAATTAATTAGTCTACGGAACACGTTTTCCACATGCCAAAAACAACAAGCTTAATTTAGGGAAAAAAGACTTCCCTTTCTTGTAAAAAAGGAAACCCTTTCCCTAAACTATCAAATAAATAAATATTAAACATTTTTTTCTAGAAAGTAATTTTCATGACATATATTTCCTTAATCATAAATTTTTCGGTAAAAAGAAATGCACCTTAATTGCACTTCGAAGACTTAAAAAATGAGTGAAAGACCCTTGGCACCTCTCAAGTGACCAGGGGACTTCTCCCGGTTGCCTAGGATTTTGACATTCTCGATGCACATACATAAAAATTCAGCCTGGTTGATTTGTTCTATGTTCTATATTAATAATTGACTGATAGATATTTGTTAGTGAAGACTGATTTTAGGAAGCTGAATATTGAGGCTGCGTTTATTTCGCAAAAATTAAATAATTTACAAAATCTTTTTGTTAAAAATGATAGCCCGTATGACTTATAAAGTAACCACACGAAAAAAATATTTTTATTATCCATGAAAATATCGTTTTTGTTGATCATAAAAGTATTTTTCATTAAATAATTATTTTAAGCGATTAATTTTAAGAAAATAATTTCTAAATTATTAATTTTCCATGATACAAATGGATGCTAAGATAGCTTAAACTTAGGGTACAAAAGGTTCTGCAACCAATGTGTGCATACTCTCCCTCTTTTTGGTAAGTTGTCCCTTATCATGTGTGATTAAAATTAATTTACTTGAATTAGTTTATTTGGGATAAGTACAATACGAGTGTCATAACTTTTGTACTATGCTCATTTGAGTGCTAAAACATTTTTTTCCTCATTTAAGTGCCACACTAGAGTAAAATCAATCATTGGATTGGCACTTCCGACAAATCGTCATACGTGGATTTTTTTAAATTTTTGAACTTCTTAGTTTTTATTTTGTATTTTCCTATTCTTTTTTTTTTTTTTTTTTTTGGTGCCTACCGCAAAAGCCCAGCCCTCGACCGGCAGGATTGCAAAGGCCTTTGGCAAGGCCATTGTGGCCTCATCAACCTTACCAATTGCAATCGAGGTGGCCTCATTGTGAAGGCCCTTGCTTGCAGCTGATGATGGTCTTGCCTAGGGGCCATTGCGCCCTTGCTAGATCTGGGTGAAGGCCTTCGTGGCTGGCAAGGCCTCGATGGTCTTGCCTAGGGCCATCATGGCCTCGTTGATCATGGGTGAGTGCACAAAGGCCCTCGCCAGATCTAGAAAAAGCCAGCAATGGATTTTCCCAAATGAGTGAAAAAATTACAAAAATTGTCAACGTTAGTACCAATAGGGTTACATAAGACAACCAGCATCCACATCGAATTTTCTAGTGAGGTACATCATCGATAACACTTAAGTGAGAAAAAAAAATTATGATACTCAAAGGAGCACCGTATGAAAGTTATAATACTCTTGTTGTATTTGTCCCGACTTATTTGTGCCGTTGACCATGGTTTTTTCAAAATGTCACTGTAGTCCACGACCTTTTGGTAATTGCGGATTCATTCTTTAGACTTTTATTTTTGTGAAATTGTGATCCTCTCTTATGATAATTGAATTAGGTCCACAAATGTTAGACGTCACCAATGACCTCGTGTAGTTCTTGCGCTTCGGTTCATTATGAACGTGACTCTCATGTTGAAGCATAGTCAAAACCCATGCCCGAACTATCTACGTGAAAACTACACAAGAATAAATTAAAAATGAAGAACTAAGCACGTTTTAATTCACCAAAGTATTATGTCTGTTTTAACACGTAACTGACAAAAAAAGGACGAGGAAAGTTAAAACCCATGCCTCAAGTCAATGAAGAAATTACACAATAATTAATTAAAAACCAAGAATTAAGCACGTTTTATTCATTCATTTATAAAAATATTATGCCGTTTTCTAGACGCAACTGTGAAAGAGAAGGACGAGCAAAGATTTTTGTGAAATAGCATGGAAGCTAACAGACTTTGCAAATTGAGTCTTATACGAAAAGAAGATATTATCAGAAAAAAATCAATAAGGAATGACAAGGACAAGGATATATACTTGATTTGGTTTGAGTGTTTACACCTACTCCAAGAAAAGAGCTAGCCATTATGAAATTCACTATGAATCTGAGAAGTAAAGATTTAAAATCTGTCAAGTGCTTGCCAATCTTTGATTAAATCCAAAGAAAATACACAAGTGTTATTTCACAATCACTCACGAAAAAATTCACTCTAAAAACTCACAAAGAGAAAATCCTAACACTTCTCTTGTTTGTTTTAGTGCGCAAGGACCAAGTAGAATTACATCTATATATATGTGTGTGTGTGTCATTTTTATCCAAAATAGGAAACCCCTTTTAGGAAACCTACTCAAACGAAGAAATCTACTTAGAATTCCATCCTTCGAGTTCCCTAAGCCACCCATGTTCATAAACCTTGTTACTGTTACTGCCACACTACTTGAATTATATCCTCCGAAATACGCCCCAACATTTGTTATTCCCAACAAAACCAACAGGATCCACTTAATAACATCACAATATATGCCTGCATTAACTGTGTGCATTCTTCTACTTGTACGTGAAAGAAGCCCAATACTATCTAGGTCATAGCTCAAACAACCAATTGGGCTTGTATATGAATGATGGGCACGTGCCCCTCCTCTATCCAAGTACATGCAACAAGTGGGATGTTTACAGAATTTCTCAATTGAATGTTGAAGCGCCTCAATGCTTTTCAATGTAGCTCCTTCGAGTCACTTGCAACATCTCTAAAGTATTCACTCTCTGCATCTCCATACCAAAACTGTCTCTAGTGTACCCAAATCATTTGTTTTAATATATGCATACAATTGTCACTCTACCTCATCTATCTCTACTAAACACCTTGAAGCTTTATCAATGTGACCTCAAAAATTATCCATTGCTATGGAATCTAGCAACTTTACGGACATTGTCACATATAGTGTACTCTAAACATCTCTCAGTTCTCTCTAAAGCTCTATATATATTTTTTTTGTATCACTATTCTAATCTTTCTCTATAATCAATCCCTCTCTCATCTTCTAAAACATTTCAGATTTGTTAAAGGTAATCTCTCTACTAAACATAAAACTTTGAATCTTTCTTAGCGAACCATAGCCTATATACCTACAATCTATGCGCGTAGCCTAGGAGTATGCACTTCCTTACCCTTGACTCCAGTGTGCCACCACTCACACAAGCATGAATAGGGTAAACAAATACTTTTAGTCTGGTGCAATTAGTAAGCTTACCTGACCACATTTTCTCCGGAGTATTCCAATCAATCGGTGGTGATGCTGATCTATTCACTAACCAACGAGTAGTATTTACTTTGACTCAGAGATCTTCACCTAATCCAACATTGGAGAGCAAAGAGCGATCCCTCTCTAATTTAATGTTGGTCATCAATTTTGCAGCTCTATTTCAACTACAGTATTTTGGCATCAATGTGGTGTTTCACCATACCTTCCTCTTCGCAAAACCAGCTAACCTCCTCGGAACAAAATTCCAACTCTTTTTCAATTATCACGCACATGATTTTCTTGCCTATTTGATTTTCGATCATTGCCTTCCACAACTTGAATTGACCAAGCACTCTGCTCTTGTGCTCAAGAAGAGAAATCGAAACTTTTCTCAAAACATCATCAACAAAGTGTTTGCAGCCTACAAACTCTGAATTTTGATGAATTGCCACGCTAAACATCACTCTTTGTTCACTATCTACGTTGCAGTGTTCATAGAAGTTTAGCTTCTCAATGACCTCCTAGGAGATCCATTTACTTAAAACAGTCATCTTCCTCTCATTCATGTGTCCGAGTTTCATGTGCGACAACTCTATTTTGTCCTAAACCCAAAAGCTTAGAGAATCGAGTAGATGAGCCAAACACTGTCATTCTTTAAAGGAGATACAACTTGTGGTCAATCTTCCCCTCATCACAATAAGCACATTTCAAGAGACCTTAAAACCTCTACCTTCATAAGAGATTTGGCATCCGAATCCATCCAAAGCACTTAATGAGATAAGATTTTTTTGTTTTCCTCTTTGGTGCATGCCTCACGTCAATCAACTTCTCACCATTTCATTATGCATTTTAAGCTAAATTGTTTCAATTTGTAGTATTTCACAAGAAGTACTATTTCCCCAAAGGAACCTTACCACCCTCCATGCACTATTAGGTAACATGATAAAAACATAAAGAGTCAAGCATTCAATCATCACTTGATGAACTTGTGGTGACTATTGACCTATCATCCCTATTATTGGAACTAGAATCTGTTGTAATAATAAAATTATCATCCATATTAACTCCTTCACCCTTGTATTTTGAAAAATCTCTCCTGGAGTGGCCTACATCCTCAAAGTGATAACATTGATGTTTCCCAACGTTGAACCTTGATTTGGAATGGCTCGATTGCTACCTCTAGACTCTTAATGTTAATCTCTACCCTAGATAACCGAAGTTTGCACCATATCCTGGGCTAAGTAGTCTCCTAGCCACTCCTTTGAAAACAAGATGGGTTTACCTCTTCAGAGGTAATCGTCGTGTGCCCCTGCAGTAGTGAATTATTAAAGGGCTCAAAGAATTCAAAGATGCCAACAACATATTTCTTGTTTCTCATTAGGCTAGGCCTCATTTGACATTCTACAATCGCATCATGAGTTTGTTTAATTTATCTAAATGGGCTGTCACGGATGTACCTTCAACCACTTGGAATTGAAATATTCTCATCAGCATCTAAAAGCAATTATTAAAACCCTTCATCAAGTAACGTGCCCTCAGTTTTGCCCACAATGGTGCAATATTCTTTTTTTTAGACACTTCAATTAATACCTTAACCAACAAATTCAACAGAATTATGTTTGTTGCCTTCTTCATTAACTCTACTTTATCAACCTCTTTCAGAGGTTTTGGCAATTTATCCTTGCCATCCTACACCTTTCAAACCTTAGGTTTTAATTGGTCGTGCATCTTAATGCTCCACAACCCAACATTGTTCCTCTCATGGAACCTCTCAATCTCAACTTCCTCTAGATATAATTGCAAACACAACGTTTCCAAATAGTGATCAAACAAGCAAAAACTCCAAATTAACTCAAAACCCAAACCTGAACTCTAACACCAATTGTTGTGAAACAACATGGAAGATAACAGATCTTGCAATTCAAATCTAATATGAGAAGAAGAAATTACTAAAGAAATCAACAAAGAACGATTAAGATACAGGAGACATACATGGTTCAATTCAATTATTGGTACCCACACCACAAAAGAGCTAGCTAACAAGAAATCCATTATGAATATGGAGAATATAGAGTTTACAATTGCATAATTGATTAGGTATTCCCAACCCCATATTACACCTAAAGTAAATTCACAAGTGGTATCTTACAACCTCCTACAAGAGAACTCATTCAAAAAACTCTGCAAAAAAAAAACCAATGCTCTCTTGTCTACTCTAGTGTGTATTAAGTGAGTATAATTCCAATTCTCTTGTGTACATATTATAATTTAAGGAAAATCCTTATAGAAAACCTACTCAAACTAGGAAACCACTCAAATTAGAAAAACTTTTTGAATCAGGTTGTATTTATGAATTCAAATTTGAGACATATTCTCAATAAAATTAAAACACACGCCTCAATTATCTATGACAAAGCTACATAAGAATTTACGAAAAACCAAGAACTAAGCACGTTTTAATTCACCAACATATAAAATATCGTGCCTTCTCAAGACGATAGACGTGAAAAGAAAAAAATTTTCACCACTCAAATAAAATTAAAACACACGCCTCAAGTATCTAACGCAAAGCTACATGAGAATTTGCTAAAAACCAAGAACTAAGCACGTTTTAATTCACCAACATACAAAATATCATGCCTTTTCAAGACGGTAGACGTGAAAAGAAGGAACTTTTGACCAGGCGAATAAAATCAAAACACATGCCTCATGTATCCATGACAAAGCTACCCAAGAATTAAAAAAAAAAAAAAAAAAAAAACAAGAACTAGGCACGTTTTAATTCACGCACACACAAGATATTATGCCTTTTCGAGATGGGAGCTGTGAAAAGAAGGAAGTTTCGACCACGCAACCTCTCGGTTGATTGAGTCATTGCATATGTCATATATAGCGGTATCGAAGCATTGATGCAGCTTATATGATCGAATCCGTTTCATGTATTTCATTCAAAGCTTGGTCGATGTCGTCTAATGTAAAATATAATCTGTTTCGTGTCATCATTGTTTGCACTTTACAGGCGGTAAAATATATTATTATTGGTTCAGGTCGAACAGCATTAACCATAAAGTAAGATAAAAAATTAACGCGTGATTAGATCGATGTGACTTGCCATTAGGGAGAGCAACTAGAAAACTTCATTATGGTATAAACATTACACTACGATCACAAACGGTTTATTAAATTTATTTGGAGTGGATCATATCGTTGGTGCACAAACGGAAAATTTATTTTTTTGTCGATCTCAATTTCACTAATGTACTTTCAAAGTAAATATTATTTTTTTCGTATATTTATTATCCAACTGGTTCATATCGTTGGTGCCCAAACCTAAAAATGGGGAATCATGATTTTCTAGTTCCTTGTACCATAAATGATCTAGATTAGTGTGATTTAAATGAGCGTAGCACAATTCTGAACTAAACTTGTTATCATATATCGTTATTCCTCCTAAAATTCTCCCGGAGAACCAAAAAGAGACACCCTACAGTTCAATGATTTGATTTTTATGGCAAATGAGAGGTTCATAAAACTAGAAATTTCAGGTAACAACAAGAAACAGGTGACAATTACCTTGTAATTAAGATTCCCAATGATTTAATAATTTCGATTAATTTGAATCAACCAGAGATCATGTTACTTGTTGAAAATCAAAAGCTTACTCTATCTTTCACCAAAAATAAAAAATAAAAAATCAGGTACATCGTTTTCAAAGGAATTCATATGTGTTTCCTAAGCTAGGGATCTTGATGATAATAGAAATGGAGAGACATCCACGTGTTCAATTTCTCTCTCACGAGGGAGGGGAAAAAAACTACTTCGATCAAAAAGTGACCGTACAATGACATGTCAGCCTTCGAGCCTTAATAGCCTATTTATATTGTATCGACAGTAGAAGTGATCGTAGAAGGCTAGTACGTGTGATCTTGAACATCCGCTTCCACAGTTATACACTTGAAAGTTGGACATGTATCAAAAAAGTACTACAGACGATCGGCTTTGGAGTAGGTCGGCTCTTGACTCAGAATTGGGAACCAACTCTTTGACTCTTGTTCCAAAAGATCGTAACTAGGAACCGTCCATTTTACGTTTTGGGTAGAAAACTAAATTTTTATGATAAAGTATTAAAGTTGCACGATTTCACTATCAAAAGAGTAGTTGGTCAAATGTTTAAGTTATTGTTTATTCATGTTGAGGACCGTGGTTCAATTTTTGATAGGTCCAAAAGTACTTTCTTTTTTTCTTGAAAAAAAACTTCAAAATCAGTTTAGAATCGGTTTCCAAGAATTGAACCGACCAGACTAGTTCTAGGTTGGTAGAGTCGAGAATTGAACCGGATCTCCCTAAAACTAGCCTTAAGCCGGTCGGTTCGGCCAGTTCAGTCCAATTCTCAAATTAAATTAGAGTCAACTTACACCCCTAATAAGCACATCTTTTTCTTCAAAGTCTTCCCTTCTTTGTTAATTTTAGAAAGAGCAATATAGGTGGAGCCGGACCCTATTCCAGCAGGCAGATCTAACTCTGCCGCCTTCAATGACCCAGATACGTGAGCCTTTGATTATATCTCCCTAATGTCAAATGTTCCTTTGATTATATCTCCCCAAATCTTTTGTTAATTTTTGACTTTAGCATCAAGAAACTATTGGTCCATCTGTTCTTACCAAAAAAAAAAAAAACTATTGGTTCATCTGTCCAATACCATTCTAAACGACCTTAGCTTGATGCCAAAGAGGAGAAAGAAAAACATGACAAAAGAATTGGAAGTTTGCTTAAGGATGGACAAGATCGTAAAAAAAGAGCGTGCATATCATACAAAATCAATCAGAATCGAGACCATCGAAGGTAAGGTGATGATGGCTATTCCAAGTCCTTTTGCTTTGTTTTTTTTTTTCACCTTTCTTCTGTGGGGCTCTTTTGACATCTCTCTCTCTCTCTCTATCTCAAAATCGTTAATAGAAGTTGTTATTGGTCGTCAAATCTGACCCGTTTATACCAACTTTCAAACAAATTTTCTGTTCTACGATAGTGACAAATTCATTGAACGAGCTCTCTTGTCTCTCTTTCACTCGTTATAAATAGCACTGTGCAAAAGCGTGTTCAGCATTGAGTTAGAGCAATGGAATCCCAAATACCACCTGTCGATACTGGTTCTTCGGTAGTGAGCGTTCAAGAGCTCATCAAAGAAACCATGAACACAGTTCCAGAGAGGTATGTTCGTCACGACCAAGAACCACTAATCCTCTCTGATAATGGAAGCACTCAAACGTCAGTCGTTCCAGTCATTGACTTGGGCAAATTGTCCTCGGACGAAATCGTGGGTAATCAGGAATTGCAGAAATTGCATGAGGCTTGCAAAGACTTGGGCCTCTTTCAGGTTTTCTCAGACTCCCTCTTCTCTACCTGTAAAGCCCACTTGGACTTAAAGCTTCGTACGTTGATGTCGTCTCAGATTTTCCTAAAATACTTTGATTGAATAGAAAGTGCGCCCCGCGACCTGAACCTCCGACTAAGTTGATCGGCCCAAAAGGACCCCATGGCGTCCAAAGGCTTAGCATGAATGGGATGCGTAAGCATTCGACGCATCGTGCCGTGTTTCTTCTACTTTATTTGATTTACTTGTTTTTTAAATTACTAGGGTTTTAATACTTGGCGATCGTGACAATTTTGACTATGATACAATAATGAATTTTGCAGTTTGTTTGAGACTATTCTACAAATTTAAAATTTTCTGGGTATTTCACATGCATTGTGGCCGAGGGAAATATTGACGAAGTGATAATCAAAACTATATTGGAAAATTTAAAAATGTTGAAGACTATATTCTACAAATTTAAATTTTTAAATAGCAATTTGTCTATGCAGCTGGTTAACCACGGAATAGGTCCTTCTCTGTTGGAGGATTTAAGGCATGAAATCGAAGAATTTTTCAAGCTTCCCTTGTCGGAGAAAACGAAATTCAAGGTAAGGTTAGGAGAGGTCGAAGGTTATGGGAATGTCGCGCGATCAGATGGAAAGCTTGACTGGGGAGACAGGTTCTTCATGATAGTCAACCCGCTTGCTAAAAGGAAACCTCATCTTTTTCCCGAGCTCCCTTTGTCACTCAGGTTCTTTCCCTATCTTTACACATGCACATATACGCATGTTATACAGATGTGATGGTCCTGTGCATTGTCAAGATACTTACTACTAGTTATCTTGACAAGTTGTGATGATAGCCTAGCCATAGACATTTATGTTGGTAAAACTCCAAAAGTAGACTTCTTAGGCCCACTCAGTGGCGTTGTAAAAATCTATGGGATTTATGGTGGATCTGCTTAGAAACTTGAGCTCGCATACGATTCTTCTTTTGGCTATGATTAGTTCTATTCATCATTTCATTTCATATATAAGAAGGTAGGTAGATAACTCATTCTTGTGAGCTTATCTACAACTTTTAGTGATTTTGGGCCATAGAGTCGATGAATGGCAAACATCATAATGTAAATTATAATCTAAATTATAATCTAAATCTCTCTCTCTCACCCACGTGCACACAAAATTTTTGGCTGCATCTGACGCATTTGAGCCTAAGTCACACGCATCATTAGATAAGGTGAGTCTCATGTGCGAGCTACTTGATCTAACAGTATATGTGAGCTATGCAGCTACTTAGCTTGTGGATATAATACTCAGTACCGTCCTTTCACACGCAGAATTACCTTAGACTCTTACATTAAGGAGATGCAAAAGCTGGCTATGCAGCTACTTAGCTTGATTTCAAAATGTTTGGACATCGAGATAAATGAGATGAAAGAGTTATTTGATGATGGCTTTCAAACTATGAGGATGACGTACTATCCTCCATGCCCACGGCCAGAGCTTGTTGTCGGGCTGACACCGCACTCAGATGCTAACGGCATCACCATCCTCAACCAAATCAATGATGTCGATGGCTTCCAAATTAAGAAGGATGGAGTTTGGATACCTATTCACATTCTACCACATGCATTTGTAGTGAATGTGGGAGATATCATGGAGGTATCATTTTGTTGCTGAGGCAAACTTTCTCCTTTATTTTTAGAATTTCTAACTTGTTTAACATTTTCCCATAAGCATGTAATTCGTTTGACTGTTTAGCGAATACGTATTGTCTAAATGATACTACACCTCACTTATCAAGAGAACTTATGAGACCCACTCTAGGCCACTTGAACACACGTAAATTTTCATGTCACATCACCACTTTTTGAGGCTAAACAATATTTTTTCCACTGTAGCTAAAGCATGGTAATAAATTCGAGCAATTTAGTCCATCATTAGTAAATGGGTTTCGCATGGAGGTGGGGTCATGATGACGACAATCCTGAATTTCTGCTAATTTCATATTTTTAAGATCTTCATCATTACATTATTTATATATTAAATCAGGTATTCATCTATCAAATTAGGTTCCAGGGCTTTCATACTAATAAGTTATGTAAAAATCCACCTGTCAATATTTATATATTGGGCCCATTTTTTCATTTTTCTCTGGGCTGGGCCAAGCCTGTTTGCTCTCATACATAATATGATTATCCTTGGCTTATTATTGCAGATTCTTAGCAATGGTGTTTACAATAGCATTGAGCACAGAGCCACAGTCGATACGACAAGCGAAAGGATCTCAATTGCTATGTTCTTCAACCCTAAGTTAGACTTGGAAATTGGCCCAATCCAATCTCTAACGACGAAGGAGAGTCCAGCACTGTTTAGAAGGATAAAGATGGAGAAATATGTCAAAGATTTCTTTTCCCAAAACCTTAATGGAAAGTCATATTTGGAGAAGATGAAGCTGCAACCAGAGAAGGCTTTTGCATCTGAAGAGGAGTGAATGAGAAGGATTTTGGAAGACCCTTGCTTACCAAGCTTAATTGATGAGGGAAGCATATTTAAGCATTCAATTGAAGTTTGTCACATCATATCGTAAATATATCTAATAAATCAATTTCTACGTCCCCTATAGTATTTGAGTGTTGTAGCATCATTTGTCGAAAAAGCATAATGTCCTGTAACATAGGTAATTCATTACACTAGTATCTTTATGTTTGAACAATATTGTATATTTCAATTCAGCACTACTTCATATAAATGATAGTAGGGGTGTGTAATGTTTATTCATGGGATTTTGATTACAAACTGCAAATCATTTTGTAAAATGTTTCACTATACATCTTCAAACAATTAAAAGGTACTAAGCATAAAATTCAACTACAAAAAAACAATATACCCTAAAGTATCTGCATTCTTTTTTCCAATATTGTCTTTTGATGCCACGAGTTTTAATATATACTAAGATACTCTTAATTCCTATATTTTTTGTTGATACTCCTTTATAGAACAAATTAAAGGAAAACTATTAGAGTTTTTGATCTCTTGAAAATAAAGATGGGATTCGAGTTGCCTTGTCACGATTATATGAGTCTATAGCAACCGACTCATCAGTCCCATCCTGAATCTTGCCTGGATCAATGAAATTCAGGGAACAAGATCAGGGAAAACTAAAACAAGTTTATGCATTTAGCTATGATCCGAATGATCTTTACATATCAGGGGAATCAGATTGTGACACGTACAGAATTATAAATATAAAACTATAAATAGTGGATGGAGAAAAAGAAAAAGAAAGAAAGAACGAACCTTAAACAGCATAATCGTCCCAGAAACT
This sequence comes from Eucalyptus marginata, assembly GCA_014182565.1. NCBI lineage: Eukaryota > Viridiplantae > Streptophyta > Magnoliopsida > Myrtales > Myrtaceae > Eucalyptus > Eucalyptus marginata. Next base: position 31,352,170 of record CM024589.1, read on the forward strand.
TGGTCCCTTACCTCCTGCTGCAGATCCTTCCATCTATATACCAACAATTTTCGGTACTTGTTATGCAGTAAAAATGAAAATTCCTCGCTTGCTCCGCTGTTTAGTCCATAATAAATTAAGTAATCAATTAACATAAACTCACATTTTTGAGAAATTTATCTTTTAAAAGTGAATTATAGTGGTGTACGAACCTTCATAAATTGAAAAAAAGGTTGAAATGTATATTCACTTGCTGAACTGAAGTGGCAACCCCGAATAAGAAATCACTTGGAAAGTCTGACCTCTTGAGCTTAGGTTGATCTATCCCTGAACTAAGACATAAGAATTTGAAGCTGCGAAAGATTTAGGACATCGTTGAATTATTCTTTTAAATATGAATCTTTCCCAAGAAAATAAAAGAAAAGATCAAATAGTTTCCAAAATGGTTAAGGACATAACGAGAGCGTTCTAGATCATTCTTTCTCCCGTGTTGTGATGAATCAACTCAAACATGTGTTTGCATCAATCTTAAAAACAAGCCATGCATGTTAGATGCAAAAAATCTATTCAGAGATTATTATTTCACTATGTGCCTAATTAAACGTCCTATGCTAGAATTTATGAAGAAATACACCCAGAGAAAAGGAAAAAGAGAGATCAAGGGCAGCCAACCCTCGGCCACCTGGGTGGATGACGCCGACAAGATCAAAACAAGTGAAAAGGCCACTTAGAAAGCGAGTAAAAGGGTCGTTGTTGGTGATGGTGATGAAGATGACAAGATCAATGAAGCATTTGAAAAGAGAAATTGGGGTGGATGGATAAATAAAAGCCCGAAAGCAATCTCCTTTTAGATATGAAGGTTGAGAAGCGCAACTAAGATAAACTATAACCCACTTCAAGTGCAGCAATCCTAACATGGTTAAAAAAAAAAAAAAAAAAAAAAAAGCTCGTTCATTTGCCGACTCCTGAACTCAAATCATACCCTTTCTTCTAAAATCAAATCCTAATTATATTCCAGGCAATATTAACATTGACTTCAAATGCAGTTTTTACTTGCAAAATAACTAATACAAAGTATCTTGAGTCTTATCTTGCATAAAAGAAATTTCAATCAAGATTACTAATCAGACTATCATGATGAGGTTATCGAATTGATTTCTACTAAGGATTGGTGAATGATCTTCAAAGGTGTTGACATCTAAATTTTACTATTTTATTTACAACTTTATCGCATAGAAAATTATGGATTATTTTAATCCCTAACAAAAATAATTTCCATTAAATTGCAAGGCACATAGACATTAGAAGCATTTGCATTAATAGAAATAGAGACCTTTTTGTAAAAGAAGAAAAAAGAAAGGAAAAAGAAAGAAAAAAAGGAAAAAGAAAATTAATTAAAAGAACTGTTTTTTTTTTTTTTTTTAAGAAAGAAAGAAAAGAAGGAGAAAAAAAAAGAGGCGAAATCAGGCCGGGTCTAAGTAGGCCCAGCCTGCTTTCGTTTCCTCTTCTATTTCTTTTTGCCTGAGCCCGACTTGGCCTCCTCTCTTTTCTTTCTTCCCTCAGCCAGACCTCCTTCGTCGCTTCCTTCCTTCTTCTTCCCACGCTGGTAAAAAGGACGCACAAAGAGGGCAGAGAAGGACGAGGTACGCGGGGCAGTGGGAACAAGATAGAGGGCAGAGCGTCGACTGGGAGTTGGTGGTCGGGGCCAAGTCGGCAGCAGCAGCTAGCACAGCAGGAGGCATGCGTGCCGGAGCTTAAAAGCGAGAGAGGAGCAAGCTGTTGTGGGTTACTTGGCCGGTTTTTCTCTTCTTCAGAGAGAGAGAGAGAGAGAAATGAAGAGGGAGAGAGCTAGAAACTGCCTGGGTTGAGCGTCGCTTGCCCATCCTCGACGCCAATGGTCGACCTCTAGGCGACGCCCTCGAGCACAAGACTTCTCATTCCCAAACCTCAGCATTTTCGATGAGTTTCATTTTGATTTGAACCCTTCGTTCCCGAGGATCTTGGCTTGGAGACATTGCGAGGTGGCCGACTGAAGTTCGATTCGTCTCGGACTGTCCTTCGCACCATCGTATTCGAGCTGAGTAGGGGTTTTTATGACTGAAACTCATCCTTACGAACCCTCTTAGCACTACTCTGTTTTGATGATAGAATAGCCGAGCAAGTCTTCACTGATTCTTGAGTTTATTGTTTCCAACTGAGTCGATTTGTTTGATGTTGGGCATTTTCCTGTGTTCACTCGGGTCCAGGTCCGAGTTTGAGTCCTAAGAAGTGGCCAGCGTCATTCTCCCCACTTCTTGCTCATTACGTGCTTGACGAAATGCTTGAACCAAACCTGTGTGAACCTGTCCCTGTGCTGTGCATTCTGGCTGACTACCATGTGTTCGTGATAATGCCTAAATGGAGCTGCAACCTTGTTCGAAGAGGGAATCAAAACATCTAAATCTTTTTAGAAAAGTCATAACTTTTGACTTTCGTTCATTCAGTCCAAGTTTACTTACTTGAGATTTGAGTTTGGGGCTATTCATTTATTACTGCATTAAAGATTGAATGTCTCAGTTTGTAAATCCATGAGCATTCTCCTTTACTGGGGAAAGAGCGTGTGCAAATATTCATGAGAAGTTGGCATTGAAGTGGCCATGAGTTGTGAGCAATGAGCTTTGGTAGGTTGAATGATATTTGGATTTTTGGCTGATTGAGAGAGCTTTGGTTGGTTCGGGCTCAAACAGATTCTAGGCCTTAGTTTTAGACGTGAGGGGAGCTCAACATTCTGCTGTTTACCTAAGAGAGGGAGAGAGCCTTGAGTGAGAGGGAGGGAGATCCGAGAGTGTGCCTGAGGTAGAGAGGAATCTAAGGGAGTGATCACGGGCAATAGGCCTATTTTTTAGATAATACCTCTAAATCTATTCCCTTCCCCCCGAGGGTCAAGTCGCGACAAAAGGAAGACGTAAAACTTTAAGCTTATGCAAGGGAACAGAGAAGGGCCTGGTGGTGACTCCAAAACGGTGAAAGGCGGCATGGATAATTGCTAACGACATCGGAAGGCGATGGAAAATTCTCTAAAACGGCAACAAAAACTCAAATCAATGAAAGAAATAATGGCAGACTGCAACTCCAAACCCCCAACGAGTATAACCGACAACAGAGCTACAAGGCGTAGTGAGCCACGGTCCGCTTAAAAGCGAGAGTAAAGAAGAATTGAAAAGATTTGAGAAAAATATTAAATTGGGAGATCTCTGGTGGGTCCAGGGAAAAAGGTTTTTTTCAAAACCAAAGAGAAAAACCCCTTTCCATCAGTATGCCTACTGCCTAAAAATCCCTTTTTTTTTTTTTTTTTTTTTCAAGCGCTAAATTCCCGCTACAGGCCTCTTGGCTTTCTTCCCTCATCTTCTTCAATCTTGAGAAAACGAGAAAAAAGACGAGATAAGGAAAAAGAGGGAGCTATTTCTCTTGTGCCCTTTTGCTGAGTAATGTTTACGAATTTTGTGTGGGTTTGGTCTTATTTTAGAAACATGGGCTGAATTCCTTCACGAGTTCTAATTGGGCTTGACTGAACTGGGCCGTATGACTAAAGCGATTGAATGACGCTAAATAGGGCCCAGACCCAAAGAGTTATCTTTTGCTGTTATTTATTTTTTACGATATACTAAATAAAATGGTAGATTGCAAGTAGACATATTCGTTTATTTTATGGGAAATTAATGATTTGGAAATATTTTTCTAAAAATCATTGATCTTTTTGCTTGTGAAATGAATGTGCGAGAAATCTTTTCATTCTCTAAGAAAATATTTAGATATAAATTGCTATTGGTGATGAAAAGATTTTATATAGGCTAATTATTTTAAACGATACAAGTGATCATTTTATCATTCATTTTTTACGAAAAAAATGGAATCTAAATGAGTAGATCATATCTAATGCCTTGTTAATGTTAGCTGATTTTCTCTAGATAAACTCCTATGTTGCCTATACAATAAAAAATACACGTTCCTTCCTTAACCATTATACCAACTTGCTGGATAAACTTGGCCCTATAGTTAATAATTTTAATTGGGAGAGGATTTGCATCTTAAATTTACAATGTATGAAAACTAAACTTGGCCCAATAGTTAGGCAAACTCTTGAGTTATTTTTCTTTTTTACCATTATCCATTGATGATTGGTCATTCGATTATTTCTTAGCCAATATCAAATTGAAGTTCAATACATATTCATATTTGATTGGTTCCCTGATACTCAATAAACAATAATCATATGTATTGTAGTGAAATTTCTAACTATTAGACCAAACTCGATACTTATTTAAAAAATGATTGGCAAATGGTGGCAAATGGGCAAGTCGTAGCATAGATTATCGGGCCATAATCAACTCGACTAAAGAAAGGTTATCAGTCACCACCTTTTTCAGCCCTAGGTTCGATGCAGAGATCGGCCCAGCCCACAGCCTACTTACTTCCGAAAGCCCAGAATTGTTCAAGAGAATCAGGTTGCTTGAGAGAGGTCTCTTTGCTCGCAAGCTCCAAGGCGAATTCTATCACGACGTCACGAGAATGCCAACACAATAAGATCAAAACCATCTAATTTGCAAGCGAATGCATTGTTGTGAGATGAAACTCAACGCTGGTTTGCATGAGTAATGTGTCAAAGAAGGATCTAGTACATTTCTAACCGTGAGAAAACTTTCTATTAGACAGTTTATAAGGTAATTTAGTCAATGTAAAATTTTCTATTAGATTAAATGTGCGCTTGTTTTACGAAAAATAAATAATTTGAAATTTTTTTCCAAAATATAAATCCCTTGTATCGCTTACAAAATTGATTGAACTAGAAAAGTTTTCACTATTTACGAAAAATGTTCTGACAAAAATTGTTATTGATAATGAAACATTTTTTATTGACTAGTTATTTCAAGAGATATAAGCGATGATTTTTTGTAAAATGTTTTCCAAATCATCTATTTTTCACGAAATAAATGGAGGATAAGAGTTTGTCTTTTTTTTTTTTTTTTTTTCTTCCGATAGGATTCAATATTAATAATATAGAAATGTGATTGAGCTGATCTAGTAAAGAGCATGTGGACTTTTCCTTATTAGAAGATCGGAGCTTGAGAAATCTTATGGTGAAACTCTTGCCTAAATAATCAGTATCATCAAGACCTGGCTTGAATTGATCCGCGTCCGCTCATTAATCACATCAATTTATAGGTAAGTCGAAGCCCAAATTAAATGATTTGGAAATTTACATATGCGTTTGGGTTTCCAATTTCTATTAGCACGTACCCAACACTAATGCAGGCCCAAGCGACAGGAAAATAGATATAGTCTTAAATGGAGTACATTTGTTTTTGCGAAAACATCGGCTGTTAAAAGTTTCTTCTCTTTCTCTACCGTATAGCATCACGTAGGAAAAATATATTCGTGGTCAACAAAAATTTATGCTTCAATTATCTAAAAAATTAGAATCCAATTTGACTTCCACTTCTTTCAAAAGCATACCAGCTGTGCCTGGATCTTAGGCTCAAGAGGCTGGAATGAGTGTAGACCAAATTGACAATGACACATGAAGTTTCATACATGAGATAATGTACAAGCGAAATAAATTAGGTAGAACTTCGCTCTAATTAGAATGTCTAACACAAAAACTTAAACTGATAAATGGAGGGAGACCACATGAAAGCATTTAGGACCCATTGTCGAGCGATGTTGGACAACACTTCATGTGAAAGCCGAATTATGAGCGATATGTAAAACTTTTGCAGAAAGGATAACACTAGCTTTGATACCATGCTAGAATGTTCAATCCAAAAGGTTGAGCTAAAAGGTGGAGGATTACCACATGAATATAAAAACCATTTAGGACCCGTTGTCAAGTGATGCGTGATCATACTTTAACAATCATGTTAGAGAGTTCGATCGAAAAAATTAAATTGATAAGTAGTGGGAGACCACATCCATATAAAAAGTATATACATATCATAATCTAGTAATATGAGACATTTTAATAATGCGTCTTTCAATAGCTATCTTAATGAGTACACACGTAATAATAGTCTTAGCTGCCTTGCTTTCCGCACTTACACATCCAATCTTATATTCACTCCTGCTAACTTGTATGGCCGGCTTGCCTTGTTATATACTTGTTTAATCAAGTATCTCAATATGGTCAATTTATTTTAATGACAAAAAGATCACATTGGCCTTTTTTATATGTCCCTTTATTTTCTCTTTCTATTATTGGTGCCAAATATAGGCCTAATAAAAACTTTAAAAGAAGTAATAAATTCAAAAGGTCGAAGAATCTGAAAAGGACCTCAACTAACTACACCCCTTCTCACGCCGGCAATGTCCACCGCAAGAAGGGTCATGGAGCATTTCGGGGAGAGACATGTGTTACGAAAATCGCACGTTGATTCCAGAAAAATAATGCTCGCAAACAATTCACAAAGTAGAATATAATAATAAAAGGACATAATCAAAAGAACACGTCAGAAAATTTGTTAACGAAGTTCATCAAAACCTAGGCTACGTCTCCATGTAGAGGCACTCTGCAAATCCACTAGATTTCGAAAAAGTTGGAATACAACGATGATATTTTCGTAAGATCATGGCACAAAGAGATTGAGAACCCTCATAAAGAAAAACCTCACTTTTTTCTTCTTTCATTTTCTTGCCTCTTTATTTTCTTTTTTAGCGTCTTGACGGCTAGCATTTGACCATCGCTAATATAAATGTGTAGCTTTTAACCTAAAAGCAAATCTAATGGAAAAGACAAAAAAGCCCCTAAAAATATTTGGCTTCATCTATAACAATCTCCCACTTGAAGATAAATATACCTGAGCACCAAGCAACTTTGCATCTATCTTCTTCAAAAACTAGTACTTGAAAAACTTGTGCCTTTGTGATACTCTTTATCAATCAATGTGGAGTAATACCAATGGTAGTAGTATAGAAAATATGATTTTCTCTGTCTACTACCTTGGTCAACATGTCAGTTGGATTCTTCGAGCCATCAATCTTCTGTAACTTTAACTCATTATCTTTCAATGTTGACCTAATAAAGTGATAACACTTCTTGATATGTCTAGTCCTTGAGTGATAAGCTGCATTCTTTGCTAAGCTTTAGGCTTAGCAAAGAAATGAGTTTGCGTAAAGCTTTGGGCTTCAAGTGCAAAATGAATCATCAATTCAACAATAAAGGGAATAAGATTGATCAGGCACTTAAGAGGGCTAAGATTTTTTTATGCAAGAAGCGTGGTGAGAAGAAGGACAATGCTAAGATGAAGTGCTATAATTATGGCAAGATGGGTCACTTTGCCTGTGAATGCACTAAGTTGAAAGAGGTATCCTACTACTCCATTATTTTAAGTAATGCTTTTATTTCTAGCATTGTAATGCTTATTGAATCTCATCCAATGTAAACTGTAGACTCAGGAGTAACAGACCACATAATTAGATACCGAGAAGTATTTGTGGAGTATCGTCGGATACAACCTAGAAGAAGATGGATATATGTCGGGAATAACTCAAAAGTTAAAGTGAAGGATATCGGCATATGTAAATTAATTTTACGTAGTGGCTAAAGCCTGTTTCTACATGATGTTCTCTATGCTCCAGATATTCAACAGAACTTGGTTTTCGTAATTGTTCTTTTTAGCTTAGGTTATGTATTGAATTTCCATGGTGATTGTGTTGACATTTTGTTTGGAGCAGTTTATTATGGTTTAGGTCATGTATTGAATGGTTTTATGCTATTAGACATTGAGTATGATCAGTATAATGTTAATGTCAATGGTTGTTTTTCTTTAATTGCATCTTTTAGTAATGTTGATATTGATGCAAGTACTTGGCATGCTAGATTATGTCACATTGGGTTACAAAGAATGCAAATGTTAGCTTGAGAATGCTTTTTAAGGTCATTCACTAATGTTAATCTACCCGTATGTGAACATTGTCTAGCGGAAAAAGCAACTAGAAAACCATTCGGTAAAGGAATTAGAGCCGAATTTCTATTGCAACTCATACATTCTGACATTTGTGGTCCTTTGAATATGAGGGCGAGGCATGGAACCTCATATTTCATTACTTTCATAAATGACTTCATGCATTTCGATTATATCTTTCTGATCTCTTAAAAGTCAGAAGCATTAGACTGCTTTAGATAATATATAGCGATGGTAGAGAATCAGTTGAACAAAACAATAAAGGTATTGAGAACCGATCACGGACGTGAGTATCTATCTGAGCAATTCAAGGCTCTTTGTGATGAAAAATGAATCATATGACAATTGACTATTCTTGATACTCCAGAATGAAATGGGGTTGTTGAGAGAATGAATAGAACCCTATTGGAAATGGTTAGGTCTATGATGGTGCAAACAAATTTACTTATCTCCTATTGGGGAGATGCATTATTGACTGCTGCTTTTATACTTAATTGAGTGCCCTCAAAATCAATCACTTCCACCCCTTATGGATTGTGGACTAGTAGAAAACCAGATTGAAGTAATCTACGTCCATAGGGGTGTGCAGCTTATGTTCATGATTCTTTCCATAAATGTGGCAAATTAGGTCATAGAGGGAAGAAATGTGTGACATCCCAAATTTTCAATTCTGTTTTCTTCTGATTGAATCGGGCATTTCATTGACGTGTTTATAGGGCTATTCTCAGAACTGATCATTCTTGAGATAACTAGACTATCTGGGAAATTATTAGGAATTTTAAAGCAATAGACTTGAGAATTCAACCAGGAATCGGCTTCTCGACCGTGTCCATCTTTAGAGGCCATCTCGGCACAGTTAAAAATCGATTTGAAATCGAGATGGGCGGATCGACAGGTGATGTGTGGCTAATCGTGGGTGACACCACTAAATTAGAAAATTCATGTCGACCAAGCACTAGGCTGATTTTATTATTGTTTTGGTACCCTGTGTCCGTATTTGAATCCTCGGGATTTTCACGACAATCGAGAGTCGCTAATGGGTCGAGTGGGTTCATAGTGGGTCGAAGAAAATCGACCACGAGTCAATTGCATTTAAAAATATCCGAAAGTTAACCGGTAGCTTAGGTCGCGCTAAAAATGCGTCGAATAGAAATTAACCGCCAATTCGAGTCCGATTTCAGAAATTGAAGTTTCGGCCATGTCACAATAAATTCTAGGAGTGTCGACTCAGTCTCAGAAAAAATTTTCGGAGATTCCAAGACTTTTTACGGAAAATCGGTTCGGACGCCGCGGAAAATCAACGGAAATTCGGATAGGTCAATTTAAAGGAAATTTGAACTTCCAGGCCGAGCCCTTGAGTGTCAGAGACTAGCAGAGGATTGTTCGGGAATTTTCTTCACCGAAATTGGATCTCAATTTGGGAAATTGAGTGATGAAATTAAAGATAAAAATGTGAAATTCGGATTGGAAAGTGGCAGCAATTTTAGGCTTCAAATTTGATTGGTTTATAAAGATTATTACAAGAAAGTATTATAGACCAACCAAGATAAGGATAAAGAAAAAGGAGGGGGACAAGCAATTAAGGGAATGGATTAGGTTTGCTGTTTTTGGGTCCCTCCCATCAGTGTCTTCATCACCACCGTTTCTGCCTTCTTCTAAAAAGAGTGCGACACCTCCATCAGCATCGGAAGAAGACCAAGCTGCTTTCCTCTGAAATTCTTCCTTCGTCCGCGTCTTCGGTTCAACAAGCGAAGCCTCCACCAGCTGCTTCGCCGTCCACGCGTCCAAGCCTACAGCCCTCTCCGTGTTCGGACGCCAGTCAACTCCAAGCCATCTTCTCTTCAATTTGTTGACCAAGCTGCTGCCACGTTGAGCCAGTGAAGCGACGCCGAACGAAGCAACTCGCAAGCCAGCTCGCCACCTCAACCGGTCTTCCTTCTTGCCATTTGTTGACCCTATCTTCGGCCAGCAATTTTCCCAGCGTCGCGGCCCAGCCCTCTTGCCAGCACACCTCCACCAACGAAATTCTCTTCGTGGATCATCTCTCTTGGTCAACTTTGTAAACCCATGAATCTCCTCGGTTGACCGCAGAAGCCCACCGAATTGAAGCTGCATGCGCACGGACTGATTGCCAGCGAAGTCACCCACCGAGGAAGAAGATCCACGCGTCCGCCTCTTCGCCAGCTCGGGTCTTCCATGTCGTAGTCAACCGAAGCAAATTGAAGACCCTCCACGCGTACACGAGCAGTCCACGATTTCCTCGTTAGTGGACTCTGTCGGCCACTCGTCCACGTGGATTTCCCAGTGCACGAAGACAGAAGCAGCATCGCGCGCAGCTCAACGCCAGCGCCCATCCAGCCCGCGCGAGAGACAGTCCAGCAGCCTTCGAGCGGCCCATCAGCACAGCGTCTTCAGGTTTTCAGCCCAACTCAGCAAGGCCCAATTCCAGCAAATTGAAGCCCATCTTCGGCCCAAGATTTTTGACAAGTCAGCCCAAAATTTCAGCAAGCCCAAGCCCAAGAGTGGGCCCAGTCCGAAGAAAGAACAAATCTCACCGGGCGAGATTTGTTGGGCCCAGCCTAAGGCCCGGCCCAAGCCCGCCGGTGTCGCCGAAAATCCGATTTCGGCCGCCGTCGCGTCGCCGATTGCGGTGATTCGGTCTCCGCTTTTGCCGTGAGTTTACTCACTAACTTCTTAGTCTGTTAATTATACTTATGGTTGGTTAGATTTAATTAAATGCGATTAGGTGGTTAGATTAATTTAGATAAATTAAATTAGAGACTAAATGATGCTTGTTAGGTGGTTAGAAATAGACATTAGCAAGTAGACATGCCACGTTAATTATTGAACGAGTCTCGGTAATTTTCCGGGCTCGTCTCGGCTTCCAATCAGGCATTACAAGCCTAAATTGGATTTTTTATTAATTATTTATTTAATTTTCGAAATTAATTATTTAATTAATTATTTTTCCGGAAATTCAACCGGGATGGCCGGTGATCGAATTTCGTGCTGATTGTCGTGATGCAGTCCGTTTATTTAATTGAGCTTTAATTTATATGGAATTGATTTAAATTGTGAATTTTAGGACATGTTCCTAATTGTTTGATTTCAATTATGTGATGGGAAATGTTTGGGTACCAATTGTCAGTATCAATGGTGGAGTGGTGAATCAGTGTGGCATCTAAAAGGGCACGTGGGGCACCGGTGACTGATGCATCACTTTGGTGAACGAGTGCGCTTAGAGAATGCACGTGGCCTGCATCGTAAAAAAGGGCGCGTGGGCCGGTGACTTGACTTGATGCATCACTTTGGTGAACGAGTGCTTTAGAGAATGCACGTGGCCCAGGCATTGTAAAAAGACACAACTATACCACTTGAGTGCACATGAGATAAGAAAAGAAATTGAAACACTGTGCAATCTCGTTCTTCTTCTATACGAGAATCTGAGTCTTGAATAAGTACACTTGACAAATTATTGAACCCCGAAGACCATGGGGCCGAGAATGCTCCATATTTGTGCAAGTTTAAGGATCAGTTTTTTTTAGAATTGGGCCTTGTTATTTAAGGACTGCGCGTCCACTAATCTACTAGCCCAAAACAACCCAAAAACCCCTTAATAGTCGACATAATGGTCAACAAATGAGAAGAGATGTTGACTGAGACCCTGCAAATGATGGCCACGTCGCTAGAGGAGGAGTGACAACTGGAGTTCCGCCCATTGCATGGACGAGCAAGCTGTCGAGTGCTCGCCCACAAGCCTCCATGTTTCCCCGTTGCAAGCTGCCACGAAGCAGCTAATGATTAACAAAGAATTAATTTAAAATTTAAGTAAACTTACAGAAGAATAAATGGACAGACTAGTCGAGGAAGAGAGAAAGAAAACGGGGACAACTTCGTAACTTAGAGAGAGAGGGTCCTACAAACCAGTGAGAGAGAAAGAAAGAACAGAAAGCTAGAGAGAGTTACCTTCTGAAAGAGGGAGAGCGAGCGAGTGAGCGAGAGGAGAAGAGGAAGAAGGAGTCTGCACGTCCACCGTCGTTCGCCGCCTCGCCCCGCCTTGTCTTCCTTCAAATTTGAGGCAAGTGAAGTCCTAAAACCTACTCTTTGCATTGCTGTGTGTATGTGTAGTAGATGGTAAGTCTTGGTTGTGGTAGATGGGATGAAATTTCGGAGCTATGGAGAGGGATTCGTTGGTCATACATGCTGTTTCTGGAAAGACCAGTTTGACCATCTTTGAGTTTGTGTGTTGCATGTGACTTTTTAGTTGGAATCTTGTTTCGATTTCTTCACGAAAGTTGTAGAGAATACCTTGAAGAACAACATACTAAAATTTGAGACAAAATGGCTGAGTTTTGAAGGGTAAAACCCTCTTCCTACGAAGACACTAGATCTGGAACTGTTTTGCTGACCTTTCGGTAGTTTTGTGGGTTGCATGTTGCTTTATACCGAGAATTGCTCTTCGACTTCTTCATGAAACTTGTAGAGAACATCCTAAAGACTAACATAATCAAATTTGAGGTAAAATGAGCGAGTGTAGCATAGTGAATCGACCTTCTCTTGAAGACGGTAAATCTGGAAATACGGTACTGGACACCCGAGACATCTTGGAACCATATGATGACTATTCTGTGGAAATTTCACTTAGATCCCTTAATGAAAGTTGTAGGGGACCTCTTGAGACAAAACATATCAAAATTTCAGAGAAAACGAAGAAGGATAAGTAGGTAAACACTCGATATTTCGGAGATAGGTATACTGGACGTTTTCGGTGCTAGAGCCAGAAACTTCGCACGTCTGTAGAAAATCATCGAGAACGAATCGGGCCTAGATGTCTTCATGAAAAATCTACTTTAGGGTCTTGACTATAACCTGGTAAAATTCCAGAATTTTTGAAGATCATTTGGGTATTTTAATCGAAATATTCCAAAAACTGCGCAATCTGACCTTGTCCGAAGTTTGCATGTCGTAATGTGTGAGCTATATCTTTTTGAGTAAACCTCTTTTGGGCATGTGTTCTTCAGGGAATTGTTACCTTTAAGTCTTATCTAGCACATGCTCTGATTTAGTGATTTTTGAAGACCATATGGATGTGTAATTTAAATGTTTTCCAAAACTGTGCAAATCGTGTATTTTGGACTTGGTGATGTGGGAATGCATGGCCAATATTATTCTGTACAAGTTTCTTTTGGAGAAATTTCCTTCACGTGATATCTTTATCTTTGTTTTGACTATAACATAGTTAAATTTCGTGATTTTTGAAGGTCATTTGCCTATTTAATCGACTGTGATTAGAAAACTGTGCAAATCGTGTATTTCGGACTTGATGATGTGGGAATGCATGGCCAATACTATTCTGTACAAATTTCTTTTGGAGAAATTTCCTTCACGTGATATCTTTATCTATGTCTTGACTATAACATAGTTAAATTTCGTGATTTTTGAAGGTCAATTGCCTATTTAATGAACTGTGTTTTGAAAACTGTGTAAGCTGTACATTTTCGGAATTATGATATTGAAATGCATGGCAAATTCTATGTTGTGATGCGTGATCTATATGAATTATTGCATGAACTATGAGACTTTGGATCATTATCCATGAAATGATGTGATTGGCTTTCATGCATTTCATGTGACATTAAGGAAATGACGAATTTTCCAATGATCTCAAAGAAAGATCTTATTTAAACCCTTGCATTAAAGGACATTTTCCCAATGCACATTACATGATTTCAAAAGAGTAATTTAAACCAATTGCATTGTAAATTTCAAATGTGAAATTGGAAAAAGGATATATGAGAATATGGATGACTGTCGGAGGTGTGGGCCGACGATGCCCCGGGAGTGTCGGGATGCCCGGAGGTGTGTGCCAGATGCCCGGAGGTGTGTGCCGGATGTCCTCGGGAGTTTCGAGATGCCCGGTGGTATACGGTACGTAATTCCAGGGGGAATGCCTGGTGGTATGTCGTACGTAATCCCGGAAGCCCTGGAGATGTGTGCCGGGGATTCCTCGTGATGCCGGTTGGGGTACGAGATGCCCGGAGGTGTGCGCCGGAGGCTCCTCGCGATGCCAGGTTGGGTGCGAGCGATAAATTGTGGGATGCAAACATTGGTCCCTGGGAAGAAAAATTGATGAGATCCTTGTGAAAGATAAGAATTGAAAGTGAATCATGTGCATGGGTGTATGCATATGGCATGATGCATGATCTGCTTATGAAAGTAAATAGATGCTATTTGATATTGAAAATGCGATCATTAAGGTATGAATGGATCTCATGGTGATGTATGCTTGATAGCATGGATGATATGAATCATGGTGGTATATGCACATATGGCATGAAGACATATGCATGAATGCTTGATGATAAGTGCATGGTGATATATGCACATATGGCACGGTGATATATGCATGAATGCTTGATGATAAGTGCATGGTGATATATGCACATATGGCATGGTGATTTATGCATGAATGCTTGATGATAAGTGCATGGTGGTATATGCACATATGGCATGGTGATATATGCATGGCTGCAAGGTAAGGTATGCTTGAATGCATGGATGATATGTGCTTTGTTCATGATACCTTGATTGTCCTGTTTGACGCATTGAGTAGTTTGGTGGATCTTTACTGCTGAGTGGTTGTACTCACCCCTTTTGGGGATTAACATTTCAGACTAGATAAGATTCCTCTGCTGCCACTGCCACCAGTAGATGGACCAAGTGGTTGGATATGACCGCGAGGAGGAGGATAGCAAGGGAAGGAACTTTTGGACGCCGACACTGATTTGATGGACTTTAAGTATACGACTGTTGGAGGAGATGTCGGTCATCTTTTGAAGTATAGCCAAGTATAGAAAACCATGGCATTTCGATGTACCGACTAAAGATGTCCACCTGCTTTATGTAAATAAAAGTGTTCGGCTTTAACTTATCGAAGATGTTTAGTTGGTGTGCACTGTTTTCTGAATATAGGGAAGGCGGTTGTTGGTTATGCTTTTGTTATATGAATTGCGCAAGAGACCGATCTAAAAAGATGTAAACCCCCAGGTTGTATGGACCCGCTGCAATTGAAATGGTATCAGAGTGACATGTTATTAGGGAAAGGGAAAGGTAAGCGAACTGTGGCGACCCTAACGGATCGGGGGCCGTCGAGGGGTGCCACACGATATCAATCAAATCCTAGTCAAACACACTAGAAAGCAGTGAAGATGATCATGAGATACTTAAAAGCACCATGGACTATCGACTTTGTTATCAAGGGAATGATTTACGCCTATTAGGCTATTCAGATGCTAATTGGAGTGGAGACCTAGATGAGCATAAATTGAGTTTTGGATATGTGTTCTTGCTCAATGAAGGTGCAATTTCTTGGAATAGCAAGAAACAAACATGCATGGCCTTATCTATGATGGAGGTAGAATTTATTGCAATAAGCAATATGGTTAAAACGTTTCTTGGAAAATTTAGCCATGGTCACTGAGATTCCAAGATCGGTAATAGTTTATTGCAATAGTCAAGCAGTCATTACCTATGTAAAAGATTCCAAGTATCATGGAAGGACGAAGCATATTGACATAAAGAACAACTTCACCAGAGATATAATAGCGCATAAAGAAGTAATCCTACAATACATTTTCACTAATAGAATGGTTGCTAATACATTTACGAAAGTTGTTCCTAGAGACGTATTCTTGACCCATAGGATGTCACTAGGATTACGTAGAATGTGATGTGTGATATTGTAGAGGATCATTGATTTATGTATATGTGAACATATGTCTTGTACTTGTTTATTTATTAGTGACTTGATATTTTATTAATAAGTACAAATCCATTATGAGACTAGCACATACACACATATATTATTGAAAAATATGTCAACATGCAATGATTGGCTCACTCACACGAGTAATCACCTCAAGTGCTATAGTTAGCATATTGAGATGAGACGGTATGTACAAATAAATGCTGAAGAGCAAGTTTAGTACATAAAGTGATTCTGTGATTTGTTTATAATAAGACCGAACATGATAGTTCCACAATCATGTATGCTTGAAAAATACCGGATACGAGTATTTAATTGAGCGCTATAGAAAGCGAGCTGATACAGTACTCGAGTTAAACTTAAGGACGAAGCACGTGACTATGTTTAGACAAAGATCCGTATAGTGGATATATTTAATAAATGACATACGCTCTTATAAAAAGAAAAATCCACTATAGTATATAATTCATACTACATGTACGTTGTACGATTGACAAGGGAAGGTGAGTGAAATTATCCCTATTTACTCATCGTGTGAGTCCTTAAGGTAATTTATAATTTACCTTATTTGTGCTTTATGTTACTTCTAACTATGTTCTCGAAATGAAAGATCAATGTTTCGACTTTAGCATGTTACTAGTGGTCATGAATAGATATGCATTTATGGGACGTGTCTAGGAAAACAATTGTTTTGAAATGGAGAAAGACATGAGTGTGAAGAAAGACTATTGTTGTTTTACATCTATCACATGTATTTACTAGTCGATCATCGCCTTCTGTGGTTGTGGATATAATTGTAAATACATGGTGTTATGAGAATAGTCAAGTATAGCATTTAAGGGATAAGTATACTTGGATTGATGTAACAAAATATGTCTGGGGCACTGTGAGACATCAATTGTTTATTTCTTTTTAGAGTTGTTGCCATTATGTCATCCTTAACAGGTGTATAATTTGAGCTCCCAAGTGCAGGTGTACTCACTGGTCGCACGATTTTCTTACCAGTACGAATTGTTTCTAAAGTTGATGAATGTTGAATGCCTTATATTCTTGATAGAGTGCTATCAAACCCATCATGTCTGAGTGGGAGATATTGTACTTTATTAATACGTCCATGATGTGGTGTAATTAGAATGCACCGTTTCGTCTTGATATATTATGATGGAAATACACAATTTGAAAGGGTATGAGGGAGTCATATAAAAAACTTCTGAAGATAACCGTTAGAACAGTTGGCAAAACGTATGTTTAGAAAGAAATTATTCTCCTTTCTTGTCCCCTTTTCATCAAAGAAAAAAAAAGGCGTTCCATTACTCATTTACAAAAACAATTGGTATTTACATTGTGGAAATTGGATGTTTTTCTCGTAACTGCATCCAGACCATCATGAAGTAATATTGTTTATTGATCATCCGTAATTTAACGTTCGTTTCAGGGTAAATTGTTCATTGCGCATCAGAAAGAGGTTAGTCGTCTTCCGCTGACTTTATTCCTACAGTTTCAATTCCCAGAGATGGCTTGGAAGCTTACACTATGGAGCTGAAAAGCCTAGGCTTGAACATCCCTTTTTCTAATGGCAAAGGCATTGGAGATGCACGTGACAGATCTGGAGGAACAATTTGAAGGAGAGACTGTGGGGTTTAGGATGGACCATGACCCTCCATGCCCACAGCCTGAGCTCGAACGCAACAGATGCAAAGAAAGAGAATTGAAAAGAACGAATGGAAAATAAGGGATAAATGAAAAATGAAAATAAATAAATAAATTTCGGTGATTTACTTGTATATGTGGTAGGGTTCAATCTCTCAATAAATTTATAAAAAGAGAGGATCTCGAGCTTAAATAATTGTGGTTAGGCAAACTCTCGTGATATTCCGTTACCATCATCCATTGACAATTGGGAATCCATTTCTTTCTTAGACAATATCCAATCAACGTCAAACACAAATTCATGTTTTGATTGGTTCTCTTGTACTCTTTAACAACAATCGTGTGCATTTTATTAAAACTTGTAAATAGACACAAATATCAATACTTGCTTAAAAGATGATTGGCCAATGGCGACAAATGGGACATATCTTAGTCAACTTGATTTAAGAAAGGTTATCAGTCACCACCTTTTTCAGGCCAGGGTTCAATCCAAAGATCGGCCCAGCACAGAGCCTAATTACTTTGGAAGGCCCAGCATTGTTCAAGAGAAGCAGCATCGCTAATTACTTGAAAGGTCTCTTTGCGTGTGGGCTCCAAGGCAAATCCTCTGCTGATGTCATGATAACATCAACACAACCACATTAAAACCATCAAATTGGCAAGTGAATGCATTTTTTGTGAGATGAAACTCACGTCGGCTTGCTTGAATAAGGTGCTCAAGAAGGATCTGGTCCATTTTTAAGCATGTACATGGAGAAAATTTTGTATTAGACTAAGTCCATAGGAGCAACGCAGTGGATGGAATCAATCATAGCGCATAAACTATATGGAGGATGGAGCATGTTTTACGTCATAGGACTCAATTTTGGATCAACATAATCTAGTGTTGAAGATACTGTTGCTAGCTAATTGATCTTGCTGCATGGATTTGATCTTTACGTTGATCTTAATTGATGCTGATTAGTCCATTGTTAGAAAATTAAAATATTGTGTATTAGGAAATCATTTTCATATATTCTGTATATTTTTCTTCCTTAGATAGTTTTGATCCTATGTATTATAAATAGGACTCATATTGTACATCATTGATCAGTGAAAGAGAAATACACAATACACTTATCTCCCAATACTTTTCACTCAAAATTCTGACATGGTATCAGAGCAGTTCTCTTAGACCTAGCTTCCGCATATTGATTCTATGTAGCCGCTTATACACAGCTTCTTTCTTCTCCTTTCTTCAGCATCCTTCATACGCAACTTGTGAAATTTTTATCATATTTCCGCACAAGGAAAAACCATGACCAAGAACCAAGCTTCAAAATCCAGATCATCTGAGGAAAATTTTCCCTCAGATTCATCTCCATACCAACAATCAACTCAGGTAGATGAAAACCATAATGAAGATGAAGACTAATTACCACCCACTGAAGGACTTCAGGGCCCGATTCAGCCTAACTCGGGGCAATTTTTGCAGGGTCCATATGTACAATGGATTCCTATTCAAGTTCAACCAGCCCAGAACACTTCGGGTTCTACAGAGAGGACCCACGCAAAAAGCATCGAGCCGGGAGGAGGCCCAATGATAGGATCCGGACCCAACCAAGGATCAGGATTCGGTTGGTCATACCTGAACTAGAACCTTTTGGGTCCGACGAGTCTCCCTTACCTGGGATTTGGACCCGATTTTTTTTCCTTTTGCAAGCATCTCCGGCGGATGGCCAGAACCAGGAGATACCTTGTACATGGCCGCCACCGATGGCCCCGAGCTCCGCTTGATTTCGCAACAACTCTCAGGATCGGAGAACTACTCCGTTTGGTCTCAAGAACTTCGGTGAGCACCTATAACGAAGGACAAAGACGGCTTTATAGATGGATCCATACCTGTTCCGACCGATGAATGGCTGGCCCGACACTGGAAGAAATGCAACTAGTTAGTCCGAACTTGGATCGGTAACTGCCTCACACCGGAGGTCACCGCTGGACTCCCACCGACCAAGGATGCTCATCTTTTTTGGGAAAACATACGGGAGATGTATGGCAAGCTCGATAGAGCTAGGATTTTCTCAATAACCTAAGCTCTATCAAAGCTAAAGTAGGGAAATTTATCCATTTCAGCCATTTTTAACAAACTCTCAGCCCTTTGGAACGAATTGGAGGAAGCTGAAGAAAAACTTCAAGGACTAGAAGAAACCCTAGCTCAATACCGAGCAATTAGGGAAAGGGAGAAGGTAACATGCTTTCTTTTGATCCTAAATGAGAGCTACTTACCCTTTCGCAGTTAGATCCTCGCGATGGAGCCGGTCCCTTCCTTGGCCAGATATATCAGCTCGCGATGCAGGAGGAATCGCAGTGACTTGCCGCAACAGAATACCTCAAAGTAGGGGATTGGGTCGTCCTCGTGGCCAATGCGACGCCGGACCAGCGTCTGCTCGCGGCAAGGTCCGGACATGGTGGTTTCAGATGATCATGAAGAATAGGGGTGGATCTAGGGTTGCTGGAGGAAGAAGATGGGTCTTTTTCACCTTTTTCAATGGACGGCCGAGATTCAGCTTGCTCATCCAATGGCCCAAGACACACATGGGTCTCATTAGTGCGGACGGTCCATATCAAATCATGCAGGCGAACGGCTCAAATTACTCTGCCAGATCAGATGGTGGCATGCTTTATTCCGCACGATCAGACGGCTCCAGCTTCATCCTAGCGGCTCCGAGATTGGACGGCTCAGATCAAGCCACATCAGCCCCAACATGGAGAGGATCAATTGGACAGATTTTTCCTCAGCTTCCGATAAATCACATGCCCAAAATTCTAAAGGGAAAGGTAAATTTTGTGATTATTGCAAATGCCCTTACCATACCCGAGAAAATTGTTGGAAGTTACATGGAAAACTAGGAGAAAATGAGAAGAAAGCGCGAGATATTTCAATTGCAGCACATGCAAAAGCTCATCAGCCCATTAATAAAGATCAACTGTAGCAAATTATGAGCACTTTAAACCAGCTGGGAACATAAAAAAAAACAAGCAGCTATGCAGGTACTTCTTACTGTTTGAGCTCCATTTCCAGTAAAGTATGGATTCAGGTGCTAGTGATCACATAGTTTGTGATGAACATTTCTTTTCTAAAATCTATAAAGCACATTCTCATACATCTGTGCGACTTCCAAATGGAGAAGACACCTCTGTCACTAAGATTGGGGACGTTCAACTTAGTCCTCTCATTACTCTTAGAAATGTCTTACTCATTCCCAAATTCCATTTTAACCTAATCTCCATGCCAAAACTTTGTGAAGACAATTCTTGTCGGGTCTTTTTTAATTCTGACATTTGTCTCTTTCAGGCCCTTTCGAATGTGAAACTGATGGGCTTGGGTAACAATCATGAGGGACTTTATTTCTGGGCCACTATTCCAAAAAATTTTGATGTTCCACTTTTTCCCTTGAATAAGGGCAATCTATGTAATGCCAGCATCAATAAAAATATTTTATCTCATTAGTGATTACGCCATAGCGCCTCTTTTCCTCATCCAAAGTGCCATGTCTGTCCTTTAGCTAAACAATCGTGATTACCTTTTCCACAAAGCACTTCCCGTAGTAAGACGGCTTTCACTCTTCTACATATGGATATTTGGGGACCATATCACACCACACATCGTGATGGATCTTGTTTCTTTCTCACAATTGTGGATGACCATACACGAGCAACTTGGGTTTTCTTATTGCAGTCTAAGGCCCAAGTCCCCTCTTACCTAAGAGATTTTTTACCCTCATCAAGAGTTAGTTTCATAAATCCGTATAGCAAATTCGCACTGATAATGCTCGGGAATTTTTTAGTCACGAATGTTCTACTTTGTTCACTACAAATGGCATTCTTCATGAAAGTTCCTGCGTATATACCCCTCAACAAAACGGTGTTGTCAAAAGAAAACACCGTCATGTCCTAGAAGTTGCTCGTGCCCTCAAATATCAAGCCTTTATTCCTAAAATGTTTTGGGGAGACTGTGTGGTCATAGCAGCGTACTTGATCAATAGGATGCCATCCAGGGTCCTTAATGGCAAAAGTCCATTTGAATTGCCTTTCGGGAAATGTCCAGATATTCACCATCTATGTGTATTTGGTTGTTTATGTTATGTATCCACCATGGACACTCGTGACAAATTGGGACCTCGTGCCATCAAATGTGTTTTCATGGGATACCCTAATCTTCAGAAGGGTTATTCACTATATGATCTCTCCACCGGGCACTTCTTCGTCAATGGAGATGTTATTTTCATGAGGATGTTTTCCCTTTTCAGGAAGGATCATCTTCTTAACAAAACGATTCAACTACTGAGAATCGTCAATTTTTAGCTGACAACGATATCTCCACCCCTACTCAAATGATGATTCCTCATATATCTCCCATGGCTTCTTTGACACTTGGATATGATGGAGGCTCATCCTCAGATTTACATTATATAACTCTAGATATTTCACAAGAAGCAACATTGGCATCTCCAGTAGCTTCTTCATCACCAACATCTCTGGATGATATTCCTAGATCATAAGGGACTGTTCCATCTGTTACACCGGCTTCTCCTCAACGTTCAAAGCGTATTACCTGACCGCCTACATTTGTCCTACAATGAAGTCATTTGGTACACAATATCCTGTCTCATTATATGTTAGCTTTGCGAATCTTTTACCTGAGCACATGTGTTACATTAGTCAAATATCTGAAGGACGGAACCATCTTCATATGAAGAAGCTATTCAAGACTCTCGTTGGCAGCAAGCAATAGCAGATGAATTGCAAGCTCTAATAGAGAATAAGACTTGGGAAATTGTTCCTATTCCCACTCATCAGAAATCTATAGGGTGCAAGTGGGTACACAAGATCAAATACAAGGCGGATGGTTCAATCGAGCATTATAAAGCCAAACTAGTAGCTAAGTGGTTTACTCAACGAGAAGGTTTTGATTACACTGAGACATTTTCTCCAGTATCAAAGGAAGTCACGGTTCGTTCTTTTTTCTCTATTGTTGCTATTCATGATTGGCCTCTTCATCAAATGGATGTTCATAATGCATTCCTTCATGGTGATCGAAGAGGAGATTTACATGGACCTTCCGTTGGGTTTACACAGACAGGGGGAGAACAAAGTATGTCGTCTCCGTAAATCCCTATACGGACTCAAACAAGCTTCTTGTTAATGGTATCCCAAGTTTACCAATGCACTTACAACTGCAAAATTCCGACAATCCAAACATGACTATGCCTTATTCACATGGAGACAAGTTACGTCATCAATTTATTTACTTATATACATTGATGACATACTTATTATGGGGAATGACGAAGATGCCATCAAGAAGTTTAAGCAATATTTGCATTCAAGCTTCCACATTAAGGATTTGGAATCTCCCAAATATTTCCTCGGAATAGAGATTGCACGGTCAGATAAAGGAATTTGTCTCAGCCAACGCAAGTTTGTCTTGGAGATCATATTAGAAATAGGATTGTTAGGATCCAAACCAGCTACTATCCCAATTGAATAGAATGTCAAATTGATGACAGTAGAGTATGACAAGGGTTTATTGCCCTTGAATGAGGATCCTTTACTCGAAGATCCTTTTGTTTATCAAAGACTCATAGGGAAGCTTATATACTTAACTATGACTAGACTTGACATATGCTATGCAGTGCAAATTCTCAGTCAGTTTATGCATAGTCCGAAACAATCGCATATGAATGCCGCGATGAAAGTCGTGAAATACCTAAAAGGGTGTCTAGGCTTGGGAATATTACTGTCTCGTGATAATAACATGGAGATGACAGCATACAGTGATGCGGATTATGCTACTTGTCCTATGAGTAGAAAGTCAGTCATAGGATTCTGCATCAAATTGGGCAGCTCATTGCTCTCTTGGAAGACAAAGAAACAATCAACCGTTCCGTTATCATCTACTGAAGTTGAATATCGGGCAATGGGAAAGACCAGTCGTGAGATAGTCTGGATAAGAGGATTACTTGAAGATCTTGTTGTTTGGATTAAGGAATCACCTGCCCTATTTTGTGACAACGATGCTGCACTTAAACTTGCAATGAATCCGGTTTTTCATGAAAGGACGAAGCATATAGAAGTCGATTGTCATTTTGTTAGAGATAAAATTCAAGATGGATTGATCAAGACAAGAGGGATAAGAACTACGGAGCAGCTCACAAACATCTTCACTAAACCTTTATGTTAAAGGCAACATTAGTATCTATTAAGCAAGCTAGGCGTTCAAGATGTTTATGGATTTGATCTTTACGTTGATCTTAATTGATGATAATTAGTCCATTGTTAGAAAATTAAAATATTGTGTATTAGGAAATCATTTTCATATATTCTGTATATTTTTCTTCCTTAGATAGTTTTGATCCTATGTATTATAAATATGACTCATATCATACATCATTGATCAGTGAAAGAGAAATACACAATACACTTATCTCCCAATACTTTTCACTCAAAATTCTAACATCTAGAGATGCGATCAAGCTGATTTAGTAAATTCATGGAATATTTACTTGCCAGAACTAGTTCTCTTAACCAGATGTTTTAAACTTATTGCTTTAGTGGCTTGAGTTCTTGCTTTGGGAATTTTTGTTTTTTGGGACAACCTAGAGATTTTGCCATACATTACAAAAGGGCATGTGGATTTATCTTTACTAAAAGCTCCGAACATGAGAGGTCTTGTAGTCAAACTCCTGCCTAGAGGGATTGGCATTCCCAAGACTTGGATAAGACATGGACAACCACTAAGCCTTGGTAAGGCCTGGCCCGAATCGGTCCGCGTCGATGAAAGTAAGACGACGCCCAAATCAAATGATTTGAGATTTACATGAGTGAATTAGATTTCTACTCATTAGTCACCTCTACTTGGAAATTGAGTCTTGAAGGGAGCACGTCTGTTTATGCGGGGAAAAAAGTATAGCGTCGAAAGTTTTCTCCTCATTTTCTCCCATGGCGGGCCACCATTGTAACTTTATCTAAGAAGCGCCGATACTCTTCGAAAATTTTTGTGTCATGTCTGACACTCTGACATGTATCCAACACTCTCCAACACAGTCTAACATATTCTAACACGCATTTAACGAGTGTCAGAAATTCCAACACGTGATCAATTCTTCCCGATATGCGAGTTTGAAATTTCAACACGCAATTTCAATACACATGGGGTTAGTTTCAAAAAATTTCAATACTTATGGGGTCAAAATGTAAATATATGAAAATAATGAAAATAACAAAAATAAAGGTGAAAGAAGAAAATTCTCACTTCTGAATTCTGACCTCCCCATGAGTGATGATCGAATGCCTTTCTTCTCACTGGCATCGCTCCTCTCATAGGCGTCGCTTCACTGCCTGCGCGGCCCACCCCACTAGCTGCATCTAGGAAAAATCTCGAATCAGGTCAACGTTTTCCTTGAGAAGTCAGATTCAATCTGAACTTAGAACTCGAGTAGTTTCGTTACTTTAGGAATGAGTCCTGGTTAGGGAATTCCATCTTTTTGCTAGTTTGGGATTAGTGATTTGGTGACCCAATTGTGGGTAGTTGACTCATGATTAGAAAGATTGATAAGGATGAAGCAGAAGAGACTTAGTATTTGCATGATTCATAGATTCATGAAAGCAAACTTATAGTTGTGATTTTTTTTTTTTTTTTTTTTTTTTTGCTTCTTTCCACCTTTCACAAGCGTGCTTGTGAATTATCTATTTTGGTATAAATCAGTGGCTTGTGAGTTATCTCTCACATTTTCCATGGCGAATTTAGTGATTTCCTTTTCTTTTGGTCATACTTTGAGAGTTCTTGTCCTGGATTTTCATTTTTCTCGAACCTTGTTTTGTAGAGAAGCTTCAAGTTAGTCTTTATTAGGAACTTCGAACTCTGTCTAGAACTATAAGAAATCTCACTAATCTCCGATAAGTATAAGAAAATAGGACATGTTCCTTCAAGTTTACTATTTTGTGTTTGCAATTTTTGAATTTTTCGTTCAATCTCTATCCAATTAAAACTATGAATGATATTAACAATGTTGAATTAATGTTTTTAGTATAAATTAATTCTATGTTCTTTTTATTATAATTCCTTTATTTTTGCATATATATATATATATATAAATATAAGTTTAATATATAACGTGTTGGAATGTATCGGAATTCTCTATTTTTTGAGAAATGACATGTCAGTGTATTATGTTGTGTCATATCGTATCGTGTCACGTGTCGCGTGTCCATATTGATGCTATATAGCTTCGCATAAGCTTCATATCTTTGAATAGCTACCTTAAAATATACAACACAAAATAAAAGACACCAAAACCTTGCTTTCCATACTCATACATCCTGTATCTATGTCCATATGTACACTTGTGCTAACATGCATGAGTGGCTCGACTTAGGGTGTATAGGTTTCGTATAAGATAAATGATTTGAAAAATATTTTTTCAAAAATAATTATTTATATTATTTATAAAAATTAGTTAACGGAAAATATTTTCATCATTTATTTTCGTGGGCGATGAAAGTTTTATTTATTTATTTATTTATTTGTATAAGTGATACAAGTGATTGTTTTTTGAAAATATTTTTTAATTTGTTTATTTTTCACAAAAACGAATGTATCTTAATTTATACTTCTCAATATGGTCAATTTACTTTAATGACGAAAAGATCACATGGGCTTTTATGGTTTGTCTCTTCTTATTGTCTATTTCTAAGGAAATTTGATGTTGATGTCTTGCTCAATAGATGCCAGATGTAGGCATCCTTGAAAGTTTATGTAAACCGAATGAATATATGGTCAGAAAAGAAAGGACGTCAACTGACTCTGCCCCCTTCTCACCGTCGTCATTGTCACTGCCAACCTTCACTGCTGAGTGCACCATGAAGAAGGTAAGGCTACAAAAGTTTGACTGTCTCAGGCGAGGTTTCGGAACTCTTACGGGAGAGAGAGACTTAGGATGCAAAAGATTGTAACGTGAGTGATTTAGTAGATTTCCGTTTTTATATATCCACTTATGCGGTACTTCATAATACCACATATATAAGATCTATATGTATAGGTATCATCTCTTACATTAAGAAACTTATATGCTTTAGAAGAAAATTGTTCAGATTAGGAATGGATTACCATAGACGATGGGCATGAAACCCTTGAGAGAGAGAGATAGAATATAAAGACCTCGGTTGGGATGGTGGGAGGGTCTGCGCACGAGCGCATGTGTCAGTGTGTATGTTGCAATCACACTAGTTCTTCCCGGTGAGGGTTTGGGGTGCGTTTGTTTGTGTTTCTGTTCTTTTTTTGTTCCAGGGAACAAAAATAGAAAAAACTATTTCTGTTCCGGGGAACAGTTTTTGAATAAAAGAACGCGTTTGGTAAACTTGTTCCTGAAATAAAAAAAGAACAGAAACATGTTTGGTAAATTTGTGTTCTTTTTTTGTTTCTTTTAATTTTTTAATGTTTTTTTTCATTTTTTCTTTCTTTTTTTTTTCTTTTTTTCTTGCTTTGGTCGGTCGCCGGCCTCGGCCATGGCCGGCGACCGGCCGACGAGGGCCGGTGGCCTTGCCCAGCCACGACGAGGCTTGTCGGGGGCGAGGGCCGGCGGCCTCGCCCAGCCACGGCGAGGCTCGCCAGCGACTAGCCAAAGCAAGAAGAAGAAGAAAAGAAGAAAAAAAAAAAGAAAAGAAAAGAGAGGAGAGAGAAAAGTTGTTCTTTGTTTTTGTTCCCGAAACAAGAAACAACTTTTTTTTTTTTGTTTCTATTCTTTTTTGTTCCCTAACAGAAAAACAGATTTGGAACAAAAACGCAAACAAACGCGTTTTACATTTTTTTTTTGCTCCCGGGAACAAAAAAACAGAAAATCTGTTCATAAACAGAAACAAAGAACACAAACAAATAGGCCCTTGGTGACCCTCACAACGATGGTGATAGATAGCTGCACCGTCCACACCACCTCCTCCTCTCTCTCTCTCTCTCTCTCTTTCTCTCTCTCTTTGTCTCTCTCATCTTCCTTCATCTCCATATTTTATTCTTTTTTTACAATCACTTACTTCATGCGGTCCCCACGGCAGCTAGTCACCCTATCAAGCGTACCAAAAATATAATAATAAGAGAAAACCAATAAAAATTATCCACAAATAAAGAGAACCAATCAATAAGTTTATAACCACCGGGGTTTGCTCCAGTGGCCACCCTTCCAACTTGGAGGGGGGAGGTGGAGAGTTCGAATCCCCACCTTCTCGGGGGGGTTGGGGTGGGGACGCTGTGGTTTCAGGAGTAGGTTTCGACTCCCACGCCCTGCAAGGAGATAGGGCAAAAGTCTGAGAGTGAGCGTTAGAATAGGAATAGAGTAGGACCGACAAAAAAAAAAAATCAATAAGTTTACATCAAATTTTCCGTCATTTAAGAAAAATGGTTCTACGCCATATTTTATAAGTTTTAAAAATTACCAATTGTGAAATCTAAAAATTTTAGAAGTACATTGCACTTTGAGTGTCACTTTGGAAATGGCTGAAATATTTCCAAAATCATGAAAGACCCTTGGCACCTCAATCGTGATAGGGAGACATCCTGAAGTTACTTAGGACTTGGACATTTCTCGATGCACCTACCCAAAAAATTCAGAATGATGGAATCTTTTTCTCTTTGGACTATAAAAATTGATTGATTGATTGATTGATACTCTAAGAAATGGTGCCCTCAACTTAATTAGTCCACGACCTCCAGAAATTGAGGCTTCATTGTTAGACCTTCTCATGGATATTGAATTTGGTCCCCAAGTGGAAAACGTCACCAATGACGTTATATCTGCTCTCGATTGATGCCGGTGCGGTTCCTGCGCTCCTGCTCATTATCAAACGTGACTTCCATGCTGAATAGTAAATACTCTCAACACCAGCAAAGTCAAAGCGCTTGCGCCTCATGTTAGCTACGAGGAAACTACCGTAAGTATAAATTAAAGAGCAAGAAATGAACACGTTTTAATTCGTCATATAATACAGTGCCTTCTTCAAGACGTAACCATGAGAGAGAAAGGCGGTCTCCAGACTCAATGCCGCGCAATCCTCGGCTGACTACGCCATTGCGTAGGTCATGCATATCGATTTCAACGCGTTGATGCAGATTCTAAGACTAGATTCATTTCTTGTATGTGATATCCGGTGCTTGTCCATGTCGTTTACTGTAAAATATAGTCTGCTTCGTGTCATCAATTGTTTGGACTTTAGCCTGCAAAAGTAAGCTGTGCATGTCGGGTGCATTCAGAAAAACTTTGCGGAGAAGTCTTTGACGAATAGCAAAGAAAATCGTATAATCGTTTCGCAAGAAATGAGTATTTTGAAAAATATTTTTTAAAAATAATTATTTATATTCTAAAAAATTAGTCAATAGAAAATATTTTCATCATTGATAACAATTTATACCTAACAATTTTCGTGAGTGATGAAAAAAAATTTCCATTTACTTATTTTTCTAAATGATATAAGCGATTATTCTTAAGAAAATGTTTTCCAAATCACTCTTTTTCTATGAAACAAATGTATCCTAGATGAAAGATTTTTTCAAAATACAAACAATTTTTTGGTTAATTGTGTTTTAAAAACCCATTGGAATGCAATTTTGACTTAAATGTCATTTGGAAATAAATACACTTTTTTTGTTTTGATGCCCAGGATCCGCCGAGCCCGCTGGGCTTACGCCGGGTAGCCTATGGCCCGTAGAGTGCCCGATGCACCTCGGACCAAGCGTCAATACCTAGGGGGGAGCTAGCATAGGACTCCACCACCATGGCCCCCCACTTAAGATGTATTAGCAGTTGCGGAATTTCGACCCTGGGACCTCTGCGATGAAGTGCCCAAAGCCGAACTAACTCAGTTGCCCACCGGTGGGTGGAAATAAATACACTTTGTATTTGCTAGTTTTAAAAAAATTCTCAAACTATTTGTTGGTGAAACTCAACCACTGGTAAGCCAAATCTAACCTCGTTGGTAGCTTGAACCCTCACAGTTGACGTCATATGAGGTAGGACTTTTCTGAAAATATAAAAGTTGAGTGAGGACAAAGTTGAAGAAAGAAATTGTATTTACATTCCGAAAATGAATGCTCAAAGCACATTCGGACCTTCACTGGGCTAAGTTAGAAATGCAATTTCATCTTCTCAAAACTCTCCAAAAGATTTGCCAAATGGTATTTGCATTTGCCCAAGAACCTTTGAAGCCCAAAGCTCGTTGGCAAAATAGTTTTCAAACGCACTTGGATAGCCCAATAATGAAAATAGATGTTCGAGTCATGGGAAGTGTTGTCTACATTATTATTATTGGTTTGTGTCCTCCAAATCAATATGGTTTATCTTGTTGGAAGATGGTCATGAAAGGAGGCAAGTCGAAATGTATTGAAAAGAAAATGGTTAATGGCATGATAAATCTTAAACTGGTATAGTTGTGATAGATTTATCATAAAGTAATTTTTTGACTATCAAAAACCTCATATTAGTACATTTATAACAAATTTACCTCAAACTAATTTTTTGCCCATAAAAAATCTCAAAATGATAAATTTGTAACAAATTTATTGGATTAATACTACAAAAAAAATCATAAACCAGTACACTTGTGGCAAATATAGAGTAAAACCCAAAATTGATACACTCATTAACTGCCACATGTCATCTACCCAGCAATTTGATAGTAACATTTAACGAAAACTAACAAAGAGTAAATTTATCATAAATGTACCCGTTTGAGGTTTTTTTATGATTAAATAAATTAGTTTAGGATAAATTTCATAGATGTATCCGTTTGAAATTTTTTGTGGTTAAAAAAATTAGTTTATGATAAATTTGTCACAGATGTACTGGTTTAGAATAAATTTATCACATATGTACTAATTTGGGTTTTTTTTTGTAATATTAATCCAAAAGAAAACAAGAAATAAACCGAATACATGATTAAGTCAATGTGACTTACTTTTGAAGAGAGCAAAAGAATTATTTTATATTGTACTAACAGTACACCATGATCACAATTAATTTACTCAAAAAGTCTCATTTTTTTCCTCGACTGATGAAAATTATTTCTACCACATAAATAGATGATTCGCTCAATTTCACCTATGTACTTTCAAATAATTTTCTTGCGATACGTTTATCATTGAAAAACGTTACACCATTGAATTATATTGTTGGTTCACAAACCAAAATAAAATGGGAATCATGATGTTCTCACCTCTGGACTTTAAATGCACTCGGTCAGCGATTTGATTGAGCATCACACCACTTTTGACCAAATTTATTATCATATGTGTCACTCCTAAAAGTTTTATGGAGAACCAAAAAGGGACATCCTATTCTTTAATAATTTGACTCGTATGGCAAATGAGAGGTTCATGAACCTGTCTGGAATGAAAAGTGACATAGTCTATAGATCAAGATCATGAACATCAAACTTGTTTTAATAGAAAAATTGTTCAATTCAGCCTACACATATTTTATGGATTGAGCATCACACTACTTTTAACCAAACTTGTTATCATATGTCATCACTCCTAAAAGTTTTACGGAGAACCAAAAAGGGATGTCCTACACTTTAATAATTTGATTTGTATGGCAAATGAGAGGTTCATGAACCTATCTAGGAATGAAAAGTTACATAGTCTACCGACAATTTTGATGATTTGTCAATATAGTCTTCCTGGCCAATTTTGGCTAGGAATTGCAGTCGACTTGATGTGGATAAGTTTTACAATATTTTAACTTTTCTGATTTTTTTTTCTTTGGTTATTATTTCCCTCTATCGGTCTGTGGAGGTTGTCATCAACAACAAGGGCTTGTTCACCCTCACCTAGAGCAGGCAAGGCAGTCTCAAACCTCACTTGTGGTTGGCAAAGTCGCTGGCCATTGTCAAGGTTGCTGACTGGCTGAGGGAAATAAGAAAAAACCAAAAAGGAAAAGGAAAGAAAAGAAAAAAAATTTTAAATTTGTAAAAGTTGTTCACATCAACATCGGTGCGCCAATTGTGCCAAGTAGAATAGCTAACATTAACGTTAGCATTTTTTGACCAAAATTGGCCAATTTAGGTGGAAGAGTTATATTAGTGAATCATTATAAGGTTTAGAACTAAATTAATCAAATAAAATTGTTTAGAATTGAAGTGGCAATCATGCAAAATGTGACATCCTATATTCAATGATTTGATTTATATGGCAAATGAGAGGTTCATGAACCCACTCAGAACAAAGAGTTACATAGTCTACCGACAACATAGACCAAGACCATGTGGGTCCAAAGTAAGAATCACATGATTAAAGGTACATTTGACATTGTAACTCTTGCTACTTTATCATCATTAGCCTTGTGGATACTTAGTTTTTTTGTTTAGTCAAAAATTTTATGTGCTTATTGATTACGAGTACTTAATGTTTCAATACAAATTAGGAGAATTACGTTATGTTCTCATGTATATGTGTAAAATTTGAAGTCATATAGGATATCAAGCGGTTACAAAATAAGTTTTGGTAGAAACAAGGTTGGCCTTGGAACTGGACCAGAAAAACAAGGTGGTTTGGGTAGAAGGTCCGGTGCAAATAGGGTCGGTTACAGGGTCCAAAAAAAGGGAAATCGATTATAACAGGGTTCAGTTCAGAGTTTAAGTCTAGAACCTACCCATCCTAGACCCGATCAACCCTACTTCAAAGGTACTCGGGCGTTCTTTCTAGAGGAGGGATTTTTATTATAGTGGAGGTGGAGAGACATCCTGCTGGTCAATTTCTTTCTCACAAAGCAGAGGAAAAGCGTTGCCCTTTTAGGAAGGTGTCGGACAATGACTTCTCAGCCCATAATAGCTTAATTATATCTTGTTGCGACTTGAAATCCTTGTAGAAGACTAGTATGTGTGATTCTAGAACATAACATCTATCTCCTTTGCTATACTGTTAAAAGTCGGATAAACATTACAAAAGTACCATCTTCTTCACGAGGCTCTTCCCCTCACTGTCAATTTCTAAACGAGCAATATCTACCGCCGCTATGTAGACTCTTGGTGGGCATTTGTTATTTTTTATCCTCCCAAATATAGATAAATCTTAGAAAAAACACAAGCATTTGAAATGACTGAAACCCTAATCCTGATCTCCAGAATGGGGAGTCTGTATTGAGCCAGTGGACACAGGACATGGGTGGAGCTGCGCCCTCTTGAAACGAGCAGATCTGGCTCTGTCGTCCTCAACGAGCCAGATCTTGCTCGGTTGAAGATGGGACAGGTACATCTGACTCTAAGAGACCCAGATGTGGCTCTGTTGAAGATGGGAAAGTTAGAGCAGGGGGGAGAGAGAGAGAGAGAGATGTGAAGCTTTGATTATCAAGTTCTAAATTTGAATGAAACCATTTCTAGAAGCCAATTTCCTTGAATCTTCCAAAAAATTTCCGTGTGAACTGATATCAGCTGTTATATTGACCATTATATCCTTCGTAATTCCATAAAGACTCTAGATCAATCTTTGAAAGCCTATTCTTTTCGTAGATATCCTCAGAACTTCGGTCAAAAGTTCCAATTCCAGCATCATGGAACCTTTGCTCCACGCGTTCCAACCATTTTAAACGATCTTCGCTTAATGCTGAAGAGGGATTTATAAAATGAAACAAAATAACTCGAAGTTTGCTTAAGTTTCATACAAAATCAATCAGAAACGAGACAAACAGAAGGTTTCTTTTTGCCTTTTTTTCCTGTTAGGCTACTTTTTGACATTTGGGTCCATATGTATTCACGTTTTGGATCTCTCTCAATTTGTATATACATGCATATGATGCAAATTAAATGCATGTGCATGCACGTTATATGAACTCACTATATAATATATATCATGTATTTGAATGACTCTTTTTTTACTAAAACCCATTTAAGAAATGGTGTATTAACTATTATAACAAGATCTTATTGATAGTTGAATATGACCCGTTTTACTCTCTGTCTCTGTCTCTGTCTTCGTCTCTGTCTCTGTCTCTCTCTATAAATAGCGTCATGCAGAAGCAAGTCTAGCATCGAATAAAAGCAATGGAATCACTGGAATCACCTCTCCATACTGGTTCTTCCATGGTGAGCGTTCAAGAGCTCGTCAAAGAAACCTTTGGGGCAGTTCCAGAGAGGTATGTTCACCACGACCAGGAACCGCAAATCCTCTCTGATAATCGAAGCACTGAAACGCCAATCGTTCCAATCATTGACTTCGGGAAATTGTCCTCGGACCAAACTTTGGGTGATCAAGAATTGCAGAAATTGCATGGGGCTTGCAAAGACTTGGGAATCTTTCAGGTTTTCTCAAACTCCCTCTTCTCTATCTTTCAAGCCTACCGGGGCTTGAAGCTCCGTCCTCGTCGTCCTCCTTCTCTCAAATTTTGTTAAAATATTGAAAGTCAGGCTAACCAGAAACAGAAACTCGGCCCTGCGACGTGAACCCTCCAATGCCGTCGGGTGGTCGGTCCACATGGACTCCACGATGTCCAAGGGCTTAGCATGCATGGTATAATACACATTCGATGCATCGCACAATTTTTCTTTCAATTTTTTTTCTTTTGGGTAAATGACCTAGGTTTTGATTCTTGGCGATGGTAGCAGTGTTGACTTGATTCGCATTAACTTTTTCTATGTAGGTTATTGAGTATGATGTAGTACAATATCGGACTGTGCATTTTAATTTTTTTTTAGCATGCGATTAGTGCTACCGGACCGAAACATTAACGCAATTACATAAGAGTTTATCATGATAGGAGGTCTCAAGAATTACCTTAGTCAAGCAATTTATGGTTTGTTTCATTTCTTTTGCTAAAAAAACACAGACAAGAAAAAAAAAAATGTATCTCATACTTTACCAAATTACCACTTACATGGCGACCCAAAAAACAAAACAAAACTACCACTTGCACACCTGTGTTCGCAAAATCAGTAACATTTTTCTAAGCAAAATTCACTGTTAAAACGACTAATTTTTCCATTCTTGCAAACTTATTTTGGCATCCTGTTTAGAATTTGAAATTTTTAATTTTTAGTTGGTTTAATTGCTTTTCATTAGTAAGAATTTCGAATTTGGATACGTGCATTTCTTGGAGACATTTTTGTAAACATATGGAAATATGGATAATTGAAGTGAAGGTGCAAAGTGATCTCCAAAATTAAAACTCGGTTATGTATTGGATATTTTCAGAAGTAGAAATGTGCAAGATGTAATTGGGTGCTCGTGGCTAAGGATCCTCAAAAGAGGAACCAAGCTTGAGTTTCTGACGTTCCATACCCTTTCTTTTTTCATGGATACAAAATTCGCATCTCTCTCCATTTTTCCTGGACTCTATTCGAACAAAACTATGGTATACAAAACATTTGTTTCTCTTTTCCTATGTATATAATATTTATCTAGAGAAATCTTACTATAGACCGACAAAAAGTAATGAATAAGTGGATTTAATTTCTTCCTTAAGACTTCATTTGTTTTGCAAAAAACTAAAGATTTGGAAAATATTTTTCTAAAAATGATGAATTGTATTGCTTACAAAATAAATTAAAAATATTTTCATCATCGACTAAAATATTTAAACATGGATCATTGTCGATAATAAAAGCACTTTCAATTGATTAACTATTTCAATGCTGCAAATAATTATTTTTAGAAAAATATTTTTCAAATCTTTTCGTGAAATAATCAAAGCATTAGATGTAATTCACTTTATCATCAAACGTCTATGGTCTCCACAATCCTTGGAGTTTTGTTTTTACACCATCCTTTTTTCTCTTACGATTTATATTTCTACTCCACCTTCGAAGATCGTAATCAATCTTTTCTCCGCTTCTTTTTGTTTTTTTTTTTTTTTTCAAATAGATAATTACTTTAAATGTTTTTAGAACGACTTGTTTTTCTATTTTGACAGATCATTAGTATGTTTCCCATTCAGTGATTTTGTTATTATCTAATCATTAATGCGAAGAGTAGAATGAATAAAACCTTAGTATTTGTTAGAATATTATCAATTTTATCCTATAATATGCTACGCCGATGAAGATATGTGGTGTTGAGTATCTGTTCTCTCTTTTTTTTTTCTTTTTTTTCTTTTTTTTTTTGCTTTTTGTAACTTTTCAAACAAATTTACAACCTCGCGCAATACATGGGTAGACGTTGGTATTACGTCATCCATATGAGTATAAATTCCAATTTTGCTAAGTGCCACGGAGACAATGCAATTCCAGGTGTCCTATTAAAAAATTATTACTAAGAGGCTAATCAAAGAGAATAGACCGAATAATATTATTTCGTTTACCTAATTCCCATGTGCATTAAAAGGGGTCTTGACTTATTTTAACTATTACGGTCGCTGGAGCGACAATTCATGTGATTTAATAATAAGAAAATACACGAGCTGGTGGAGATATATCAGTTAAGCATATCTAGAACATTGACCTGGAATTTCATGTTATTTTTTCAATCTCCCGTTGATTAGACATGTTGTGTCCAACATTATTAACCCAATGTAACCAATCAACATTGATGCTACTTATTACAGTTGAAATATTAAATCAGAATACTGAATACTGAATGATGTGATATATTTCTGTTAAAATTTGTTCGTTTTGTTGAGAAATGAAATACATCGTAGCAGAGGGAAAAATTGAGGAAGTGATAATCAAGACTATATTGGAAATACTAAAAATATTTGAGACTATATTTGCCAAAATTATAAAATAGCAATTTGTGTATGCAGCTAGTTAACCACGGGATAGGCCCTTCTTTGCTGGAGGATCTAAAGCATGAAATCGAAGAATTTTTTAGGCTTCCCTTGTCCGAGAAAATGAAGTTCGGGATAAGGTCAGGAGATTTCGAAGGTTATGGCAATGTCCCGCGATGTGAAGAGAAGCTCGATTGGGGTGATAGGTTCTTCATGATAGTCAACCCTATCGCCAAAAGGAGCCCTCATCTCTTTCCGGAGCTCCCTTTGTCACTCAGGTTGTTTCTCAGTCTTTACACGTGCACAAATACACATGTTATTTACATTATCAAGATAATGGCAAGGCTCTATATATTTATGTTAGTGAGTTCTAGAGGATCGAGGATTAAGCAAAGGCTAAAGCTCCGTTTGTTTCGCGTAAAATGAATAATTTGAAAAATGTTTTTCTAGAAAAGATTGCTTCTATCGCTTGAAACAATTAGTGAATAAAACATATTTTTATTATTAACAACAATTATGGTTAAATATTTTCGTGGATGATGAAATATTATTCATTCATCATTTTTCTATTCGATATAAGCGATCATTTTTAGGAAAAACTGATTTCCAAATAATTCATTCTTCGCGAAACAAATAGAGTCTAAAGATTAATTTATTTTGCGGAAGAATTCTTGGAAGAAAACATTTTATGTGAATTATTTTAAAGTAAAACAATAATTTTTCTTTTGTTCAGCAGTATAATTGAAAGTGAGAAGAAAAAAGTTTTTTGATGTTCAAATGTTACTTTAAAAAATTATTCTCTCCGTTATAACTATTTTTTTTTTCCTAATATAAGATACTAAGATGTTATCAGCATCCTTGTCAAGATAGTACTAATATATGAATTACAAACTTTTGTTATCAGCATCCCCCTTTTCATTTGATGGATATCATATGCGCCGATGCCTTAGCAGCCGGATGTAATGGACTCTAATTATCAATATAGCTTCTCTTTTCAGACCAAAAGAAAAAGTATTAGAAAACACAAATAACTAATATATTTAAACTCTTAGTGCTCATAAAATTTCATATGAGAATAATTCTCCACTCTGTGTGAGCATGCATGTGGGAAAAGCTGGGCCTCATGTAGGGAGTCAGTTGATCTAACGGTCCATGTGAGTTGGTTCACATGTGGTATTATTACATAGAAGGAATCTTCCACAATTTTTGAATATGGGGAAAATACTTAATACCTTCATTTCACATGCAGAAGCGCCTTAGACTCTTACATTAAGGAGACGCAAAAGCTGGGCATGCAACTGCTTGATTTGACTTCAAAATGCTTAGGCATCGAGATAAATCAGATGAAAGAGTTATTTGAGGATGGCTTTCAAACTATGCGGATGACGTACTATCCTCCATGCCCACAGCCGGAGCTTGTTGTCGGGCTGAGACCGCACTCGGATGCTACTGGCATCACCATCCTTCAACAAATCAACGGTGTCCACGGCTTCCAAATTAAAAAGGATGGAGTTTGGGCACCTGTTCACTTTCTACCAAATGCATTTGTGGTGAATGTGGGAGATGTGATGGAGGTACCGTTTTCTTGCTTCGGCAAACATTCTCCTAGAATTTTGGAATTTTAAACTTGTTCAACTTTTTCCTCTAACTAAGGCACGCCATTTTTGTTTCATTTTTGTCGTTAAGCTAGTATCAGTTGTCTAGGCTCATTTTACTATACCTCGCTCAGAGATCTTATTCGACCCACTTTAGGTCACTTGAAAAAACATAAGTTTTCATGTCACATCACCACATATTGAATCTAAGCAATTATTTTTTCCGCTTTAGCTAAAACCAGGTTAATTAACTCGAGCAACTTAGTGAATCATTATTGAATGATTCTCATTTGGAGGTAAGGTGATGATGACTATAATCCTTGCCTTCTTTTAGTTTCAAATAATTTAGATTACGATGATAATGTCATTGACCATTGCAAGATATGAAATGAAAAGTGTTTTCATGATAATTCTCTAAAATTTAAATTATTATATAATTTTAAAATCTCAAAAATAAGTGTGAATTTTTTTTTTTTTTTTTTTTTTTTTTTGGTCCAATGTGTGAATTTACGTGTCAATAGTTGTCTATTGTAAAAATGTGAAATATTTTGGATTTCACAAAGGTCAAAGTTTGTGAAGCACAGGAATTAGATTAGACCCTAAAAAAGAGAAAAAGTCAACTTAAATAGATTCTAAGATCTCACAATTTCTAGAAGGTGTTGGTGTAGGACAGCTTGAGTTCGACACTTTCGATACCAGAATTTCGTTTTTATTCCTTTGTATCAAACATTAGCCTTGAATTTGTTCAGTGGATCATTTACGGTATCTGTTGGAAATACTAAGGCATCTTGTCATAAAAAGGCATTTCACATCATTTTCAACAACCACGAACATATCATACAAGCAATTCGGTGAATTAAAGGTATCTATTATTAGGAGTATTTAAATTGATCCAAAAACATGAAAGACCAAATCGGCCTGGACAGCTTGGACTAGTTTTCATGGGTTAAGATTCAATCGGGCCAGAGGCTACCAGGCCCTATTTTTTTTCCTTTTCTCTTTGGGCCAGGCCGAAAATTTCCTTGAGGCCCAGCCCGTTTGTACATGTATCTAATATGATTTTCCTTTGCTATGATGGCAGATTCTTAGCAATGGCCTTTATAACAGCATTGAGCATAGAGTCACAGTGAATACGACAAACGAAAGGATCTCAATTGCTATGTTCTTCAACCCTAAGCTGGAGACAGAAATTGGTCCAATCCAATCTCTGACGACTAAGGAGAATCCAGCGTTGTTTAGAAGGATAAAGATGGAGAAATATATCCAAGACTACTTTTCCCAGAAGCATAGTGGAAAGTCTCATTTAGAGAGGATGAAGCTTCAACCGGAGACCACCGTTGCATTTTCAGGGGGAGTGAACGAGAAGGATTCAGGAAAACCCTTGCTTGCCAAGCTTAGTTAACTAGCAAACATACTTAAGCATCAATAAGAGTTTGTCACCGCCATCACATAAACCTGACCGCAGCCCTTCTTTTTTATAAACCTTTCTCACCTACTCTCTTCCTTCTTGTTTATTTTCGACCCTCATGAAAACCCTAACCCCAAATGGTGTACTGTTACATTGAAACTAAGGCAGTCATTGCCTAGTCCTTCTTAGAATCCTTTCACGTATACTCAATTGTATTTCTTCATCTTTGTAACCCTCGTGAAATCAAACACAATCGTCCTCTAGTCCCAGTCTTAGGCCCTACTAAGTGATTCAGGTATTTTTTTTTGGCCCACTCCCCGTATCTCCAGATCGAAGAGAAGATGTTTTCTGGAAGCGTTTCGCAGGAGCCAAATCAAAAGTTAGCTCCTAAGACTCAGTGCTACATAGCTAAAGGAGAAGAGGTTAAATGGTATCTAGAGAGCCTACGCAGAATGTTAGGACATTTGTGGTCAGAAAATGAGCTTGTGATGATGGAAACTATTGTCCAATCCAAATGTTAATTTCCGGGCCTTTCAATCGACTATGGAAAGGGCTTAGAGAGTGGATCAATGGCTTTTACCTTTGCGACTAAGAAAGATAAAAATAAGGTAATGGATAATGGACTCTAGCCTTTTTCCAGCAATCTGTTACTGTCAAAGAACTGGGAGGAGGAGATACCTCCTCACTGCTATAAATTCATGGAGTGTGAATTTCGGATGTAAATTCATGGGTTTCCTATGGAGTGGATGAAAGAAAAGGCATTAAAGAGAATTGTAAAAACTATGGGGGAAGTAGCAAAATTTTAAATGGATTCAAAGTTTGCTGCCTTTTGGAAAGTTACGAGAGCTAAAGTGAAAATAGTTTTGTTGACTCTACTAAAAGCTGGAATCCTCACTAGCATCAAAGGACGGAAGATATGGCTTGAATTTAAGTACGAGAGAGTGCCTCATTTCTGCTATGCGTGTGGAAAATGGGTCGCTATGATAAATATTTTAAGGATGTGATGTTTGATGAGGATAAATATGACATGGGCATTAACAGGAGGTTTGGGAGTTGGCTGTGAACAGAGGACAAAGAATATAGTCCTTTTTGGAATTTTTTTTTTTATAGGGAAAAGAAAAGGATGAGATGGAGAGAAACACTTCTCACATCTGAACAAGTGGTGATTTATCAGGAAATAGAAGAAGGGGAGAATCTTAATCTTGAAATGCGAGGATAATCTTAATCTTAAAATGCTGAAAAACAAGGGCAATGGAAAGATGGCTAAAGAGGAGGTTGATGAGGGCAATAAAGTATGTTTATCCAACAACTGTTCCCACAAAGATCCCGGAGAAAGTAACTGCAAAAGAGCCCCTGTGTAATAAGAGATTGACTGGTTCAAAAGGAGGCAAAACTCTTGGTAACAAAAGAGCAAGGAGATATAGCTCTTTCAGTTTGGAAAAAGGTGTAATTATTCTATTAGGAGAAGGACACCTTCTGGACACACCTGTGCACTTGCTGACTAAAAGTGACAAATGGACTTTAGTGGCTAGCCCTAATAAACCACCTTGTTACAAATGAAGCTTAGTTGTTGGAACAATCAATGTTGGGGCTCACCCCTAACAGTCCAAGCTTTGAGAGTCTTTGTGGCTCAAGAAAATTCTAATTTAGTGTTCGTTGTGGATAGGGGTGATCGGTTTCCGGTTTGGTAAAGTTCCAAGGTGGAACCGGGAATCGGACCGGGAGTACCGGTTCCCAAATTTGGGAACCGTGGACCAGACCGGACCATCGGTTCCAGTCCGGTCCAATAGAATCGGCTCTTTCTTTTTCACTCAAGAACGACCATTCACTAAAGAACAATCATGCTCCAAACCAATCAACCCAATTCGGTTCCCGAGCGATCTAAAATAACTACTCACATGTTTCCACATGCAAAATATTCAAACTTCACTTGCATGAATATTAATCATATTTTATGTGTTTCACGTTTAATTTTAAGCATAAAAGCCATGAACAATTTGATTAAAAGTTGTGCTTGGCTTCAGTTTTATAGACAATCTCTCTTCTATGCTTTGAATATTTAGTCGATGTGGGACTCTTTGAGGCTTGAAGTGCCTTGTTGTTTGCAAGTGAGGGGAGCAAGGGAGAGAGTGTGAGCATGAGGAACTCCTAGAGCCTTGTCCCATATTGAGTAGAAGATAAAACTAACAAGTAAATTTTCTCTATAAATAAAGAGTAACAACAAGAGCTTTTGTGGTCCATTGGCCACATAAGAACTTGTTACCTCAATTGCAAATCTCATTGCAATAAGTTTCATATATAATATTCACATATTATGTGTTTACATATTATATGTATATAAATTATATATAAAAAATTTGGTCCGGTCGGTTTGGTTCCCACCTTGAAACCGGAACCGGACCAACTAGCCGCTGGTTCCAAGATTAGGAACCGGGAACCAGATTGCCAACCGTGGAACCGCCCAAAACCGGCCGGTCCGGTCTCGGTCGAGCGGTTTCCGTTGCACACCCCTTAGTTGTGGAGACAAACCACCAAGAAAAATGGGTACAGTGGGTGAAGAGAAGCCTCAACTTTCAAAACTATTTTATAAAGGAACTAGAGGGCATTTCAGGGGGATTAGTAGCTATGTAGATAGAAGAGGTGGAAGTGGGAGGTCGATTTAACAAGGAAACTCTTCATTAACCTGTATTATGTTTAAAGGAGAAGGGGGGGATAAAGTGCCATCAAAATTACCTTCGTCCATGCACCAAGTGATTTTCAGGAGAGACTTTGCTGTGAGAGGAGCAACAACCTACCTTGGGTTGGGATAGGAGACTTTAATGGTTTTGTATCATTGGGAAAAGTAGGAAGGAGAGCAGTCAAGCATTGCTATTTTGCGACATTTCAAGATTTCTTGAATGTTTGTTGCTTAATGGATTTTAAAAAGTAGGGAATATGCGGAATTAGAGAGATAAAGCGGGAGAAGGTTTACAAACTCTTCTCAATAAATACATTCCATTAAATTGGAACTCCAGCATTTAATAAACTCTGCTAGCG
This sequence comes from Eucalyptus marginata, assembly GCA_014182565.1. NCBI lineage: Eukaryota > Viridiplantae > Streptophyta > Magnoliopsida > Myrtales > Myrtaceae > Eucalyptus > Eucalyptus marginata. Next base: position 31,394,262 of record CM024589.1, read on the forward strand.
GTAAACAGGATGAGAGAGAGTCAAGGAGCTGAAACGAAGGACTGAAAACTTTCGGCAGTAGGAAGAGATGTATGGGGATGCGTTCTCGAATAAATTTGATGAAATGGGAAGATAAAATTACTTGGTACTTTCACGCCACAAACATCCAAAGGAGGCAGAGAAACAGAATCATAACACTTAAAAATTCTGAGAACTAATGGTTTCGAGAACTGGGGCAGCTCAAAAGTATGACTATGGAATTTTTTTCAGGGATTTTATAGCACAAAAAGGTCCCTGAAACTTTCAACCAGTTATAGATCACTGCCCAAGGATCTTGTCGAATGAGATGAACCAAAGCTAATCTGTGAACTTACCATGAAAGAAGTGAGGGATATGGTTTTCTAGTTGGGTGCAACCAAAGCTCCTAGACCAGATTGGCTAAATAACTAATTTTATCACAACCATTAGGGGATAATAAGCCACGATGTGTTCAAAATGGAGGCAGATTTCTTTAAAGTGGTATGTTCAATCATCAGTTGAACGAAAACTCATATTGCCCTTATTTCGAAGGTGCCGAATCTGTAACATCTTGACCAATTTTGCTCAATTAGCTTATGCAATTTTAGATACAATATCATTTCAAAGGTTCTGCAAGCTGGCTTAAACCTTCTCTTCTGATTTTGACAGCACAGGAACAAAGTGATTTTGTGGGGGCAGCCAAATACAAGATAATATTATGGTAGTACAAGAAGTCTTTTATCAATTTAGAATTTGTAAGAGAAAGAACAAGTTTTAAGCAGTGCTCAAATTAGATTTGAGAAATACATATGATAGGGTAGAACGAGATTCCTTGGGAGCATGCATTATCAAACGGGCTTGGATGTCAAATGGGTAGGCCGTATTATGCTTATTATGCTTTGTCTGATGTCGGCATCCTTGAGCATAAAATTCAGTGGTAACCCTAACTTCAAGAGGATTACATCAAGGTGACTCACTCTCCTCTTACCTCTTCATTTTGGTGGCTAGTGTATTATCCTATCTTTTATAGAAAATGAGGGAGGAAGGGAGCATAAGGGGAATTAAACTTAATAGACATTGCCCAACCCTATCTCATTTTTTAGATAGGAGGGTTCAAGAGTGTCTAAATGTTGCAGCAATTTTAAACTAGTATTGTTTTGCATTTGGACAAGCCCTTAAATAAACCTAGCATCTTCTTCAAAAGATTGTCCTTAGAGTTTGAGAAAGAACATAGCAATGGAGATGAGAACTCTGGAATTAGAGAAAATGGGAAAGTACCTAGCGGTTCCATCAGATTGGGGCCAAACAAAAAAACAAATGTTTGCATGGATTTTGGCTAGAGTAAACATGAAACTTGAAAGGTGAAAAGAAAGGATGATCTCAAAATCAGGAAAGGAGACACTCATTAAAGCAATGGCACAAGCTCTACCATAATATGTCATGTCAATTTTTAAATTACCTGTCTCTATTTGTTGAGCCATTGAAGAGACAGTTGCTAATTTTTTGGTAGAATAATGGTGATTCCATGTCCTGGATTCCACTGAAAATTGAATTGTTATGAAAAGGGGGAAGGACAGAGTAATGAGATTTAGAGAATTGTTATCCTTCGATAAGGCCATACATGGTAAGCAAGCTTGAGGATAGATCAAAACTCTTCTGTCATTTGGGTACAAAGTACATAAAGGACTTTACTTCCCATACAACAAATTATGGCATGCCATAAAACTCTTTTGCTTTTCCTTTTCTTTAAAAAAAAATTAAGAAATGTAACCCGAGAAATTGAAAATTGAATAGGAAATATGGGTTTTACCGACGGAATGGAAGCCCCCAAACATAAAAGAATTGAAGGTGAGCATGGATGGCTCATCTGGGGAAGGCAGATCGGAAGGGAGTGTTGCGTGTGTGTGCAGAGATCTGATGGATTTAATCATGGGCCTAAGTTGGCCCTACATGGGGCCTAAAGTCCGGCCCACGGGAATTAGGCCCGTGGAAAGAGGAACCTATAAAAGGGATGAGAGAGAAGGAGAAGACACCTTTTGGCATAATTCAACGTACGTTCTCCTTTTCGTCCAAAATTCTCTCTCTCCAAGAAGCGACGCCATCTTCCCTTCACGGCGGATTTCGACATCGGATCGAACAGACTCAATCCTCATCCTCTTTGCGGCGTCGTGTCTAATCTGTGGCCAACAAGGTACGCTCGAATCCGTGGTGTGCTTTTGATCGGTGATACGTGACAATCCCGGGCTTATCTTCCGCATATGATTTAGGGGTTCGGTTTAAGTGCCGAATCCGGTTTTTCGGGGATCCGTTATTCCCTACATTGGTATCAGAGCCCGTGTTCGCGTTTTCCCGACTTGTTTGTTGTTTGATGATTGATTTTTCGCAAAAAGCACTTCGGCCGTACGGATCGGGCGGCGAGAAATCCCGACACCCGAGCATGTTCGCCCATTTTTCCGATTTTTCGTAAGTCGAAATCGAAATCGATGGCATAGCGAGGAAGGTGACGCCGAGACGAGTCCCACGACATGTCGCACGCCGCCGGACGACGCCGCACGCGCCCCCACGCGTGGGCCGGGAAGGCGCTGCAGTGGGCGCGACGCGCCCGGACGCTGGGCCGGTTCGGTCCAGCCGCGTGCGGCACACGCGCCGGTGACGAACCGGCGCCGCGTGCGCCCGGCCGGCCCGGAACCGGCACGCGCCGTCCACGGACCGACGCGTCCGACGTCATCACCGACGTCACCCAAAGGTCGGGAACCGCCGGGGTGATCGCCATCGCCGGCAAGCCGCCGGCCCGACGTCCTTTGGCGGCGGTCACCGACCGGCGACCCGACCCGACCGACCTCGCGAACGTCGGGTAATGCGCGCTGCACGTGTCGATGACGTCTCGCGTGACGTGTGCCGCGCACGCGCGGCACGTGACGGACGGTCCGCCCGGCCGGGTCCGACTCCCGGCCGTCCGACCGGCTGCCGGGTCCGACTGGTCCGACGACCAGTCAGTTGACCGTTGACCGTTGACCGACGACCGTTGACCGTGACGACCGTTGACCGTTGACTTGACCGTTGACCGTTGACCGGACGTTGACCGTTGACCGTTGACCTCAAAGAAAAAAAAAGAAAAAAAGAAAAGGGATTTGTTTCTTTTTTTTTTTTTTTTTCCAATTGAGTCAATGTGGATTATATGTAATCCCTTATTTGTTCGCATTTGTTGCAAGAACAATGCCTCCCTTCGCTTACGTACGCCTTCGCGTAATGTTAACTACCCGATTGTGCTTTGGGGCATCTTATGTTATGTTAACTAGCTGATTGTTGTTGTTGTAGCAATATTTTTGTTAGCAATATTGTGTGAAAGCATTATTATAATATTGTATGTCCATTATCTACCGCTTCGTAATTGTCAAGTTCTTTGTGGGTAGTTAGCTGTGGGTAGTTAGAGAAGTTTTTGTAGCTTCATAAAATTGATTTTGCATAAGACAATCATATTAATGATAGTTTTAAGTTAGGATTTTTGGAGGATGATTGGAAACATAGTGACCTTTTGATTCAAACCTTACTTAAAATCATTAATTAATATGATGGGTCTGCAAAAGGGATGCATAAGTGATAGGCATTAATATTCGTGCATATATGTCTCGATGTGTTCAGATCAATGGCTTTCACCACAAAGAGCATAGTTGCCGAGCTAAACAAAGGTGAAAAGCTCAATGGCGATAACTATGAAATTTGGCAAATGAAAATCCAAGTATGTCTTGGAAGAGCAAGAAGCACTTGAGGCTCTTAACCTGACCATGGTAGAACCTGAAGATGGAAACACTGCACAGCACAAAAGAAACAAGGAAGCTTTTGCTGCGTGGAAAAGAAAGAACTCTCTAACTCGCATCACGTTGCTGAGCAGCATGGAAAATGACGTCATGCGAGAGTTCAGGCGTTTTGAGAATGCCAAGGAAATGTGGGAAGCGTTGGCGCAAGGTTTGGTCATACTTCTAGCGACTAAGACTGGCCGAGACAACTCATTATTAGGTTTGACTCTTATAAGAAGCCTCATGGTCGATTGACTCATGAAGCAACATCTTAGAAAGATGTCAAACATGATAAATGAGCGAAAGATGCTGGCCATGTCCCGACGAGATGAGCAAAGAAGTGCAAGCAAGTGGTCGTTCCTTGCCTCGAGTTGGGAGCATATGAAGGTGCACCCGACTCATAATGAAAATATCAAAACCTTCGAGGATGCGATGCGTCATCTTGAGCCGGAAGAAGACCGCTATTGGCGGCTAAGCCGGATGCCGAACTCTATCATGCTAGTTCTAGCTCAAATGGATTCAAAGTTAATGCCGTATAAAAAGGATTTCGGTTATAGTTTTCCTTGCGATGGTCCGGGACGGGCGGTACTTGTGATATTTCCGCTTGGGACGCATTTTATTTGGCGTTTTCCTGATGTTAAATACCATTGGGTGGGTTACTTAATATTATTTATTATATATAACTATTAATATTAGTTTGAAATACATATTCTATTTTCATTTGAATTAGTAGTTAAATTAAAAATGACTATTCTAACGATTAGAATTTCTATTTTCTAGAATGTAGAATAAGATTCTAATCCGATTATTCTATATTCTATTTAGTATTTCGATTTAGTTCGATTCTATTTCGAATTTTTATATAGATGATATAACAGTAAATTAAATTAGTTAATAAAATATTAGTGATAATATAAAAAGTAATAGAATTGAATTAGTAAAAAAAAAAGAAAAAAAAATGTCATTTGATGCATTCAAAAATGAAAAAGAGAATCTTATTTCTTATTATCTAATTAATATTAAATTAATATTAAAATATTAAGTATTGTAAGGTTAATGGAAATAGGGATTCCAATTGATGAATATTTAAACGAGACATGTACCACATATGCTTAACAAACGAAACTAGATAGGTCGATCAAAATGATTTATTTGATATTATGGATGACTTTACAATTAATTCCAATTAAATCGACTAAATTGAATCGACTAATCGGGTCTATTTTTCACACTCATAGGAGTTCATCTATGTTTCTCGCTTACGAATATGATATTTTCTGGGCATTTCTAATAATATCAAGTGTTATTCCTATTTTGGCATTTCTAATTTCCGGAATTTTAGCCCCGATTAGCAAAGGGCCGAGAAAACAGATCAAATCGATTATTATCAAAATGATTCGAACCGGTTCAAAGACCCAACATGCCTTTTTTTTGCATTGGGCTCTTTCATTAACCGATCGAAATATCGCTAGTCCGCCATCTTTTCTTGCCAATAAGGAGATGGCTCCATGTGCTCGATTCATTATTTTGGTTTCACTCGAGCACTACCAAAGTGTTTCAAAGAAGGGTTATGATGAAAATAGAATAAACGCCCATTTTGTGTTGTGTGCATACCAGATATACACTATCCAATCAAATAAAAAAAAAATTCATGGGATGATTTATGAATTTTTAATCAATCTCCGAGGTAAGGGGTTGAGAGATCTAAAACTCGAAAGGAATTTTTGAATTCAATTCTTATGGAAATGGAATCCTAGTCTAAATAGAATCATGATCGAAAAGTATCCATTAATCATAGTCGAAAAGGGTCAAATTGTCCGAACCCTTCTTATTTTAGTTAGGTTTAAGCATGACGAGAATAATATTCTACGACTAGCAATTCATTTATTTTCAAACCGATCCATTTACTATCGATTATTTGATTGACTAATCCTTTATATTGAAATGGGTGAAGAGTCAAATGTTTTGGCACTTCCTCATGGGGGGATGAATCAAGATAATTTTGAATCATAGCTCTCGATTTTTATCATCCCGCGTAATAATATCTCGTGGTTTGCGCTTATCGACTCCCCGAACAAAGACTATACGAATCGGTACCGAACATCCCCCTCGTAATTGTACATGCTCCCATAGCAATAACATATTTTGTTCTGCATTTGTTCATATAATCTCACTAAAGAAGGAGCCATTTTCATTGTTACCACTGTTTTACTGTTAAAATGAGGTCTGCCTGTCTAGGACTCGATCTTGGTACCAGAACCAGATTTGAACTGGTGACACGAGGATTTTCAGTCCTCTGCTCTACCAGCTGAGCTATCCCGACCATTCCTTACACATCATCCTCATTTTACTAGATGACTTGGTTCTATGTCAATTAAAAAGACGAAAGGGGTAGAAAAAGTCTTATCCAGACTCCAGAATTTTTTTTATTTTCAAAAAAAAAACAGAATAGGATAAATCGTTAAGTTAAGGAGTCAAATGGTCCTTTTTGGGGATAGAGGGACTTGAAGAAATAGATCAAAATTCTATATCACTATATGAATCCTTTATCTTCTATACTATCCAATATTTATTGGATATTCTACTTTTCTATATTCAATATTCAATTCATATGAATCCATATTCATTATGAATAGCTAATAATGAATAGTTCATATTAATAGAAAAGATCCCAAGAGTTTACTAAATTCCTATGCATGTTGCTTTACACCCAAAAAGAGGCGAGCTACATCCGAGTTCAACTTGGAGATGGAAGTCCTCTTTCAAGCTTGGATCTGAAGTAAGACCAAGCTCATGAGCTTATTATCCTAGGGGTCGGAACAAGTTGATAGGATCCCCTTTTTGACGTCCCCATGCCCCTCTTCCCGCTTCGAGCCCCCTTTCTCCTCGGTCCACGTAAACAAAATGTAGGACTAGTGCCAAAAGTGAATCACGGAAGAAAGGACTCACGAGCCGGGATCACTAACTAATACTAATCGAATACTAATAGAATAGAAAAGAACTGTCTTTTCGTATACTTTCCCCGGTTCCTTTGCTACCGCTGGCTTTACTTTAATCGATCTGGATCATATAGATATCCCTTCAACACAACATAGGTCATCGAAAGGATCTCGGAGACCCACCAAAGCACGAATTGTATCCGTATACAAATCTACACCTCTATTATAGAAGTTCATATTAAAACCTAATTTAACCAACACTAAAATGTATTAATTAAATTCGGCTAAATCTCTCGAGCATACAACACATCATGAAGGAACAAAGTGCGGCCACCACGCATATTCAGTTGGCATGTGTCAATTCCTTTCACTCGGCTGAGTTGTTTCCCTACATAGATCCACTTAGTTCAGCTTGGTACTGCCGAAATTCCACGAAAGGATTCTCTATCCTTCGCTACATGGTCTGCTTTTCCCGACCTACATCCACAAAGGATTAGACTCGAGACAAAAATATAGAACTTGACACATAGGCAAAGTTCGAAAGTACAAAGGGTGTGTACCTTCTTTTGGCTCGCGACAATCGCTGGGCATAGTGACCCTTCGGTCACAGTTGTAACACTTCACCCCTTGTCGACTTCTTCATTCGAGGAAGTTTTCCCTCTTTCATATTGGTTAAACTTGAGTTTCTTCCCCGAAGGACCTTCTTCCTTGCCTTTCCTTTTATCAAACCAGTTAGGGCGCTTGCGTGAGCCCGAGCTCCATTTGAGCTAGAACTAGCATGATAGAGTTCACATTCGCCTTAGCCGCCAATAGGCGGTCTTCTTCTAGCTCAAGATGACGCACGCATCCTCGAAGGTTTTGATATTTTCATTATGAGTCGTGCACTTCATATGCTCCCAACTCGAGGCAAGGAACGAATCACCGCTGCACTTCTTTGCTCATCCGCGGGACATGGCCCGCATCTTTCAGCTCATTTATCATGTTTGACATCTTTCTAAGATGTTGCTTCATGGTCCGACCATGAGGCTTCTTATAAGAGTCAAACCTAATAGTGAGTTGTCTCGATCCAGTCACTTAGAAGTATGACCAAACCTTTGCCGCAACGCTTCCCACATTTCCTTGGCATTCTCAAAACGCCCGAACTCTCGCATGACGTCATTTTCCATGCCGTTCAAAGAACGTGATGCGAGTTAGAGAGTTCTTTCTTTTCCACGCAGCAAAAGCTTCCTTGTTTCTTTTGTGTGCAGGTGTTTCCATCTTCGGGTTCTACCATGGTCGGGTTAAGAGCCTCAAGTGCTTCTTTGCTCTTCCAAAGACATATCTTGGATTTTCATTTGCCAAATTTCATAGTTATCGCCATTGAGCTTTTCACCTTTGTTTAGCTCGGCAACTATGCTCTTTATTAGTAAGCCATTGATTCGAACACATCGGACATATATGCACGAATATTAATGCCTATCACTTATGCATCCCTTTTTAACACTATCATATTAATTAATGATTTTAAGTAAGGTTTCAGAATCAAAGGTCACTATGTTTCCAATCATCCTCCAAAATCCTAACTTAAAACTATCATTAATATGATTGTCTTATGCAAAAATCAATTTATGAAGCTACAAAAACTTCTCTAACTACCCATAGCTAACTACCCAAACCGAATTACGAAACGTAGTAGATAATGGACATACAATATTATAATAATGCTTTCACACAATATTGCTAACAAAAATATTGCTACAACAACAACAATCAAGTAATTAACATAACATAAGATGCCCACAAAGCACAATCGGTAGTTAACATTACGC
>CM024589.1:31402902-31599254 GCA_014182565.1 Eucalyptus marginata
TTTTGATGAAATGAAATAGGCTTTTCATCAACGTGCTTATGGCCTTTTTCTCTGAGTTGGCCACTCACGAGAAAACTAGTCTATCAGGTGAAGCCGTTAAGGAATATAAACGCAACTGATTTGAGAATTCGAATAGATTTCGACTACTCAACCGTGCTAATCTGTAAGGGTCAATACGGCATTGTTAAAATCGATCAGAGACCAGAGATTGATCAGTTCGACAGAGGCATGTAATTAAAGTGTGGGTGATTCCACCTAATTGCAAAATTCTCGTCGAACGGTACTAAACCGATTTTTCTATCATTTCCGTACCCTGTGCTCGTATTTGAAATCTCGAGATTTTCACGACGACCCAGAGTCGCCTATGAGTTGAAGATGCATAATGTGGATAAAAAATAATCGACCACGGGTCAAATGCGCTAAAAATTCATAAAAGCTACCCAGTAGGTTAGGTCACGCCAAAATCGCGTCTGGTTGAAATTAACCACGAAATTGAACCCGATTTCAGAAATTGAAAGTTTTGTCGTGTCACGATTTATTTTAGGAATGTTGACTCATCCTCTCAAGAATTTTCGGGGAGCCCGAGATTTTTACGAAAAATCAACTTCGGACGATTCGGAAAAGAAAGGAAATTCGGTTGGCCATTTTCATGTTGATTTTTGGCCTTCCAAAAGGACTAGTTTTTGAAGACAAGTGTGGAAATTGGCGTGGGCATCCTCCTCAACAAATTTGACCACTAAATTGGGGTGAGTTGTGAAGAATTGAAGTGAGAAGTCAGCAAATTCGTAGGCTAGAGAGGCTATCACATTTTGGTCTTCATTTTGGATTCAATTGGGGTAAGTTGGTGTTGAAATTTGCATTGGGTGACCAATTGATATTGTTGGCTCCAACTTGGCTAAATATAAAGGGGGAAAAAGACTCAAGTGCTTTAGATTTTTATCCTTGACTTTCCCTTTCCCTTGTCCCCTCTCTCCCTCATCCCTTCCCTCTTTCTCTCTTCGAGCGCCAGCTTCCCCGACCCCTTCTGTTTTTGCTTCTTTTCCATTTCTGTTCCTTTAAAGCTCAACCCCTCCCCTCCTGTCTTGCCGCTCCACCACCTACTACCATTTCCCTTCCTCGTGTCTCCACCCCAATGAGTCAAACCTAGTAGCTCACGCCAGCAGTCAACTCCACTCAACCGCCCACCTCCATGTTCCCTAACTCGCTGCCACACGCCAAAGACCTCCCCGCCCGCCATCATCCCCTCTCCCCTTCGCTAAGCCATCCCCATCCAGCGTCCATGTCCTCCACTTCGGCCCACCTTCTCCACGTTCCCACGAGCCCAGCAGCCCGTACGTTCCAGCTCCATCATTCCTCCACCAAAGGAAGCCCAGCTGTGTCCCCGCCAAGACTCGCCCAAAGCAAGGCCGAAGCTCAGCCCTAGCTGAGCCGTCTTGGGCCGTTTTAGGCCCGGTCCAAGCTCCCTTTGGCACCGCTGTAAGACCAAGTTTCGGCCACCGTCGCGCCACCGTCACCGTGACACAGTTTTTGCGCTAAACCGGTGAGTTTATGTCCTAAACTCTAATTATGGGGCCTAATGATGCTTAGGGATGGCTTAGTGGTGTGAGTTAGGCTAATTAAGATTTGGAGACTTAGTTAGCCTAACTAGTTGGTTAGGATAAATTAGTTACTTTAGTTAGGTGGTTAGGTACTTAGTTAGTTAATTAGTCAGTTTAATTAGTTAATTCAATTTGTATGTTAGATTAAATTAGTTAGAATGGTTAGGTAAATTAGTTAGTTCGATTAATTAGCCCGATTAGCTTAAGTTGATTTACTCGATGCTTTAATTTAATTATTTTGCAATTTATTTATTTAATTGTAATTTATTAATTATTTAATATTTTTCGGAAATTATACCGAGATAGTCGGTAGCCGAAATTTCGTGTTGATTGTCGTGGTGTGATTAGCTTATGCAATTGAATGCTAATTTGTGCAATTGAGTAGTGATTGTGATTTTTGGTTTATTATTTCAAAATTATGAAATTTTGGTATTTAATTAGAAAATACCTAGTGTTGGGTTTCGACACCAAAAATGTTTTTAAGTATTATATCAAATAGTGGGATTTTAAAAGAAATTATATCAATTTTTATGGTTCGATCTGACCGTGTACACCACACACGATTATTTTACCGAGTGTTTTTAATACGAAGAAAATAAGCCAAAAACATCATTTTAATTGAGGCATTTGAGTGCAATGCACGATATCCTTGGCCGGGAGATGGTCGTGTGCTGGTTATGAGAACCTGTCACCCGATGTGCATCGGGTGGATGATGCTCCTATGTGAAATGCCCCTAACAATGGATGCCGGTCACAGTGGAGGCTAGACCGATGCTCCTACATGGAATGCCATCTAGAGGTAGACGTTACCATACCCGACGAAGCGGGATGATGCCCGATTACATCGGAAGACCAATGTGCGATTGTTGATCGTGCTTGTATGGGCGTAATCAATTGGAACGCGTGATTAATTGAGATAAATGTGCCTGATTATGGGACAAAATTGTGTGGCACAGAATGCGATGTGTCATAATGATTTGGCCTTATAATCGGGACTCCTGTGATTGATTGAGCTATGTGAGACGTTCCAATTGATGTGTGCATTCATTATAAGCATCTATTATACGAACTGTACTGATGTGTAGGGAGGTGTTGAGGCGAAATGAGTCTTCTATGATGTGTGGTTAGACTGCCTTTAGGTATATTGCCTTCCTAATCAAGGTTTAGAGAGTGAACTCATTGAGACAATGTCTCACCCCATCGTGGGCTTAATCTTTTCAGATCCGTAGATGGAGACATGTCACGTGCGTTATGGGGTTCCGAGGGAGGTAGACTTCCAACGCTCATATTTCCCAATTTTCGGGACCAACTTGACCCGTGATCTTATGGAGTCCACCGTCTGGGTCGATGAGGGCCTACCTCACTTGGTATCTCATCGCTTCAAGGTGTGGTACCTTCACAAGCTCGATGGGAGTCGGGAGGGTCCTTTAGGTGGTTTTGACAGGCGTCTCATCGGGACCGGGAGTGGGAGATAGGGCACCCGCTGGATATCGACACCCCTAATGGGGCCGTGGAAGACCCGAAGTCGGGGACTGGAGAGCCTAGGGTTTAGGTGGCTTCGTAGCCCTTTTTGACCTTGGCTTCTTACATAAACCATAGAGTTGGCCTCTGTGTATATAACCAGCTTGTTTATATAAGTGCGTTTGGTTTGAAATTGTTGTCATGCTTTTCTATCCCATGTTAAGTGTTGTCTAGGGATTATTTATCCGCTTCTGCATGTGCAATAAAATGAATGGGTCGGCGACGCGTCCTGGGACGTCGCAATTTTATCGACCACCAGGGATGTGCACGCGCTCAAGGTTTGGGGCGTGATAACTTAAGTCTGGTTTCCTACTAGTCCATAATTCATAAGGGTTGGAAGTGACTGATTTTGATGGCACTCGGTTAAGTACATAAGTAGCAGTCAATGACGCATCTCCCCAGTAGGAGATAGGTAAATTTGCTTACGCCATCATAGATCTAACCATTTCCAATAGGGTTCTATTCCTTCTCTCAACTACCCCATTTTGCTGTGGAGTACTATGGATAGTCAATTGTCATACAATTCCCTTTTCATCACAAAGAGCATTGAATTGCTCAGATAGATACTCACGTCCACGATCGGTTCTCAATGCTTTTATTGTTTTGTTCAACTGATTCTCTACCATCGCTATATATCATTTAAAGCAGTCCAATGCTTTTGGCTTATGGGAGACCAGAAAGACATAACCAAAACACGTGAAGTCATATATGAAAGTGATAAAATATGAGGCTCCGTGTCTCGCCCTCACATTCAAAGGACCACAAATGTCAGAATGTATGAGTCGCAATGGAAATTCAGCTCTAGTTTCTTTATCGAATGGTTTTCTAGTTACATTTTCCGCTAGACAATGTTCACATACGGGTAGATTAACATTAGTGAGTGACCCTAAAAGGCATTCTTTAACTAATCTTTGCATCCTTTGTAATCCGATGTGATCTAATCTATCATGCCAAGTATTTGCATCAATGTCAACATTACTAGAAGATGCAATTAAAGAAAAACAACCATCGACATTAATATTGTACTGATCATAGCTAATGTCTAACACCATAAAACTATTCGATACATGACCTGAATTATAATAAACTGTTCCAAACAAAATGTCAACACAATCACCATGAAAATTTAATACATAACCTAGGCTAAGAAGAACAACTACGAAGACCAAATTTTGTCGAATATCTGGAGCATAGAGGACATCATGTAGGAATAGGCTTCGACTACCACGTAAAATTAATTTATATGTGCCAATACCCTTCACTTCAATTCTTGAGTTATTCTCAACATATATCCATCTTCTTCTAGGCTGTATCCGATGATACTCTGCAAATGCTTCTCGGTCTCTAGCTACGTGATCTGTTGCTTTTGAGTCTACAGTCCACATTGGATGAGATTCAACAAGCATTATAATGCTAGAAACGATAACATTACTTAAAGTAATGGAGTAATAGGTTACCTATTTCGGCTCAATGCATTCATAAGCAAAGTAACCCATCTTGCCATAATTGTAGCACTTCATCTTGGCCTTGTCATTCTTCCCACCATGCTTCTTGCGTTGGAAGGTCTTAGCCCTCTTAGGTGCTTGATCAGTCCTTTTCCCTTTTGTTATTGAATTGATAATTCCTTTTGTGTTTGAAGCTCGAAGCTTTGCGTGAACTCGATTTAGCAACATAAGCATGGGTAGAGGATTTCACAGCCTTTAGACGCTCATCCTCTAATTCCAAATGACGCGTTATATCATCAAAAGTGACAATATTCTCATTATGAGTCATGTTGATCTTCATATGCTCCCAATTATCAAGAAGAGACATTATAAGAGCCTGAACTTGTTGTTCATCAATAAGGGAGTAACCTGCCAACTTCAACTCACAAATCATATTTAACATCTCCCAAAGCTGCTGCCTCATCATTATATTTGGGCGCTTTTAGTATGTGTCAAACTTGATGGTGAGTCTCCTCAACTTAGTGGTAGATGTACCCCCAAACTTATATTTCAAGGCAACTCACATTGCTTGAGCTTTATGATAACTTTCAAACTCACACATGAGATCATTTTGCATACAACTCAGCAACGTGACGCGAGCAATGCTATTTTTCTTCTTCCAAGCTTGATAAGCTTCTAGATCTCTCCTGTGTTGAGCTAAAGTTCCATGCTCAGGTTCATCCATGGTATGATTGAGGGTTTCCAAAACCTCTTACTCCTCAAGGATGTATTGAACATTTCGGTGCCAAATATCATAATTGTCACCGTTTAGCTTCTCACCCTTATTGATGTCAGCCACAATGGTCTTGGATGCCGAAGCCAAAATCAATTGACATAATAAACACAGAATCAATACTAGCACACTTTTTAGAGTAACACATATTTAATTTGCAGGAAAGACAAATTAAATTAATGATAATTCAACAAAAGACATAGAAACGAAAGTTCACTATGTTCCCAATCAACTCCTATGTACGATTGTTCTATTATCATTAATTAGTTTAATTTGTACAAATTTTAAGTTCTAGGTGAGAATTCCTTCCAATTCTACCAACCTACGAACTCCCACTTGAAAAAATAATTACATGATCTCATGTAATTTCTACATTTTTCCATTAACACAAAAGCATAGCATGATGTGAACTAACGTACAAAAACAATCATGCTGCAACTACAATTAAAACCGCAATTCAACATGTAACGGAAAAAACAAGGATTTTCTACCATTGTTCAAATTTTCTTGGAACTAGAAAATTGCAAGTATATTAAACTATATACATGCTACCATCGAACCAAGATCTACACATCACATATGATATCATTTTCATATAGGCTAACTACTGTATTTCCTAAAACATAAGAAAATACAAGCTAAAAATGAATAAACTATGCATTTATACCCTAAAAATACTCGTACTTAAGGTTCCCTACACATTTTTATACCATTAAAAAACTAAAAAATAAAAAATAATTACACCACAGTGTAGAGCACATCCGTACGAACCAAACGCCACTGACCATGCTCCAATCGGAGCTCTCATGCGCCCACACGTGCCAGCGAGCCAGAAGGCTCCTGGCAGTCCGACCAGCAACCGGTCCGACCCGCAATCAGGCCGATCGGTTTGACCGCCAGACCGGTTGACCAGTCAATGGGTCAGGTTGGTTTCCGAGTTAGGTCAGGCTACCGTTTGGGTTGGGTCGGGTCGTCGGCCGGCCAATTGCCGCCGGCGGTGACGTCATCAATGACATCATCCAGTGGTTACCGACCACTGGATGATGTAAGCGTGAGTCGGTTCGCCAACGCGCGCGTGACGCCCACGCGCTGGGCATTCCTAGCGCATTGGGCATGTGGCACCCACGCGCCACGGCTTCTGGCCGCGCGTGTGGGCGCGTCTGGTGTCCTCCGGCAGCGCTCGACCCACCGTTCGAATTGACTTGATGAGTACTTTCACCCTGTATATTTGAAAATTGATTTTAGCCGAAACAATATTTCGAAAAATGGCCAAAACCGTATGGGTGTAAGCGGCCTCGAAGCCGTTCTTCACTTCGGTTTGTCTTCGATGATTTAGATTGCTTTTCCGACCAATAAACATCCAAACAGTGTAGATTTCAATCTCTTGATCTCAATATCAAGTGATAAATGAGAAAATTCGATGAAAAAAAGAAAAAATAAGGTAGAAATCACAACCGGGCTCTGATACCAATGTAGGAATAAAGTCGGTGGAAGAGAACTTACCTGTTTCCAATACGCAGTCAACAATTTACCCCAAAATGATCGTTGAATTGCAAATGAATGACGGACAAAAATACTTCATGTTGGTCTAAATGTAGTCATGAGGAAAACATCAGATTTTCATAGCGTAAATGCCAATTGTTCTTGTAAAGGAGAAATTGAATGCCTTTTTTTTTTCTTTTGATGGAAATGGGACAAGAAATGGAGAGGAATTTTTTAGTGTGCATTCTGCCAACTATTTCAATGGTTATCTTCAAAAGAATTTTATATGAGTCCCTCATGCCCTTTCAAAACGTGTCTTTCCATCGTAGTATATCGAGACGAAATGGTGCGTTTTGATCGCACCCCACCATGGACATATTGATTAAGTACAACAAATAAAAATAAAAAGAGTTTGCATACATAAAGCTAACCAAGATGATATACCATCACCTTTGATTAAAGGTATACCCTAAAAAGCTGAGGAACATTAGAAGTGCCAAAAGTTATGTACAATATTCATTTTAGTGATAAAATATTTTGCTAGATTACTTAAGTGTCAAATTAGAGAAAAAAATTGCATATGTGCTAATGGTGAGAAATTCCGACGAAAAATAATTTGACTTTTTAAAAATGTATATGACTTGGCACATCATTTAAAAAATCCAGTCCACTTAGCATTTTCATGGCATGCTTGATATTAAAGTGATTGCTTTTTAACAAATGATTAGTATTAAAGTGATCACTTTAAGCAAAATTTTGCACTCAATCGGTCACTATTTACAACTTTGAAACGATATCGTTTAGGGGAAATATTCTTATTGGGCATGCTAGCAAATTACGTAGGACCGAGAAATTAATAAAATATGGTATATTGAGTTTTTGGTGACCTAGATCAAAGTTGACACATAAATGGTCATTCTTTTTTTCAAAAAGTAGGACTTAAGTATTCCAAAAAAAAAAAAAACTTTTTGCACTAAAGTGAGTGTTGTACACAACTTTTGACATTTCGAGTGTCCTCTTCCCTACCATAGAACTTAGCAATGATATACTTAAATTTGGTAAGTCGGGAACGTCATTTCAAGGAAGCTAGCAAAGTCGGTCTTATTATGTAATTGCATGAGTGAGTGTAAAATTATAATTTAGCAAAGAGAAGACAACTGCTCAATGCCTTTTCGAGGAAGCCAACAAAGTTTGTCTTTATTTGCCGATGAAAGTTTCCTCGACGAAAATCTTTCACTAAAGAGGCAAAACTTCGGTTTTATTGTTTGAAATGGGATTTGTGTCACTCTAGAAAGGAAGCAACTTATCCAAACTACAACACACATAAATGTGGGAAAATAGGAGAAAAGTAAAGGTACAACTGAATGCAAAAGTGAGATAGAAGAAAAGATAGCGAATGAAAACAGGTGTTCGATTGTTGATTTTGATAAAAGGTCCTTTACATTGATGCCTTATCAGCTATTTATAGTAGTAATCTATGGGTAACTGATCTTTAGCAGTTATCATTTCGACATTTAAAATCTTTTGGAAGCTTAAGCTCCTTGTTGACAACTACTCCGTCTCGCTGATATTTTAGCTAGTGTCTATTTCTAAAATTGCTTTCATTCTTATCTCACTTACTTCGACAAGTTCTATTGTCACACTGCTCAAAATCTTCGCTTTCGACTGCTAGCTTTCTAGCTCATTATCCATGAATTCTCACACAATGGGCCTACTTTGCTCTTGTCTACTTTTGAGGCCCAATAAGCCAATTTTGGGCACCAACAAATGCCTCCTTTAAAAGAATTAAAAGATATTTAAATTTTTTAAACCATTTTAATGATTGTAATGACCGGCTTTGTCATCATGGTTCTGAACCCACATTCTTTTTGAATTGTTCATTACTCTTTCTTTTTTATTGACGCACGGCTCTTGACTTTCTATGTTGTCACTTTCGACGCCATTAACATTCATTTTCAAGATCCAATTTTTATCCTTTTTCTTTATCATTTTCAACCTTCTCTAGTACCCTCATAATCTTACCATGTCTCGATCATATGATCCTCAAACTTTCCTTGCACGTTTTGAGCAAATTAGGTTGCCGAAGCATGTAGGCATTGTCCTCCTGTCTCCTCAAAGTTCTATAGAAAAGGCAACTAATGAAATAGTCCTTGGTCTATGTCTACAGACATCGGTTTCTCCTCCCTTCCTTGTTGAATGCTTTCCTCGGCATGTGGAAGAACTGTTCCCATTTCAAAGGGACCCTTTTCTAGAGTATGTCTTGAATCTTTCTTCTCAAAAGCTTAGGGCTTTTTACCATTTCGACTGTGCTTTCTTTGATTGGTACTTTAGACTGAAGGCTGTCAAACATGAGGTATGACATAAAGCTCGAATCGACAAGGCTTTAGAGTTTTGCACCTTCGACTGGAAGCTTAACCATAAGCATTTAGGGAGCCTCGCTAGCTTCTAGTCGCCATCCATCAACCACTTCTTTATCAGGTCTGACCATATCTTTATAACCCTTCTAGATGTGTATGCCATCACAAGTTTGAGTCGGAATGGTGATGATGCGAGTGTTGTTGATCCTACGGCTTGTGCCTTTTTCGAAAAAGGTACCGATCTTTCTTACACCCATTTCTAAACCACTTACATTCATCAGATTGAAGATGTGGATGATGAAGAGAATGTGGCTTTTTTGCTTGATTGGCTGTAACATCCTCGATTTCGACCCCTATTTTGGCCCCGACTAGTAGGCCAAAGCTCGGTACCTCAAGGGCAAGACTAGGCCATGAGCCGACTCAAGGGTCGGTCATGAGCCGATTAGCCCGTTTGGGAATTGAGAACCAAGGGATTGGTCCTAGAGTGTTCGACCATGGAAAGATTATTTGACCGTAAAGATCAGTTGTGGGACGATCACGTGCTATCATGGAGCGACGGATGGTCATGGCTCGATTCCATCCGGTCATCGCATTGATCATGGGTGATTCCACTCAGTTGTTATGCTGGTCATAGACGACCATGAATAGATCCCATGTGACTGTGAGTTGATACGAATCGATCGATTCCACACAATTACATGACAACCGATAATCAATCATGGATTGAATAAACTCAACGTGGTTCAATTTTGGACTGACCAAGACCTGTGGTGTAAAACCTTGGTCTAGTCATAGGACCGACTATAGGACTGGTCAATTGGCCTAAGGATTGACCACAGGACTGGCCAAGTAGAATTGACCCACGGGCTAGCCCACGAACCGGTTAGAGGACTGATCAATTGGGCCAGGACCTAGCCAACAAACCTAGTTGTGACCCATTTTCTCAATAAAGGGAATTTCAAACTCGGTTTGGCCAATCAAGCTGGGTTGCGTCTAGCTTTGTTTAGGCATGGCTTAGGCAAGAACCTTGGACCAAATAATGTTGTCAATCGCGACTAAACTTGCTTAATCCCTACCCAATGACAAGGCCTTCAAAACTTAGATCTTTTCCTAAGGTGCATTTAATGCCTTTGGCCTATAGTTAATTAGTGCACATTGACTAAGGGTGGACACTTGGCATGAAAGGCTCTTGCCTTAGAAGACAAGTTTGAAACTTGGACTTTGGCTCATTAATGAGGACACCTAAGCCTAATTAGGAGATCTTGAAGGCCAAGAAAGGGACTACACAACCATTGGAAGAAGAACCAAGCAAGTCAAGCCTTTTTGGATAAGGTCAGAGTGAATTAAATACATTTGGCTTCTAGTTATTTAATGCCGAGAAGAAGTATCAAAGCTAACCTAGGACCTAGTTGAAAATTTGGGAGATAAGGATGCCCGACAATTAATGCTTCTCGACCAAGTGGGACGCCTTCTTTTTCCAACTAAGATTGCCACCTTTGATTTTCAAAATTACTAGACCACCATTATTTTCCAATTTTACATAGATTTTTGTGGTGCGAATTTAAAGAAACTTCTTTCATGAAATTTGTTCAAAAGATCTTGATCTAAAACATACTCAAATTTCATATTTTTATAAGGTGAAATAGTAGGGACGAAGGTCCAATCATTCACCATTTGGAACCTATCCCGTGTAGTGAAAACGGTGACCAGGTTGCCTTCTCAAATTTTTATAAAATTTTTCTATTCAAATTTAACCATGCTTCCTTCATGAAAGTTTTAAAGGACATGCAAGTCCACAACATATAAAAATTTCAAAGAGTTTTGTGAAGATTTGGATTTCAAAATGAGTTTCTCTCTCCAACTGTTGAATTTGCTCGATGTACGAATATTTTGGTTGTGTTCAATGATTTTCTGCTCTTTGCACAGCCCAAAATTGACTTGACTTCCTCATGAAAAATGTTATTTAAGGTCCTCTCTATAACATATTAAAATGTCATAATTATTTGATTCCTTTTGATGAAAAAAACACTAACATCGAAAATTTTTCAAAACTGTTTTTCTCACTCAAGAGGTGTGAGTCACGCCCAAGCTTGGACTCAAGTCCTTAAATGCCATGTTGAGGTGTCCTAAGCTACCAAGCTAAAGCTCTATCCTACCATGAGACTTGGTGACCAAGTTACCTTGCATTTAATGCTTCTTGACTTGGAGAGGAAGTCTTGACTTTTAAGACTTGGAGAACAAGTTAGGATTGCCTATAAATAGGAGAGGGACATTCCTCCCTTATTCACACAACACAACACAACACACCACTTCCTCTTCCTTCTCCACTCTCTCGATCTTACCCTCATTGTCGCCCTCTCTCTCTTTCTCATGGCCGCGCCCTCTTGCCCATTTTCTTACTTGCATGTTGCTCGATCACCTAGGCCGTTTCTTGAAGTGTGGTAAGTAAAGCTTACTAATACTTGGCTAGGACGTTGTGTTACGCTATTGTTGAGACCTAATTTTTGGTAACCCTAGGAAAATAAAAATAAAAATCACAAATAAAAAAAGGGGAAAATCTATCTGATTGATTATACATGGAAGTTTGAAATTCTAATCAATATTCAGATTTTGATAAATGCAGAAGTAATTAAAAAATCAGGTGAATAAAGTGCAAGGATTTTGATAAAAGGGAAGGAATCGAAGCAAGATCAAACTGATTGCGAAATCACGCTCTGATATGTAGCCAAATCAATGCAACAGAAGATGGAAACTCGGAAAATACCATAGAAAGTGGCCGTCTGAAATCACTATAAAGGAGTTGACCCGCACAAGATGTCGGGGGAGCGAATTCAAAAAATTCAGAGACCAAAAAATTTGAAAAAAAAATTGAGAGAATGATTTGTGCAAGAGAGAAAGAGTAAAAAAGGAGAGAGGAAAAGAAGCTTTCATAGGAAGTCAAGAGACGTAAGGAAGAGAGAAGTGACGTGCGGAAGGAAAAGAACAATTGTTCTTCTTGCCGTCTCTAAGCATCGTCCACCGGAGCTCGAACGCCATCGAGCCTAACGCCCATAGCACCAGCCAATTTGTGACCCAATTGCTCCTCACGCCCCGTTCACCATTATTGCGCATCCGAGCCCCTGCTCGCCGTCTTTGAGCATCGTCCACCGAAGCTCGAACGCCATCAGAGCCTAACACCCACAGCACCCGACACCCCTTCCTCTGCTCCAGCCGTGACCCACGCAAGCCGAGCCCCCGCTCGCCGTCCCCGAGCAGCACCAGACGCCTTTGCCGCTCTGCCTTGATCGTTGTTGCAACCACCACCAGCACCGTCAACGTCCGCAGCTCTACCACTACGTCTTAGCCCGCGCCGCCACTGCCTGTGACCTACTCACCCATTGTCGCTGCGGCCCATCGCCGTTCTTGGTCCGCCCGCATCTACTCCCCCTTGTAGGTCACCATGCTGCCCTTCGACACCCAATAGCCCTCGGTTGCGCTGCCCTCCGCCCGAGCACTGCCCAGCCAACGTCTGCAGCTCCGCCCTCCCGCGCCTTAGCCCGCGCCGTCTTCACCGTGATCCGATCCCCGTCGACGCTGCTGTTTTCTTTCTCTTAAGTAGTTTTGTTTATTTTTTATTTTATTTTATTTTAGTTATTTTTTATTTTAGTTATTTAAATTGGGACATTGGATCTCAATTTTCATTTTATGAATACTTCGAGGCATTATCCAAAGGATTTTGTCCAAAAATTACTATGATTACTAATTTGATCCGTGAGATGACAGATCATTTTTTAATTATATTGATTATTTGGGCATTTTGATAGTATTTTAATTGTTGAATCATTATAATTATTAATTTGATCCGTAAGACTTCGATCAAATTTTTGATTATTTTGAACTTTCTCTTATGTTGTGATGCTTAGAATTAAAATAATCGTTAATTTAAACCGTGAGACAACGGATTATTGTTTTGGTTATTTTAATTCTTATTTGGTGGATATCTTGATTAGTTTAGATAAAATCTCATAATTGCTTATCTTGAAAAATACTTAAAAATCAAAAATAAAAAAAAATCAAATCTTGCATCGAAGTCTGTTGGTTTAGTAAATTAGGATTGCATTTTTAGATTGCATATTTAGATAATTTTTGGATTAGATTAGGATTAGATTTAAAATATTTTTTTATAGATAAGGGCTTAGATAATCTTTGCGCATTTTCATAATATTTTTTTAAATAGTTTTCTAAGATAGGATAGGGTTTTAGTCAAGTTAAACCCTAAAATAAATTAGAAAATTATTAATTTTAGATAGTTTAATTAGGGTTCTTATTAATTCCTAATTTTAATAAAAAGAAAAAAATATTAGGTGTATGTCAATTAGTTTGCATGTTAGGTCCATTTAATTAGAAATAGTTTGTTAGTAGGATTAGGTCATGTAGTTAAAGTGCATGTTTAATTTTGAAATAAAAGAAAACCCAAAAAAATTATTTGCTTGTGCATTTAATTCTTTTGATGCAATTTATTTGATTCATTGAGTTTTTAATAATGATCGAGCACCCATGTGATCACAATATTGCATGATAGTAATTTAGGTTAAATTTAATCCAAACTGCCTACAAAAACATTTTTGAAAATAAAAAGAATGGTATTGAAAGGGCATTTGAGAAGTCTAGTGTAATCAAGTCCTCGTACCCAAAGTCTCTGGTTCGTAGGAGTAAAATAATCCTCCCATTATTTTACTTAGGTGTTTAATTGACCTACCATAAACTGATTAGTGGCGACTCCTAGATAAAATCCATTTGCATGTTAAAAAACTTGAACCTAAGTCGCGAATTGGTATGGGCTTGGGAAAGCCCGAGCTAAGTTTAAAACTTATTAGTCCATTAGCCTAAACTTAGGTGGTGCGCTCGGAATTTAGGTCGCGACAGCTATTCTTAGTGTGTGACGAGTCCTTGACTGAGGTTGATTAACTTGTTGTTGCTTGAAATTCGGTTGTATTGGCTTGGATCGGTTTAGACCTTGCTCCTTGATTAAGTTCGATCCTTGTTTGACGAGTTTTGACTCGTGCTTTGGCTTGAGTTGCTTTGGAAGAAGCCTGGTTTATGTGTTTATTTGATATTTTTTGGTTTTTGCTTAGACACAAACCGATTTGAAAAGTGTTTTTATGAAGGCTTGCTATTTCTTTACAAAACTATTTTCAACCGCTTTCACAAGTGCATGTTCTAGTTCACACCCCAAGCTATGAAAAAGCGATTTGTCGGCCTTGACGTACGTGGGATCATGACGGATTGATCCTCTCTTAGTCTTGGTGTGATATCAAGGCGTATCGTTCCCGAGACAACTTTGGTTCTAGGTCGGTGAACATGTCACGACGGGTTAGTCCTTTCATCATCTCAATACTAGGGGTGAGCGTGGTTCCCGGGTAGAACTAGGAACTGGAGAACTCAACCGGAGGATCCGTTCAGTTCCTGGTTCTAAATAAATTACCCTACTTCACTTCAAACTTTCATAGTTCACTGAATCTCTCCCGTTCTCTGCCTCTGTCCGTTGCTGACAATACTCGCCCTTGATGCCATCGCCGAACGTTGCTCATCCTCAACGCCACTGCCGGATGCCGCTAACCCTCGACACTGCCGTCGAACGCTGCTGGACGCCAGTCGCCCTGCGCTTGCCTCGCCCTTGCCTCCCTCGAAACTGTCACCCCTCACTTGCCTCGCTGCTTAGCCGCCGTCAAACGCTGGTCGTCCCATCGCTGGATGCTAGTCAGCTTGCGCTCGCCCAGTCGTCCCCGAAACCGCTCGCCCAACTGCCCTTGACGCCGCTAACCCAATCACCCCCGACACCCCTCATCGAGCCTCCCCCGAAACCCCAGCTGCCCTAGACGCCGCTCACGCAGTCACCCCTGACGCCGCTCGCTGAGCAATGGTTCTTTGTTAGTGGAGGAGAAGCGCGCTACTTGTGAAACTAAGGGATCTCGACGTGGAATGTATAGATGCTGAAGCGATGGTTCTTTGTTAGCAGGGGCTTTTTCAGGTTGAGTTTGATGCCTAGATATGGTGAGTTGGGGGGGGCATTTGATGATTGATGAAGAATTCTGAGTAACTCATTCGAGGGATGTGCACCTGGTTTAGTCAAGTTGAAGCGGAGGGATGATTATGCTGTTAGGATTGTGCTTGTTTAATTGAGATGCCGTATTTTTATTGCATTCATCGTGCTTGCTTTTGTGGATTTGATGTTGGAGACGTGATTCTGTAATAGGATTAATCACGTCGACTTGTTTCTTCGAGTTGAGTTGCTTCATGTTCTTAAATGTCGATTCCAAGTTGAATTAGTTTGTTGATGCAAAATAGAGCTGCATTTCTCTTGGCAGTGAAAGGCTTTGATGTGATTGTCGTTGGAATTCACAAGGCCAGCCTCTTATTCGATAATTTCGAGTTTACAGTATTCTTCTGAAGCAAGTGCCGAAAATGAGCAACCCACAGGTTTTTTCCTTTTTCCCATCTAATTTGCGTCTTGACATATTGTGTAGTTCTTTCTCTGATATTTGGTTCTTGTCATATTATGCAGAGCCATGAAGGAGTTGTATGACAAAATTCTTGAGTCTGTTAACACGAAAAGAACAATGGCTCCAAATGCATGGACATGGTCGATGATTGAAAATTGCAAGAACAGAAAGGATATTAAGCTTCTCTTTGATATCTTGCAGAACCTACGCAAATTTGTCAATTGACTTCTTGCTCCATTTGAGAAGTGAAGTTTAATTTTTGAGTAGTTGATAAATTCAACTGTCTTTTCTTTCATTGCAAAGATTGTCAAATCTTTGAATTCATGAGAATTTTAACTGCAACCTTTGTCAGGAAGTCACAAAAGCATGTGTGCGTGCAAGGGCTCTTGACTTTGGTGAGCTTTATCTACACAAGTCGTGTGCCAAGTTCAAAAATTCTATATCATGCTGATATATTTACCTGATTCTTCTTCTGCATTCGATTGTTCCCACTTACGCTATCATTAGCACAATCATTTTGTTGTAGATTGCTTGTTCTCAAATGATCTTTTTACCTCAAGCCTGTCATGCTTGGAGAACATATTCAGAACATATTCAGTTGCTTATGAGAACTTTTGACCATCCCACTAGTAGCTAGTTGTGCTTTTGTGTTTTTTCTTTCCTGGATGTGTCAATTATGTAAACCAGGCTTTTTTCATGCGCAAATGCATCACATCTATTAAGCACGTGTATGGAACTAACACGACACATATCATATCCAAGAAATAGTTTTTTCATGTGTAAATGTGTAAGAGGATATTCGATTTAAAGTATAGAACATTGTTAAATGTGTGTATAAACTTGTCCTATGTGAATAACATGTTAACCTTCTCGACATGATTCAATGTGTTTAAATTGTTAAAAGGGTCCCTTTATTTTCCATGTACAAACTTGTTAACTCGTTCACGACTTGGACATTATTGCGCTTAATCCAACTTAATATGCGTCAAACGCTTATTCTGTAAATGGGACTTCTCGCACATTGCTGTCTTTGTAAGACTTTGATTTCTTGAATGACACCTCCAATTCAAGTTGTTGAATTCATCATTGAAGCTTAGCAAATAGCATTCACTTTTTGCAGACATGCTTTTATGAACTGATAGCTTTAGTAGTTGTCAGTTCGAGCTGTTTCTAGTGATTAAGCTCTTCATTATTTTCAATAAAAATAAATCAAATCAAAATTTAGTTCAATAGAGTAGCTCATGTCAGGAGATTGCAGCAATTAGTCCGTGATGATAGAAACTAAGCGTCGACAAAATTGTAGGTAAGAAGGCCTTGTGGGAGCATTGTGACATCCTAAAATTCAAGCCCTCTGAGGGATGAATGAATGTGAATTTCGTCAATGCATTGTTGGTTGATCTCACTCAGAATTGATCACTTCTGAGATACTGACCTTGAGGGGAAAGGCTAATGAGGACAGAACTCGTATGACTAAAGAACTTGACCTGGGAAAATGACTTGACCATGAGACTTTCGTGAGGACGATCTTGTAGATAGGCAGGCCAATTTCAAGGACAACTAGAAGTCGATTCGTGGATAGAACATAATGGAACAACGGGTGATTATGTTTACTGTTATCGAGCCCACAAATGACCCTAGGTCGACCCTCGGTAATCGTGTACTTTGAAATAAGAATCTATCCTCCGCAATTTCGTGTAGTCAAGGACGTCCATGTGTTGAGATGTCTTGAACGTGGTTTAGCACAAGTCGGTTACGCGTGAATCCTCAAAGCTGCCCGTTAGTCTTAGTTGCACCCAAAATGGCATTAGGGCGAAATTGACATGGCATGAGAACCCAAGAGTGGACTTCGAATTATCGGGAATGTCCGGGACAGACTTTGGATGAAGCTACTTCGTCAGTCGGCAGTACCAGTCAAGCTGAGTGTTGGGAAAATGGAAGTACGGACCAATGAATCAAGCTTGAGAGGACGTGGGCCGAGCAAGGCTAGTGTGGGCCTTAGGCCCAAGGTGGGACAGCCACCATGGAAGGCCCAAGGCAAGCAAGTGAGCCCATTAGGTCCAACCCACCATTTTATCTTCCAAGCCCATTATCTAGCCTTAAGCCCATTTTGAGCCCAATCAATTCCCAAGCCCATTCCTATTCATTTCCTAGCCCATTTCTTAGGCCCACACTTCATTTTCAGCCCAAGGGCAGATTGAGAATTTGTGCAAGGTGAAAATGATCGTTTTGCCCCTAAAAGCATGTGGATAAGGCAAACGGAAGAGAGAGAAGATGAGGTCACTTGCATGGGGAGTTGAAGCATGCATTGAAGAGCCTTGATGAGGCCTTGACTTCAGCTCTATCCTTTGTCTCTCCCTCCTTCATTTTTAGCTCTATCCTTCAGTTGACCTTCTTGTGAAAACCTGAGTTAATAGTTGCATTCCCGTGAGAATTAGCCCTCGTGCCACCCACCACTGTGCTCAGGACATCCAGTCCGTACGGAAGGAGGTGGTTGCTCGCCAAACGGAGCCGCTGGTTGACCCGCCGGCTGGCTTGAAGTCGTCGCTCGTCGATCCATTGATCCTGTGACATCCCAAATTTTCAACTCTGTTTTCTTCTGAATGAATCGGGCATTTCATTGACGTGTCTATAGGGTTATTCTCAGAGTCGATCACTCTCGAGATAACTAGACTATCTGGGGAAATCATTAAGAAATTCCAAGGCAATAGACTTGAGAATTCAACTAGGAATCGGCTTTTCGACCGTGTCCATCTTTTGAGGCCATCACGGCACAGTTAAAAATCAATTTGAAATCAGAAATAGACTGGATCAACAGAGATGTGTGGCTAATCATGGGTGACACCACTAAATTAGAAAATTCATGTCGACCGGCACTAGACTGATTTTCTTATTGTTTTGGTACCCTGTGTCCGTATTTGGATCCTCGGGATTTTCACGACAACCAAGAGTCGCCAATGAGTCGAGTGGGTTCATAGTGGCTCGAAGAAAATCGACCATGGGTCAATTGCACTAAAAATATCTGAAAGTTACCCGGTAGCCTAGGTCACGCTAAAAACGCGTCAAATTGAAATTAACCGCCAATTCAAGTCCAATTTCAGAAAATGAAGTTTCTGTCATGTCATAATAAATTCTAGGAGTGTCGACTCAGTCTCAGAAGATTTTTCTAACACCTGACACTTTTTGGGAAAAAGTTGTCGCATGGTCGTTTTATGCAATTGAAGCCGAGGATTAAATTTGGATGCAAGATTGGATGAGGAAAATTGTCAACTAAAGCATTGAAGTGCCAATTGATTTTTTTGTAAAGGTCGATTGAGATTTAATCGAGCAAGGATTGGTATCCAATTGAGAGAGGATTGTACCAAAATTCGTGACTCCCCCTCCTACTAGCTATTTTGGACCAATTAGAAGGTCATGGAGAGTGTCTTGGTGGTTCATTGGAAGCCATGGGTTATACTTGGCCTGGGATGAATCTTGGAGAGCAAGATTGAAAAATATCAAGCCAAGGCCCCACCTCAACTCTATCTCATCTCTCTTACTCTTCCCTCATCTCTATCATCTCCATCTCTCTCTCACCTCTCCACCATCCAAGACCCTCTCCTCTTCATTTTCGAATCCCTCAAGCCGCAAAGAAGACCGGCGAAGGAGCTGCACTGTCGCACACCTCCACCTGTGCCACTGCCGATTTCTGCTCCAGCTGACCTCTCACCAAAGATTTGAGTAAAAAGTAAACTTCCCGGATGAACCGGCGAATGAGCCACCTATCGTCGTGAATAGGACATCATACCGTTCCAACAAGCCTGACATCGCCTCGAACGGAGCCGCTGTTCGTCCCCGTACGGCCGCCGGAGTCCGCCGCTCGCCGGACCGTCTAGAAGCTGCCCACTGGCACTGTTTCGCGTTTTCTTACTGTTTCGCCCCATTTCAGCCATTCATTTGCCCATTCCATCCACCCACAAGATCCCCAAGACCCCTGGGAGCCACCGCTTGCCAACCACCCGCTCGCCGGAGCTCCGATCAGCCCATTTCGCCGTTGAAGCTGCTGGTTTCCTCTTTGCAGCCCACAAGCCAAACCCACGGTTCAACCCATTGGCATTCTGCCCAACTTCGGCCCAAGTGAACTTCAGCCCACAAGACCAAGTGGCCTAGCAAGCTCATCCCAAGTTGGTTTAATTTAGTTAAAGCCTAAGTCCACAAGTGCAGCCCATTAATTGAGTCTTTGGCCCAAACAAGTGCAGCCCACGAAGAAAGCCCAATTGCAGCCAAGCCCAAGCCGAAGAACGAGCCCAGTCCAGTGCAAGAACAAATCTCAGTTGGGCTGAGATTTGTTGGGCCCAAGTTTAAGGCCCGGTCCAAGCCCGCCGGTGTTGTCGAAAGCCCGATTTCGGCCGCCGTCGCGGTGATTCGGTTCCCGCTTTTAACCAAGTGAGTTTTACTCACTAATGCTTTCTTAGTTTGCTAATTATGCTTAAGGGTTGGTTAGATTTAATTACATGCAATTATGTGGTTAGATTAATTTAGATAAATTAAATTAGAGACTTAATGATGCATGTTAGATGGTTAGAAATAGACATTAGCAAGTAGACATGTCATGTTATTTATTGAGCGAGTCTCGGTAATTTTCCAGGCTCGTCTCGGCCTCCAATTTGGCATTATGGGCCTAAATTGGATTTTTTTTTATTTATTTATTTAATTTTAGAAATTATTTATTTAATTATTTATTTTTCCGAAAATTCAACCGGTATGGCCGGTGACCGGAATTTCGTGCTGATTGTCGTGGTGCAGTCCGTTTATTTATTTGAGCTTCAATTTATATGAAATTGATTTAAATTGTGAATTTTAGGATATGTTCCTAATTGGTTGATTTCAATTATGTTGTGGGGAAATGTTTGAGTACCGATTGTCAGTATCGATGGTGGAGTGGTGAATCAATGTGGCATCTAAAAGGGCATGTGGGCTCGGTGATTTGACGCATCACTTTGGTGAACTAGTACCTTAGAGAATGCACGTGGCCCCAAGCATCGTAAAAAGGGCACGTGGGCTCGGTGAATTGATGCATCACTTTGGCGAACTAATGCCTTGGAGAATGCACGTGGGTCCAAGGAATTAAGTGAGGCATCTTGGGAGAGACATGTGGGCTCGATGATTTGATGCATCACTTTGGTGAACTAGTGCCTTAGAGAATGCACATGTGCTCGGTGACTAATATACATCGCGGGGATTATATGATTTGGATGACATGTAATCGACTGGTTCGATTTTTTTTTGAGTAGTTGGGTGCCTTCTATGAATTGTACTGATTTGCAGGTGGAATCTGAGGCCAAGGTAAGTCCTCTGACCTGTGCGTGTTTAGGTAGCCCATAGTGTATTGGCTTACTAATCGGGTCTTAGGGGGTAGAACTCGTTGAGACGTGGTCTCATTGGTTATTGAATAACCATTTCAGGACCCTGAGGAGGAGCCGGGGAGGAGGAACTTGAGGAGGAGAAAGACTTTTGAAGAAGAAGATGATCCAGAGAGGGATCTTGAGTACAACCCGGATGTGGATTGAGATCCCATCCCTTTTGTGAACCCTGTCTTAATGTAGATAGGTGTGAGACTTGTATGTTATAAATAGTATTGTAAATATACTATGAGTTGTGCAGTTAATAAAAGTGTGGTTGTGAATTTCAATATGAAAAATATGGCCTGCTTTTCTATCCCATTATTTTATTGTCTGGGGATTTATAACTGCTTCCGCATGCGCATATTAAACGAAAGGGTCGGTGATAAATAGTCCTAGGATATCGCACTTTAAAATCGACCAAGGTAAGGGATGGGCGCGTGCCTGAGGATCGAGGCGTGACAGATCCTCCTACCCGCCTACATTGTTTCGTGATTTCAGCCATTTTTCTCCCATTTTGACCCTACCTCTACCTAGCCCAGCCACCAGCAGGTCCCCCTTGACCCCCAGGTGCTACTGGTTACCGGCCTACCCCACGCCGGAGCTCCAATCAACCCACCCAGCTCTTTTCCTCCACTGCTGTTCGGTTTCCAGAGTTGTAGTGAGAAGCAGAGGTTGTTGCTACTGTTCCAGCCCTGGGACTACCTTGGATCGTCATGGTAGAGGTTCTCGAGCGTTGCCTCCGTCATCGACGTTGTGTCCATGTCTCCGGCTCGTTTAATGGGTGAGTTTAGCTCCTAATCCTTTTATTAGTGCTTAAACTTGCTTAGGGTTGGTTTAATTAGTGTAAACTCTAGTTTAGGAGATTTAATTAAGTTATATTAGTCCTAAGATAGGTGGTTAGATGAATGGCTAAGATTAATTTAGCTTAATCTTGCTTTATTGGCTTGATGATGCTTATGTCCTTAATTAAGCTTGTTTAGCTTTAATTGATTGACTACTTGCTTTAATTAGTGTTTTCAATGACTTTTGGATTTAATTTATTAATTATTTAAATTCTGGAAATTCACTGTTCACGCGCACTTTCACATGGTACTGTTCATAGAAAATTGTTCACGTGGTACTGTTGACAGAGTACTGTTCACAAGCATTGTTCATCTGAGAATGAAAAAGTGTCTTATTTCATGTATTTTGATCTTAAGAGATGATTTAAGTGTATAAATGCATGGGTATCCGCATGAATCAAGTGATTTTCATAAAAAGGGAAATGTGCTTTGTCTAAGGGACATCGAAATGGACCGCCTTTAGGGGAAAATGATTTGAAAGGGTATATGCAAGCGTGTGTGCATTAGCTAAATGCTCACAGATAACAAGAGAGTCTTAGTGGTGTGCTTGCGTGATCAAGAAGTGGAAACTGTCACCCAACGGGAGTTTGGGACGATGTGTAGTGAATTGTGGTGGTATGTTTGCGTGATCAAAAGTTGAACTGTCACCCAATGGGAGTTTGGGGGTGATACCTAGCGAGAATCAGAAATCGGTCACAGTAGATTCTGGATTGATGTCCATCTTTGGGA
Source organism: Eucalyptus marginata (assembly GCA_014182565.1). Lineage (NCBI taxonomy): Eukaryota > Viridiplantae > Streptophyta > Magnoliopsida > Myrtales > Myrtaceae > Eucalyptus > Eucalyptus marginata. The sequence continues at coordinate 31,425,512 of CM024589.1, forward strand.
TATTGTCAAGGCGGAAGTTCTAGACGTTGCCATGCCCGACAGGGCGAGACGAAGCCCGATCTTTTTATCGATAGCTCGACGAGAGTCGAATGATCGCTAACTGGAAAGTTGGCCATGGCCGGGAGGTCATTAATAAGTGGAACACACGTGAGTGTTGAGATGGTTAGGCCTTATTATGAGGTAAAGTTGTGTGGCATGGTATGGGACGTGTCATAAAGATTTTACCTTATAATCGGGACCCGTGAAATCGATTGATGTATGATAGGTGGCGCTCTAAAGCGCAAGAGCGTATGAGAATGATGGCATCATTGGTTTTAACTGTGCATGAGTTGAGCACATTGTGTATGGCATGTACGCATGAATCGATAACGTGCAGGGTGTGGCAATGGCCAGGTGAGATCGCTTGTGACACAACTCGTATGTGATTGATGAATTGCATCATCTAATGGCCATGTGCATTGTGTGTATTGTGCTGGGATTCAACGTGTAGGGTATGGCATACCAGGTAAGGTTGCATGCGAATCAATTTGTTGATTGTTGGTTGTTAGTCGTGGTTTATTTGTGGGGTGGTTCTAGAGAGATGCCCTGAGTTGAGTTAGTGTTCTAATTGGGGGCTTAAAGGAGGACTCGCTGAGATTTTTTCTAACTAGTTATTGTATAACCACTTTCAGGTCCTTAGGATGGCACTTTCGCCAATAAGGTTCGGTATCCCTAAAGATTGGGATACTGTCGTGATGCACCACCACTTCCCGGGTTGGTCGCATCTGCACGAGAAGTATCTCTCCACCATCTGGGTGGATGAGGGATCGGGGCAATGGATGCCCCATAGGTTTTTGGTGTGGTTCATATGGGATGGCGATATGCTGATTGGTCCCCTGAGAGGTTTTGATGGGTCGCCTGGTAGGGGCCCCAAGGACGCTGACTGGGATCCCATGGAGCTGGACCCTCCTAACGTTGCAGTGGAGAATCCTGGCCCCGTTTCACCAGTGATTGACCCGTACGCCTCCAACTTTAAATCGACGGAGTTTGAGTCCGCTGGATTTGAGTGATTGTAGTGTAGAGCCTAAGGGTTCTTTTTGTGTATAATTGGATTAGCATAGCCTAGTTTCTTTTTGGTCTAGCTTAGTGAATAGATCGGCCCCTCTGTTGGGCTTGCAAATCGGAAATGATCCTCCATAGGTTAATCCAACATGAAAATGTATATATGAGTAGATATTGTGTTTCTGTCGTTCATATCTCTATCCCTGTTTGTTTGCTTGATTGTATTCTTGATGGGGAGATGGTTCGTTTTCCGCTTGCGCATAATGAAAGATTAAAATTGAAGGGTCGGCGATGAGTCCTGGGACTTCGCTTTCTATCGACCAAGGAAGGGGTTGTTGCGTGCCTGGGGTTTGGGGCGTAACAAGCATAATGTCTATAGATTGACCCCTACAATTGGTTCTGGAAACCATCTATTGGTAATGATGAATTGTATCTATGTCAAGTGATTCTTTTTTTCCATTTGTTTCATTTACACATTATTTCTACTAACTCGGGGTATTGCAATGTAGCAATATGCTAAAGAGCATAGAGATGCTGCCCTCATGTAGGAAGTTACGAAGCTTTTAAAGAAGAATAACTTGCCATGGCAACCCAGCACGGCCGATATTGTCATCAAGTTCACTTTCATGCTGTTTATCCTGTTTTTATTCTGTTTATCCTGAGAAGGAGTTATCATGTAGTAAGTCATTATTGCACTTAATTGTGTGAAATGTACTGCTTGGTTATCAAGCAATTTATCCAATTTATTAGTGTCTTTTATATATGATTTAATCAACTTGTTTTTATATCAATCATTGTCTGCATTGCTACTCTCAATCTAATAGCTTACTCATGTTATTTGATATCCTTTTTTCCATGGAAAAGTTTTGCAGCATTTGTAACGATACAGACAATTGGGGATTGCTCACAAAGTATTCGAAGAGATTTGTCAAGGGTGGCATGAAATTGCATAAAGCTGCATTTGACATCTTGATGGAGTTTGCTGCGAAAGTAGGTGAGAAACACTCACTCTGTCTCCCTTTGCTGCTCTCAGGCCCTTGTCCCTTAGCAATTTTTGTTTTCCGTTTCTTCCAACAAGTAGTTTTCTCATCCAGGTCCCGCCACTTACTACAAAAGATGGGATGTGCTTGAATATATTATTCTTTGGCCATTTTTTCTTTTCTGGAGATTTATGTGATGCTAGACAGGTATGAGATCTTCTATGAAAGTTAATCTAGTATCCTAAAGTTGAGTCTATAACATCCTTTTATTTCAGCTTATTGAATGTATCCTTCTTCATTATAGTTCAAATCTGAAAATGAAACAAAAAAAAAAAAAAAAAACCCATTGGAAACTGGAACCGACCCTGGAACATGTGATAGGGTAGGTTCCAGGTTCTTGGTTCTGACGGGTAGGTTCCAGGTTTCAAAAAATGAGGAACCTGTACTTGAGGGTAGGTTTTAGGTTTCAGACGGAATCGAACCGAAACCGAGAACCACTCACCCCTACTCGGTACGGTATTGAGGCATATCGCTCCCAAGTCAAGTTTGGTACTAGGTCAGTCAACATGTCACGACGGGCCAGTCCTATCATAGTCTCGGTGCAATAACAAGGTATATTGTTCCCAAGCGAAGTAGGACACTATATCGATGCTCAAACGTGTCGAATCAAGTCACGATCCTTAATTCGTGTTTGGCATGCTTTATGTCTTGGTTTTGGTAAGTTATTTCTCACACTTATGCATGGCATGCCTTCGGGCCCTTGAACTAAAAGCAAAGATAAGAACTGGATTGTGATGCTTGATACATGGACACACAATGGACTAATTTATGCCGTCAACCGATAGATTCAGCGACGATGCCCCCACATCAACGAGATGCCTCATTAATAAGAACGAGATGCCCCCACGCCAACGGAATGCCTCGTCAGAAGGACGGGATGTTGTAATAATTCTAGCCGTCACCTTCGATTAGGGGACGTTGCTCGATTAAGTTCAGATGCCCAGTAGATTCCGGAAGAGTCGATGGATTTCAACTATTAATAAATGAATCTCGTGTGTATGAGTTCCTCACATTATGAAATGAATTTTGGTTATGCTTGCATATGAGTGAGGCGTGAGTTCCTTGTATTATGGAATTGATCTTGTTTATGCTTGTATAATATTGAGTGAAAAGTAAGTTCCTTATGTTGTGGGCGAATATCAGGTTATATTTGCATGTTGTTGATTGAGGATTTCTCATGTTTCATCCAAGACAAAACTTTTATTTTGCTACTAATCTATCATCAACTAATGTTTTGGATGAGTTAAGTGCTTCTTGATGGGCGATGCATCATCCTACCCGGAAATTAGTGGGTTTTACTTGCTAAGTCTATGACTCACCCCGTTGTTTTTCAGAATTATAGGCATTGAGGTCTCTCACTAGTGCTGGAGTTGTAGTCTAGCTATAGGAGCTAAGATTTACTCGGTGTCGCGACCAAATTTTCGGGTGCACCACCTAAAATTAGGCTAATGGATTGCTAAGCCTAGACTAAGCTCGGGCTCTCCCAAGCCCATACCAACTCGCAATTTAAATTCAAATATCTAGCATGCAAAAGGGGGTCGCCACTAATCGGTTTATGGTAGGTCGATTAGACACCTAAGTAATGGGAGAATTATTTCACTTCTACAAACCAAAGACTTTGGATACGGGGACTTGGTTACACTAGACTTCTAGTGCCCTTTCGGTACCTTTCTCTTTTATTTCGAAAAATGTTTGGCGGGCGAGCTTGAATTGATTTTAATTCACTTTCCTAACATGTGAGGCGATCATGCGGTGCGCATACCACCAATTTAACACTCGGGAAAGCAATTAAATAATGCAGAACTTACCTCAAAGCAACGAAAGCATCTGCGTTGTTAGATCGAAATTCATATCGCAATCCTAGATATGATTTCTAATTAACAAGCAATCACTCAATTTTTGCCTTCACTTTTTAATGAGAATATAGTCCATATGCAATGCAATGCTTCTAATCTAATATAAAATAATATGGGATGGAAAAATGTCCTAAACTATATGAATGATTAAAAAAACTAATGATTTTTTTAATGAACATGCAATAATTAAATATGCAATCTAAATTAACCAAAATGACCTAATTCTAATAACGGGCAATTTCTGATTAAATGACTCTAGCAATAAACCCTTAATGACGTGCATTTCATGAACCTAATTCTATATGATGTGCACATGATTTTTATTTTTTATTTAATGAAAATTCGTAATTAAAATTACCAAAAATAAAAAATCTAACTCAAGTGAAATACTATCTATTCTAAATGCTTTCTAAACATGCATTAAAAAAACATATCATGCAATTCATCTAAAGATCTATCTAGACCTAAAATTAAACATGCAATTTTATCTAATATGCAATAATGTGCAAAGAATGCCCTAATTCTAATTTTTTTTTCTTTTTTTTATGAAATTCGAAATTAAAATTAAACATGCAATTCAGATAATAATAAAAAACTAACATCCTAAATGAATGCACTTTTTTTCTTTTCCTTTTCATGACTCAAAATAAAATCCCTAATCTAATCATGCAAGATAAAAAAAAAAAACCTAATCTAATTCAAACTTTTTTTGGTTTTTTTCTTTTTACGAAAATAAAATTGACTTAAACACCACGACATCAAATCAAATAAGATAAGATTGATACTCAAAAATTGGCAAACCATATCTCGCGCATGAGATTGGGTTGACCAATTTTAAAAATAAATCGCGAATCAAATCTCGAGCGTGAGATCGGATTGGCGATTTTTGCAAGGAATTGCAAGTCGGATTTCGGGCGCGAAAATCGAACTGACAATCCCTAATTTGAGGGGCACTTTCATGTCAGAATATCAATCATCTATCCATGAGTAATTCTGAAAAACAAAATAAATAAATGAAAATAATATAAAAAGTAAATAAAAAAGAAAGAAAAAGCTACCTAATTGATTTCCTTATCCTTTTTTGTTTTTTCTTTCTTTTCCTGTTTTTTTCTTCTTTTCCAGGCAAGCTCGTGGGTGTGGGTCTCCAAGGAAACTGGTCACCAACGACGGTGGGTCACCGGAGCTCCGGTGAGGGGCGGTGACGAGCAGATCAGCAACGAGCTAAGGCGAGGCCTGGACGGCTGCAGGGCAACAATCGCGGGCGGAGGGATGTAGGCGGAGACGTGGCGTGGAGATCCGAGCGCGATGGTGCGGCGCGGGCTGTGCGGGGCGCAGGAGCAGTAGCAATAGCTCGGCGGCGAGCGAAGCGGCAGTGGTGGCGCGGCGAGAGCTCGTGGGTTTCGCGGGTTGTGAGGCCGATGGTGGAGGGGAGCTCGGGCGGCGGCGGACCGCCGGAATCGCAGGATCTGGGGGGTTGCAGGCGGCGCGGGAGCAACAGTGGCAGGGCTTCGTCAGGCTGGTGTCACGAGGGCAGGTTGCAGGTTTGTGCGGCTACAGATCTGCTCGGGTTTGGCTCCGGATGGAGGGGACCGCTGGGCGTCGGACCAAAGGGGCTCGAGCTATCGGTGCTCAGGCGAAGGTTGCAGATATGGCAGCGTCTCGACGTCAGACGCGCAGGCGGTGGAGCAGCGTCGAGCTCGGCGCGAAGGAGACGTGAGGCGGCTCGGCGACAGGGCTGGCGCTCGTAGGTGGTGCTCGCGGAGGTGCTGCTGCAGTGGCGCGACGGATCGGCGGTGAGGGAATTTGAGCAGCAGGTGAACCGGGCGAAGTGTCCTTTGAAGAAGAAGAACAGTGATGTTCTTTCTACTTTTTCCTTTTTTCTGACCTACCGCACACTTTTCCTCACTTTTCACTTTTCACTTTTGTGTTTTGTTTTTCACCCAACAAAGAAAAAGCCAAGCAAAACCCTAAAAAAAGAACCCCCCTAACTCTCATGTGCATATGCTTTTTATAGGGAAAATTTGGGATTTCAATTTCTTTTTTTTCGAAATCAACATCCACAATATTTTTCACAAATTTTTCACCTATTGATAACGATTCAAGATTTCGATAAGATTATTCTTTAATTCCAAATCTGGAAAGCCAAATCGCAATATTCTTTTACCCATCTGCCCTATCCAAAAAAGTTCATATCTCGAAAAAATTTTAAAATTTTATATTCCCACGAGAAAATTTTCAATTAAAAAAATACGGGCTTGGGCCGACTTGCTCACTTCATGGGCTTAGTCCATCTAATTTGAAATCATCCACCACCGGTTCAACAAATGCAACCTAAATCTATATGCTATGCAATTAATAAAATTAACCCCTAATTTTCTATGCAATAAAATAAATAAACTAAATCGCCAAATTTAGGTGTCAACACTTGGCCTTTGGAGCGTAGAAAATGTAGTGAGTATAAATATAACGGCCTGTGACAAAGGGGCCTGTAAATGTAACTGATGTAATTGTATGTTTGTAAATGGTTGCTTTCCTAGTTGGTTGTCGTTGTTTGGGTGTTTTATATACGCTTCTGCATGTGCTTAATGAAAAGATAAAAAGAAATGGCACGGCGATGCGCCTGGGACGTCACGAAAATAACCCTCGTTGCTCGTGACCCTAGGGATGGAGTTGGGGGTCATGACATCGGCTGTCTAAATTTGTCTTTTGCTACCCTTCTCCAAATGGCTCAAGAGCTAAGAGGTTTGGTTTCTTAACTCTTCCAAGGTAAGCACGCAGCCACGGGTCGTCTTGCTCTTACTACCCTACCGTGGTCCAAGTTTTTCCTCGATTACCATGGGTATACCTATTGCTGGGTCCTTCCACGGTCCTTTCTGGATTCTTCAAGTGTGGGTTAGACTGTACTTTTTGTCCTTGTTCTCGGACGCTAAAATCCCTCTTCTGCAAGGGGCCAAATTCGAGTCATTCTATTTCAAGAGTAAAGAGGCACAATTACTGAGCTTCCACCTTCGTCCTTCCTCCGAAGGGTCATCATCCTTTCAGCATTTTCTTCACTAGTTCTACTATACCTCCCTGAATACTAATGAGTTTTGCCCACTCTCTAGTCCAAATTTTGTCTTTATTTTTTATTTTGGTTGGTCTAAGTACAAACTAGAAATTCTAGCATTCTGTCTTGGTTACATTAGTTTGGCATTAAAGTTGCCGCTTAAAGGAAAGTTGATATCAGGTGTGGAAGTTTACTCCCCTCAATACTGTGCTCGGTAGCTCAGCTTGTCTCAAGACACTTCGATTTGACTCCTTACTCCATGGGCTTTCCTTTTGATGAAAAGCATCATTTTGGAGTAACCAAGGCATTTGACCCCTTTGTCTACAACCGTACAGTCACCAACAAGATAGTTTGCGATTTTTCAATCAAACAGTTTGCCCTAACCCATAGTATTCTTAAGAGTTTTACTACCTAGTGGAGGACTAACTGAGACTCTCTCTTTATCGAAGACTTCCACATTATTCTCAACAAGATCGTCTCCAAGAATCTTCCTACCGACACTGTTGAACCTTCATCCAATTTACCTCATTCTCCAATTCACCGAGTGCCGAAAAGGGAGCTAGAACCAGGTACTTATCACGACCCAACCCTTTTGATCCCTCGTAGGGGAAAAAGTCGGGTTTAAGAGTACTTGATCATGAGAGCTCCCTCACGGTACATGTCCCAAAAGATGTCATCACTTCATCTTTTGGGATTGACCATGTGAGTTCACTTGATCACGTTCGTGAGCTCTCCTAAGTTCATACCTCATGTGATAGTGGAAATTGTCATGATTCGTATTTGCACAAGCAATACGCCTTGAAAAAGGAAATTGAATGTAAATATCGAATTTAGGGGTATTGTTACCATAGTAGCCCTCCCAATAGTACTCTTATCCATAAGGATGGCATCACTTCATGTTTTAAGAGATTTCCATATCAAGTATGTGAAACTATGGTTAGTTTCATTGAGACCCATACCCCTCATGATGGATTCTTTTATTATCTATGAGTTGTTTAAGATAACCTAGACAAAAATTAGGAGTCACCACTAGACTCATGTTTTGGGGGTTGGCTAAAAAACCCAATCAAGGGTCGGGAGTAGTCCCTTAATAACTACACAATTAGAGATTCTAGGGTTTGGGGACTTGGGTTGTGCTAGCATTTCTATTAATGCCCTTTTAGTACCTAATAATTTGTCGTATTTCTTAAGATGTTCATATATGTTTTTTTTTTTTTTTACTTTTTTGTGCCAATGAAAGTAACTAGGTGATCACATGTGGATGGTCAATTTCGTACCATTCTATTTCTATTAAAAAGAGAAAAAGATAGAAAACAATTGATTTGGAATTTAAAGATGATGCGGTAAGTAAACACCCAAGAAAACAATTTAAGGAAAGTGGTAAATCTAGCATGCAATCCTAAACAAAAAAATATCGCAAAAGAAATAAACCTACATCTTGTCGGGCATTTATACAACACGAAACAACCTGAAATATATATCGAGGAACAAATTATACAAAAACAAGATTGGATTAAACATCGACCATTCGTCATCTTCATGTCTTAGGGAGTCTCCACCTCCATGAACCTATTCTAAGCCTAATCTAATAGTAAGACTAGGTACATACAAGATGAAAGAAACAATCAGCATTACACAAACAATCACAATCATAAAACAATCAACAAACTTGGAGAGTATGCATAATTAATCAAATTTGGCCTCGGGTTGACCTTTGTGATTCATGCATCAATCCCTCTAGCATACCTACCCCAATTCATTTTTATGGCTTATAACTATTGGTCACCATTTGTGTTCTCGTGTGGCAACCAATGCTAAACAGCTCGTAAAAAAGGCTCTTAGTGTGACCTAAAGGTATCCCACAAGTTCATGCATTGCACCTATTCATACATCTAAAAATCGCATGCATATAACATGTAGGTAGGCCATCAGGCCTTGGTTCTTAATCAATCAAACAATTTTAATGAGCCAACATTGGATCACTTATTCAGTTGACAAGCGCTAAACACAATCATAGGTGTTTGATGGAAGTAAACACATAAAAAATTAAGGAAAGTTCAAATGATGCCCAAAAATCATTAAAAGAACAATTAAACAGTGGATGTTAACAAAATCATCAATAACATGGCAAAGTTATGTCACAGCTGTGAAAAGCATTTAGCCACCAAAGCTAACTCGGGTGCAATGATGGACACATTGATCGAGCTTCACAGGTGCCCTATATACAGTCCAAACCTAGACAACCTCGATGCCAATCCAAGATATAATTTGGAAAGTTGGAACATAAAGCACAACATAAAAAGTTGCAAATTTTATACCTGAGGATCACTCAAACGAAAATCAAGTTTAGATGAGTTAAAACATGAAATTTCAGATTGATTTCACACTTTCAAAATGTCTGAGAAATATGGTAAAATGCTTTTAATTTTTTGATAATTTTTGTGTAAGAAGTTTGGAAGGTAAGAATCAAAACTCATGAAGACATGTGAATTCAACTCAGCATGCAAGATATCCTAAAAAATTCAAGAAGAAAATTACAGCAAAGAATCATAACAAAAATCATAGAACAAAGCAAAAAAAGATCAAAGCAATTGAAAAGAAATCCATTGATAATCGGCTCCAAGAAAATTACAGAACATCAATAACATCATGAGGAATAATTTTCACATGAAATTTTTGTTAAGGTGAGTTATGTAGGAATTTACAGAAATTCAAGAACACATAGCATCACATCAGAAATGTAACAGGGCAGCAAGGTATCATGGAATATCAACAATGACTTGTCCTAGTAAATAAAGTCTAAGAAATCTAAAATTTTACCACGACATAGAAAACAGAAGAACGAACAAACTTTGTTAAGGACCCTACCTCAGAATCCTTGACTAGAAAATCATACAAAAATAATGAGAGGTCCACCTCACAAAAGCAAAACGGGCATTCTGAATTTTATAAAAGATAGATTTCTATGCAAGCTTGACAAAAAAAAAAAAAAAAAAAAAAAAGAGAGGCCAAATGACATGCAAACGTTGCAAAATTAATGTCATCGGAAAGATTAAGATGTGTCCTAAAAAATTTTAAGAAGTGTTGAGTCCAATTAGAGTCGAATTGATGGTCGTATAGTGACAATCGCAAAAGTGTGCAAGTCTGCCATGAGCAAATAAAAATTGATGCATGATGATTGGCTTGTTAAGCCATCTAAACAATGCATAAAAGAAGTGAAATTCACACATGACTTAGAGTTAAATGTGACCATCAAATTTGGTTAAAACATTTAACTCTAAACCTATATGCAAAACGTCACACAATTTCATTAATGTTGATAGGTGACTAGCTATTGAGGATAAAATGAATGACAATTTTAGTTATGATATGACAACTTGATGCATGGTTTTCACATGGTAAATGACTTTCAAATGGGCATACCCTACATCAATAAAAAGCTTGCAATATGCTCTTGACATGTCTTGTCACGCTCCGACCCTCAAGCGTGTGGCATCCCTCAATCTCTTTGGTCATGTAATTGCAACGTCCCAGGACGCGTCGCCGATCCATTCATTTTATCTTTTAATTAACAAACATCTCCCAACCATTAACAAACAATAGGGATAGTAAAAGGTATATATCAGAACATCAAACCAAATACTTCCTTTACAAATTTACTATTAACTCTAGGAAGTTTAGTGATTACAAACCTTTACACCAGCAACTTCCAACCAACCAACAAAACCAACAGTGGGTTAACCTAACCTTCACTAACGCCAGGCCAAACTCTCGTCTCCAATGTGACCCCAAGCTGAACAGGACGGTTCTTCACACTACGGACCTGAAAAATGTTAAACAATGAGGAATGAGTTCGACAACTCAATAAGAAAATTGCCTAAACCCTAGATAGGCAGATGCCTCGTTTTGGAACCTACGAACTCGATGCCCACATGTCGATGGCAGATCAATAGCAAAACCTTTGCTTTGTCTTAACCATAAACATGAAGGAAAATCTTCCTCTACCTGAACATCCATCCTATCAAGAATCTACAATTTATCTCATACTCATGAAATTTCTAAGCATGCCAATTAATGACTTCAACCACATACACAGGTTCCTCGAGTCCTCCATAATAGCATAAAAATTCACACATGCTACATATCGTGCAATAAATAGCCAATAATACTCCCATGTGTCATATATCATTTTCTAAAATATCACCATGGCCTTCAAGTCTCAAACAATGGCTTCCAAAACGTTCACGTGCCTCTCTCATCCCAAATAACAATTATAACATGCATGTGCCTTTCAAGTCACTAAAATGACAATTAAATTATGCAAGTGTCTCGTGCATCTCATATAAAGCCATGTCAAACATGCACAAGCCATAAAACAATTTTCAAGGTATGCACATAACATTCAAATGCTTCACACACATTTAACACCTCAAGAGTCACATGGCATCCCATACTACCATGTAATCTCGAGTCCAATTATTAATCACACATAGCCGACACCCTCCGACTCTTCCATAAACATTCGGGACAATCGTCTCGCCCCATTGAGCACGGCATTTGAACTCGCATCGGGCATCCTTTCGGGCATCATTCCGATGTAACACATCCCGCAAACGGCATCCCATTGACTTGGGGGCATCCAGACTTAATTAGGCATCGTCTCACGTAAACGCATTAGAACAGGTTCACTACCCCACATAAATGCATAAAGACAGGTTCACTACCCCACGTAAATGCATCAGGGTATTTAGGTGATCACACAAACATACCATTCCTCAAGTCCATTGTTTTCTTTCTCATTAGTCAAGTATGAATGCCTCAATGGCGTGCCAAGAGGAGTGTATCTCATGATCTATCGAAACTACATCAATAAATATGCCAAGCACGAAATGAGAGTTCGTTGACCACTGACCTAAGTCCAATTCGGAACGAAAACGATAAGCTTTGATATCGCACCGAGACCAAGAGAGGACAAGTCCATCATGACATGATCACCATCCTAGCACCAAACTTGGCACGGGAACGATATGTCTTAATATCGCACCAAGACTAAGAAAGGACCAACCCGTCGTGATATGATCACCGACTTAGGATCAAACTTGGCTCGGGAATGACATGCCTCAATATCACCGATCCAAGAGAGAGACTCGGCCCGACGTGCTTCCACAGATGTCCAAGAAGCATTACCAATCTCGTCTCGGAGGCTCGGGTGTGATATCCTAAATTGACGCGCCTATAGTACTATTCTCAGAGTTAATTACTCCTGAGATAACTAGACTATTTGGGGAAGTCACTAAGGGATTTTAATGTAATAAACTTGGCAATTCGACCAGGAATCGATTACTCAACCGTGCTCTTCTGCAAAGATCATTACGACACAGTTAAAAGTCGATTAGAGATTAGAGCTAGGTCGGTTCGACAGAGATGTGTGGCTAAACGTGGGTGATTCCACTAAATTACAAAATTCTCGTCGACCGGCACTAAGCTGATTTTTTTTTATCATTTTGGTATCTTGTGTCCGTATTTGAAATCTCAAGATTTTCACGACCGTCGGGAGTCGTCAATGTGTCGAAGAGGTTCATTATGGCTCGAAGAAAATTGACCATGGGTTATTTGCACTAAAAATTTATAAAAGCTACCCGGTAGCCTAGGTCATGCTAAAATCGCGTCGAGTTGAAATTAACCGCGAATTTGAATCCGATTTCAAAAATTAAAAGTTCTGTCATGTCACAAGTCATTTTAGGAATGTCAATATATGGCCGTTTTCGACCGGAAAAATCAAATGACCATTTTTTATCGCGAAATTGGGATGCAAGTAGGTTTTAATGGCGAGGAAAAATGTCAATTTGATCGATGACTAGATAGTAGAATTTTTAGGAGTCAGATTGAGTGAATTCGAGGAAGAATTGAGTGGAAATTGGGCCAATTGCCTCCAAAATTCGTAGCTCTCCCTTGGACCCAACTTTTGGACCAACTCAAGGCTTCTAGAAGGGGTTTTGGCTACTGGAAATTGGCTGTGCAAGACAGCAAGCATGGTCTGACCAAAGCAAGGGGATAAAGAGATGAGAGAAGACCAAGTGGTGGCCCCCCTCTAAGCCAAGTTGTCCTTTTCCCTCTCCTTCCCCCTCCATTCCGTTGAGCACCCCCACCTCCAGCTGCTTGAGAGCTCCAAAAACCTAAAAAGCCACAGCTCAGCCACCCCCAAGCCATCGCCAGCCCCGTCAGACTGCTAGCGTCGCCACCACTCGCCGTTGCGCCACCCGCTCGCCAGCCACGTCTCACTATTCACCGTGCATCCTTGGCCACCGTCTTGCCTAGCTCGCGTGTCTAGGAGGTCGCCAAGCCACCTCAGGCCACCGTCGACCACTGTTCCGCCACCGCCAGCCGCCGGAGTTGCCTGTCTGAGCTGCTACAGCCACCGCTAGTCCTTGCTCATCGTTTCTAACTCAGCCAACCACCGAAGTAGTCTCTTTAGCCACCAAGCAGAGGTCGAAGCTAGTGGGTATTCCAGCCACTGTTTGGCCCGTTTTCGTGGCATTCCAAACCTCAAAAAGTGCACCCGCTTTGGAGTTAGTGGCCCATCTCTGCGTCCCCGTCGTTTTGATCCGAGCATATCGTTAATCAAGTGAGTTTAACTCACTAATCCCTGCTTAGTAAGTTAATGGTTGATTAATTTAAATTATGGATTAGGTAGATAGTTATAATAGATTAATGAATTAATTAATCGTTGTTGCATGTTAGGTGGTTAGTTTAGTACAATTAGCAACTAGATAAGCCCTAGTATTTATTTAAGCAAGTTTGGAAATTTCCGGGCCCGTTTCGGTATTTAATTAGGCTTTTCCGGCCTAAGTTGCAATTTTTGGTATTCAATAAAATCATTTAATTAATTAATTATTTTCCAAAAATTAGATCGGAATAGCCGGTGACTAGAATTTATGTTGATTGCAGTGGTGCGATCTGTTTATTTAATTGATTGTCATTCTATGCAAATTGAGTACTGTTTGCAATTTTGGGGGTATTTATTGCAAAATTTATTTAATTTGAGGTTTTAATTAGAAAATAACAAGCATCGGTTTATAGCGCAAAAAAAATATTTTGGTGGACTATATTAAATGGTGGGATTCATAGAAAAGAAATTATTGTATTTTGTCTAAGGCCGACCATGTACTTACACACGATTATTTTGACCAAGAATGATAAAAATGGTGAAATTCTTAGTTGGTGAGAACAAGTATACTATATTAGCCTATAGGTTTGGTATGTCAGCTTTAGGAGAGTAGTATACTTCATCAGCTTAGGGTGAGCCTTATAGGTATACTATATCAGCCTACGGATTTGGTATGTCAGCTTTGGGAGGACAGTATACCGATATGCTATATCTGCTTACGGGTATTGATATGTCAGCTTCAGGTGAGCAGCATACCTTGTCAACTTCTGGCGAGCATCTTGAGTATACTATATCAACCTACGGGTTTGATATGCCAGTTTTGGCAGAGCAGTATACTCTATTATTAGGTTTGGGTGAGCTACACTATCTATTTTCAGCTTAGGGTGAGCCGTCCTTAATGTAATCGGATGTTATAGATAGTATTAAATGGATTGACCGAGAGATGGTCATGATGACATGGAATCGACTAAGTTGATTGATCAACGACTCAATCTAATTTGATGTTGGAGGTGTTGAAATGATTGAAAATGCAAATTGTACTGACTTGCAGGAAGGATCGGAGACTAAGGTAAGTCTTCTAACTCGTGTTTGTGCTTAGGTAGCTCTTGGGGCGTATTTTCTTCCTAGTTGGGTCTTAGGGGGTTGAACTTGTTGAGACGTCGTCTCACCTCGTTGTGGGATAACATTTTCAGGCCCATAGATGGTAGCTCCTCCCGAGCATTTTGGTCAGCCTAAGAAGGTGACAGAGCATAAGTATTTCATCCCTCTTCATGGAGACCTTAGGGGTTAGGTATATGAGTTGGTGAAATCCATAGTCTGGGTTGATACGGGTCTACCTAAAAAGGTGCCCCATCAATACAGAGCATGGTATCGCTAGGAGCGAAATGGACAAAGAGAATGGCCCATACCAAAGTCCGAGATTCCTTTTTACGTGCTGGAGATTGCCTTTGAGAAATGCACGGCAGATCCTCCGAAAGGTGCCGTAATGGACGTAGAACCGGACATGTCAGATCCAGGGTCCCCGGTGTATTCTGCTAAATGCTCCAATTGGGATGAGGATGAAGATGAAGAGGAGGACGAGGAACCGTAGTTTTGTGAAAACCCCGTTGTTTTGTAAACGTTATAAATAGATAATGTAGTATTGTATACTATGACTTGGTGTGTT
This sequence comes from Eucalyptus marginata, assembly GCA_014182565.1. Classification (NCBI taxonomy): domain Eukaryota; kingdom Viridiplantae; phylum Streptophyta; class Magnoliopsida; order Myrtales; family Myrtaceae; genus Eucalyptus; species Eucalyptus marginata. The sequence goes on from CM024589.1 coordinate 31,440,828, forward strand.
ATGTACATATGTATATAAGTGTGTTGAGATTTTCAGTTCGAAAAATTATGGTCCTACTTTCCTATTCCATTGTGTTGTTGTCAGTGGATTAGTTATTTGCTTCCGGATGTACATTAAAAATGAATGGGTCGGCGATGCGTCCTAGGACGTCACTATTTAATCGACCGCAGAGGGATCGGCACGCGCTCGGAGGATCGGGGCGTGACATAAGGTGTTCTCATGCATCGACCATGGACTATGAACATATATAAATATAAGCACTATTTCCAATGAACACATGCAAAACATTGCCATTAATATTAAACAACATCATATAGAACAAACACATCCAATAATATCACAATATCTCCAAATAACTCATCCTAAGTTATAACATAACAAGATTTCATATTAGAACAATGCTTTCTCAAACCCAAATTGGAGTATGAACATCAACAAGTCATTTCCAATAACAATATCAACTCAAGCAACCTTAGCAATAACTAAACTTTTCTTATCTACCTCAAACCTCTTAATCCAAGCAAACTCATGATCAAACCAAACAAAATTTACCCATGGTTCTAACCTCTCTAGGATAGCTTGATCCTACTCCTAATACAAGTAATATCAACCTAAATCCAAGCAACGTAACACAACGACCTAGCCAGCGTTTAAGGGATTCACTTACGAACAACCAAGACAAGGATGAGGGGTGGTCGGTGGGATAGTAAGGTGGCGACGAGACGGTGCAAAGACGGTAGTGCAGCGGCGGTAGGACGGCGGCAAACCAAAAGGGAAAGAGAGAAAGAAAGAGAGAGTGAGTGAGTGAGGGGGTCGGCAAGGGGAGAAAAGGGAGAGAAGTGGGTCTTCAAAGAATCAAATGCAAGGGTAATTTATAGAACTATGCTCATGATGGCTTCTTGGCTTAGAGAGCAAGAGTGAATCTCCACCATACAATTACCTAAACTTGGGGAGCACACAATTGACTAAACTTGGGGAGCAAGGAGCAATCTTGGTCATCCAATAGTATGAGCTTGGGGAGCAAGGGTTGATCTCAACCATGTAATTGCCTAAGCTTGTCCTCCAAGCTTGGGCGTGTGGCCCTCCCCCTCCAATGTAAAGAACAATTTTGAGCAACTTTTGAAATAAATGTCATCAAACGGATTCGAAAAATTATGAATGTTTAATATGTTGTAGAAAATATCTTAAATAACAATTTCAATGAAGAAAATCAAGGCCAATTCGTTTTGTATAAAGATTAGAAAATCACCAAAAACAACCCAAAGTTTTGTCCGTCGGACATATTCAAACGACCGCAGAAGAAAATTCATTTTGACATCCAAATCTTCATAAAAAAAAACTTTGAAATTTTAGTATATTATAGATATGGATGTTATCTACAACTTTTGGGAAGAAAGAATGTTCAGATTCCAAAGGGAAAATTTTATAAAAAATCGAGAAGACAAACAGGTTATCGTTTATAAAAAATCTTGTTTCCTTCTCTATCTAATGGTCTTATCCCCGGCTGGACTTGGATTGCTAACTACGAGCATTCAGACAAAGGTAGGATATGGATTGGTTGGAACCCGAAGTTGGTTGAGTTCACCTCCCACTCGTCTTCTCTCCAAGTCATCCATGGACACCTAAAATGTTTGGCTACTGGTGAAGCATTCTTCCTCTCCATTGTATATGCTGAGCACACGTTTGTGCGTAGGCAGCCTCTTTGGCAGGATCTGGTCCTGACTAGTAGTGCTCGCGCTGCTTTTCCTTAGCTGGTTGCTAGTGACTTCAACGCCATAAGATATCCATCTGATAGAGTGGGTAGCCTCTCCACTTGGTTACCCTCTTATGACGAATTTGGAACTTGCTTACTTCAAGCGAGTCTTGAGGATCTCCAGTACACGGGTTGTAGATTTACCTAGGCTACCTCCTCTGGTGAAAGCCGTAAACAGAGGAAAATTGATAGAGTTCTCATCAATCCATGTTGGAGCAGTGTCTTTTCCTTCTCCGAGGTGACTTTTCTTCTAGCTGGCATTTCCGACCACTCTCCCATGGTGGTTAGAATTTTCCTAACACCTAAAACTAAGAGCCGTTCAAATTCTTTAACTTTTGGATGCCACATCCATTGTTCGACAGATTAGTGCACCAAGCTTGAGATTCTCCGATTAGGGGCATTGCCATGTACATATTCTATGTTAAGCTAAAACGGGTGAAGGCGGAGCTCAAGAATCTCAACAAAGAGTCCTTCTCGGACATTTCTAGTAGAACCGTTGAGGCCGCAATGCCTTATCCGCTGTACAGGAGGCTCTTCATCTTGATCCTTTCAATTTACAGCTTGCAGCTCGTGAAAGAGAATGCATTAATATCTTCTCCGACCTCTATCTTCAAGAAGAAAGTTTCTACAAATAGAAATTCGAGTGAAGTGGCTTGAAGAGGGTGACCTTAACACCAAATTCTTCCACCATTTGGTAAATAGGAAGCATCTTCTCAATTAAAATATTTCTCTCACAGATAATGCAGGGAACTTGGTTCAAGACCCTCCACAAATCCAACAACTACTTGTTTCTCATTTCCGGGATCTTTTGGCCTATTCGCCTCTCTCCACCGCGCCTTCAATACAAGATGTCCATTCGCTAATTCCTCGAGAGTTGGACGACAACCACATCCTCCACCTCTCAAGACCTATATCGGATACTAAAATTCGGGAATCCCTATTTTCCCTAGCTGTTGGAAAGGCGCCAAGTCCTGATGGTTTTGGTGTGGTATTTTATAAACACAGCTGGGACATTGTTGCCCCTTCGGTTACTTGCGTGATCAAGGATTTTTTCTCTACCGGTAAGCTCCTGAAGGAATCCAACAACCCTATCCTTACTCTTATACCCAAATGCCCCAATGCTACTATGGTAAATGATTTCATATTGATTGCTTGTTGCAACACGATGTATAAATGCATAACTAAGATTATTGCAAACCGTATGGCGACTGTTATGCCATCCGTTATTAGCCATGCTCAAAATGCATTTGTGAAAGGAAGACGAATTAGCGACGACATCCTTCTAGCTCAGGAGCTATTTGCGAGGTTTCACCTCAAGCCATATAAGCCTAAATGCGCCATCAAAGTTGATTTCCGAAATGCCTACGACACACTAAATTGGGATTTTCTAGAGGTAACGCTTCAAGCTTTCTGGTTTCCCCTCCATTTCATTCATCTCATTATGACATGTGTTCGGTCACCGCACTTCTCTATTTCCCTGAATGGTCAATTGCACGGATTTTTTCCTAGTGGCAGAGGTATTAGATAGGGTGATCCAATGTTGCCTTACCTTTTCACGTTTTTCATGGAAGTTTTCACTGGCATATTGAATATGCAAACTAATCAACCGTTGTTCCAATTTTTCAGGAGATGTAAATCGACTAGACTCCCTCATTTATTTTTTGCCGATGATGTGCTGCTTTTTGCTGAGGCCTCTATGCCAGCTCTATCTCTTCTTAAAGCGGGATTGGATAAGTTCTGCCAGTGGTCAGGGCTTCAACCGAACATCCACAAAAGTGAGATCTACTTTTCAAGGGTTTCCCCTGAATCCCGTGACGCCTTCATCACACTTTTTGGATTTCAGGAAGGATCCCTGTCGTTCCAATATATTGGAATTCCAGTCATCTCCTCTAGGCTTCGCAATGTTGACTGTATCACATTAGTTAACATCATCACTTCAAGAGTGCAAACTTGGACACAACGATTCCTCTCTTTTGCGGGTCGGTTGCAACTCATTAGGTCAGTGCTCCACTCCATTCAAGTTTATTGGGCAAATGTGTTCATTCTACCAAGATCGGTGTTGGATGACATTGAGCGAATTTTGAGACAATTCCTTTGGAAGGGTCCTGACCTCGGAACTGGTGGTGCTAAGGTTGCTTGGTTTGATGTTTGCCTTCCTAAGTCTGAAGGTGGCTTGGTAATCCGCAGACTTCGGGAAAGTAACATAGCTGCCATGTTAAAGCACATCTGGTTGTTATTCACAGACAGGGAATCCCTTTGGTGCAGGTGGATTCACTCAATCTTTTTGAAGAATGTAAACTTCTGGTTCACCTCAAAACCTACCATTTGCTCTTGGTCTTGAAAGAAAATCCTAGACCTCCATGGCGACTTCGCAAATCCTTTTCTTGGCATGTGGGGAATGGCTACTCCATCTCTTTTTGGTTTGACAACCGACATCCTAAAGGGCAGCTTAACTTATTGTTGACCAATGCAGATATTTATCGCTCTCGGCTTCTTAAAGGAGCATCTGTTGTGGATTTTTTGAATTTTCCGGATCCCACTTCAGGCGTGTTGGAAGTGATCAACTCCTGGGATGACCCCCTTCCTAAACTTAATGATGAACCTGATCAATTCTGCTGGTTGGGCAGCCCTTCTGGCAACTTTACTACTACTTCAGCTTAGGATAACATATGCCCAAGAAGCCTTCCGAATCAGTGGGCTCCTTTCATCTAGAACTCGTCGTTAGCTCCTCGATTTCAATTTTTGCTCTGGCTGATGACGAAGAACAGTTTACCAACCCAGGTTCTTCTTCTCACCTATGGTCGTATCTTAGCTACGAATTGCGGCTTCTGCTCTTATAAGCCCGACTTGGTTGACCACTTATTTTTTGGGTGTCTTATACCTTTTGCCTTAGTGATTTTCTAGGCTGCTAGATTCAATTTCGCTTGGTGGAACAATTCTTGGTTGGATACTTTGCTCTGGCCGATTAAATACTTATCCAGTGCTTCTTTCCGCTCTTCTCTTGCTCGGTTTGGGTTTGCTGCTCTGTGCAATATCATTTGGAAGGAGCGGAACAACATCCTTTTCCGGGGTAGACCTCCCTCCCTCTCGGCCATGAAAAGGCATCTTGAAAGAGTCATTAAGGACAAAGCATTGTCCTTCCATCACGTCTCTCCCACCTCTCCAAATAGCAAAGTTGATCGCTCAATCCCTCCATCTTGGTAGATTAGCATACCCCAATGGCGGGCCGACTTCTTGAGTAGGGGGTTCCTTAACTCTCTTTTGCTTGGAGGTTCTTCATAACTACAAGCTGCTGATGTGGAAGCTCGGATTGGTGTTCTTCGCTCCTTTCTTTGGCGTCGGCAACATCCTTTCTACCCGTCTTTGAGTGGGTTTCCGATTTCTTTTGTTTTTGTTGCCTCTCTGTTCTCTGTGTCGGGGTAGGCTAGCTGGTGCTCCTTGGTCGCTATTTAGGCCTTCTTTTCTTTTGCAGTTGCCTTATTCTGCTTTCTTTTACCTCGACCCCCTTCCACTCACTCCAACTCCCGTCTCTGTGAGTGCAAGTTTTTGGGACCGAGCTCTTGCTGTATAGCTATTTGTAGCTTTTTGGTTAAAAGTCAATATATTCTTACCTTTTACCAAAAAAAACAGGTTATTGTTTTTACTGCATTGGACAATTTTCACACAAATAAAGAATAGGCTTTCGTACCAATCATTTCACCTCAGAAGAATCTTAAATTAAAGAATGTTATACACCAAGATGTTTTGAACAACTTTTATGAAGGAAGTTTCTCCAAATTCGAACCACAATAAGTTCTATAAAATCGTAAAACAATGAGGGTCTAGGAATTTCAAAAACTGGAATCAAAGTAGAATTTAAGAAATCAGAGGTGGCAAGTCTTCTTGCAAGACTAAAGTCTTGGTCTCTTGTAATCATTGCTTCTAGAGGACATTAATGAACCAAGACTTTAAAGACAAGCCTAAAATTAGGCTTCTAGAGGCTAGATTACTATTCATGGGATTAAACGTTGGTTAAACCAATTAGGGATGTTTTCTAATTATCCACGAAGGATACTCGTAACTGGACCGAGGTTCATTACTAAATTTGATTGGAAATGGCTTTAACGGGGCTTATATGAATTGGGGGTCTCTTAAGGTATCGCTTTCACAACCCATGGTTGATTCCAAACCAATCTATGTTTGAGCCCAATCGATCCATGGATAATCCTCGATTGTCATGTAACCAAGCGAGAATCCATTTACTTACTTCAGTTCACAGTCACTTAGAATCGATTTAGGGTTGTTCGGGATTAGTATGATAACCGTGTGGAATCACCCGCAATCCGGCTATATATACTTAGGCTGAATCGATCTATAATCATTCATTCATTAATCTATGCAGGTGTAAGGTCGTCTCGCATCGATCCTTATGGTCGATCTACAATCATTCATTTTCTCAATCCACAATTACCTCTCCCAATTAGATTGTTGACTTATAAATGATACTTAAATATATCCATAGTCTATTCCCATTAAGGGGACATCAAAGCTTTGGACCATTCCTTGAGTCTAGGATAGGGATCAAATTTGAGGATATCATAGTGAGGGCTTATGAGCCCTCGCCTAGATCTGGGGCAAAGGTTGCGGCCCTCCCTTAGATCCAGCGAGGGTCACCAACCCTCGCCCGGCCAAGCCAAGGGCTGTCGTCACCTAAGGTGCCCCCAGGCGGGCGGCGGCCCTTGGCTCGATCGGGTGAGAGTCGGTGACCCTCGCCGAATTTGGAAGAGGGCCGCAACCCTCACCCCAAATCTAGGCAAGAGCTCATAGGCCCTCGCCATCAATTAGCTGGGGTCGTTGGCACCTAGCTAAGGCTTGGTGACACCGATTGACCCTCCCCCACCTTTCCGGCGATGGTGGGGAGGCAATAGTGGCAAGGGCTAAGCCCTTAGCCGTAGGGTGCTATTCATCTTCTTCGTTTTTTTTTTTTTTTTAAATTTTGTTTTAAATTAAATTTAATTAATTTTTATATTAAAATTCGAATTGTGCCAAAACGACGTTGTTTTTGTATTCTTTGCTGAGTCAGCCTTCCGACAAGCCACATAAGCAAGCAAAATTAATAAAAAAAATTTCCACGTAGGATTTTTGACAAGGTTCGCCAGATGTGGCACTCAAGTATCCCATTTTTCAAAAAAAGTGACACTTAAGTGTCACATTCATAACTTTTGGCACTTAAATGTCTCATTGTGTCAAGTTTTGGCACTTGGGGTGTTCTTTTGCCATATATATTCCTATCATTTTCAAGATACAAGTTTTACAAAACCAAAAAGAGATTAGCATCACTCATCAGAGAAAGCTTAAAATTAATTTAGGAAAGTTATTTAAGCCGACAAACTTGTATTTCTATCGGTTAATCAAAAAACGATATCAAAATAAAGTAACAAGCTACTTTAACTACTACTTAACTAAACGAAACTTAATTACTGACAAAACAACTCTTATATGCCGACAAAACGCTTGTTCAAAGAGTTGTTCAAACTATTCCCTACATGAAGCTTGAGCGCCTAATTTTAGAAATTCCTTTAGATCAAATTCTAATTCAGAATTGATTTTTGTCAAATCTTATGGCTCCACAATAACTTAAACTATCATTTCCATAAAATTCCACGATTTAATATCTCATATATCGTACCTCGTAGTTCAAAATTCACATAACTTCAAATTTATGGCTTAATTCTTAAAATTACTTTGATTATATGAACGAAGGATTTGAATCCTTACCGGACATGAAACGAAGTTAATCCGACTTTTCAAAATATCCGAATCTTGTACATGCGAAAATCTTTCTTTTTCTTCGTTTTCTCTTTTCCTTTGGTTTTAGCTTCCACTCGCTATCTGTCTTCTCGTTCAATTTTATTTTAAATGAGGTGGTGGCTTTTTCTTTTTCTCCTCCTTCTACTGACCTTTTGACCTATGACTGGCCAACAATCGCTTCGGAGCCCTTCTATCCTATTATCCAACTATTACAAATACAAAAATCCAACACTTGCAGATATGTTTTGTACGGCAAAATTGTAATGGTGGGTCTGCCTCTAATATGTTTAGCGATGGACCGATCCACCTCGCCTTAGGAACATTGTCGGGCTTATCCTTTTTGGTAGTGACGAAGAGTGGGTCATCCTCCAGCTCAGGCATGTCGTCATCACCCATTTGGGCCTTGTTCGTCTGCTTTGGGACTACCATCTCGGGGAAAGCGGGTGCAAGAGTCTGATTCGCTTGGAGGGATTGCATTTGATATGTCATAAGTTGCATAGAAGTGAGCAACTGCTGGAGTTGGTTTTCCATAGCGGACATACGATCACGCATTTCGGTTTGGTCGGCCATTTTTGCTCTCGATCGTGTAATGATGGGCGAACGTGGAGGATCCGTTATCGCTTAATGGGAATAAAAGTAATGTAAGAACCAATGACAAGATAGGAAAATGGCCCATGACAATGGTCTAATCGCCTGATTTTATTTGAAATTTGAACCAAATTCCCTAACAGTGAACTAAGAATTGAAATCAAAGTCCCTATACATTGAATCTAAAAAATTGAAAACATTGAACTAGAATTCAAAATCAAAGTCTCTAATCATTGAACTAAGAATCAAAGTTCAAAACATCTCATTTTATATGCTTTTGGGATTCCAACGCCTTGCGAAGCTTCTTATTTTCCACTTCAATCATTTCCACTTTCCGCTTAAGATGCTCAATTTGTGCTCGTTGGGTTGGCTTCTTAGTCACATTAGGGACCACTGGACGCAGGACGGCAGGAATTCGATGTTGTTGGATGTAGAATGTAGACGCATGGTGAATCTCCTCGTCGCCTTTCAGTTTCTTGGGCACCAAAATCTTCTCTGGGTGGCATTCATTCCATGCAACAATGATCATATGAATCTCGTTGGAGAGGAGAATTTATGCTGAAAACCAGATTCATCACAAAATTTAGCAAAGTCTTGATTTTCAAACTCACCTCCATGGTCTATACGAATACTTGAAATAGTATAACCTTTTTCATTCTGCACTTTCTTAGCAAACTTTGAAAAATGAGAAAAAGTCTTAGACTTACTTGCAAGAAAGTAGACCCAAGTGAATTGTGAAAAATCATCCACTATTATTAGGCAAAACCTTTTTCCATTAATACTTTGAGTTCTAGTTGATCCAAAGAGATCCATATGCAGAAGCTGCAGTACACGATTAGTGGAAACTTGATTTATTGGTTTAAAGGAATTTCTAACCTGTTTTCCCAATACGCATGGTGTGCATAAGTTAGACTTTTGGTAATTGAGATTAGGTAATCCTCGAACAAGGTTCTTGGAAGAGATTTTGGCAATTTGCTTCATGTTGATATGGCCAAGCTTTCGGTGCCATAGATTAGCTTCATCTTGTACTGATATTAAGCATTGTGATCTTTCTTGATTCACATCCAGAAGATAGATATTCCCATGTCTACGTCCAGTAAAAGATTGAGAGAAGTCTTTACTAATTCTTGAACACGTTCCTTCCTGGAAGTTGATCTTGAATCCAGTATCGCACAATTGGCTTAGGCTGAGTAGATTGTAATTCAATCCTTCCACCAAGAAGACATTATTAATTGATAGACTTCCAATTTTTACTGTACTGCGACCAATAATCCTTCCTTTGCTGTTACCACCAAAAGAAACTTTCCCTCCATCTATTTGGACAAGTTTTATAAAGCAACTTGAATCTCCTGTCATATGTCTTGAGCAGCCACTATCCAAATACCATTTGATCTTCCTTTTGATAGTGACCTGCAATTAAGAGAAAATCCAAGCTTTCTTTGGTACCCATATCATCTTGGGTCCGGTTGATTTATAGCAATAAACAGTCTTTGCCCAATCCCTTTTAACAGGTCTCCAAACCATAGGGCATTCTTTCTCAAAATGTTCTGAGCTTTGACACTTTGAACATTTGAGAGCATTTCGGCCAACAGGTTTTACAAAGACTTTCTGAAAATGATTTTTATAAATAGCTTTTGTAGGTCTTTGTTTGATTCTTTCCTTTACCTTTGGAAAATCAATTAGTGGTATAGTTTCAGGAGTCATACCAAGACCTAATTTGTCAAAGTAGGGTCTTTGTATCAAAAGAATCTTATCCAACTTTTGAGATCCATTTGAAAACCTTTTTGAGATGTTTGAAATATCATTTTTTAAATAGGTATTTTCTTTTGAAAGAGAGTCTGAGTTTTCTTTTAAAATGGTAAAGTTTTTATCTAAATTTTCAAATTTTTCTTTCCAAGATTTTTCCTGTTGCTTCAATGTAGAATTCTCCCTTTTTAATTCGGAGATCCTCTTAAAATAGGTTTTGAGGCTAAGACATAGTTCATCAATATATTTCGAGACTTTAGCAGGAATTTTTAGATTACTTACCTCAAACTCACTGTCTGAGTCTGTATCTGTCTCGAGGTCTGAGTCTGAGTCAGATTTTGCCATTAAACAGATGTTGGCATAATCATCATCACTTTCTTCACATTCAGTATCACTCCATGTTTCGCTTTGAGAGCCTTTTCGTATTTCTCAGCCTTTCCTTTCCTTTTCTTTAATAAAGGACAAAGTTGGGTCCGATGTGTCCCTTTTCTTGCATTCGAAGCAAGTCACTTCTTTGTTGGAATCATCTTCCTCAGTTGATTTGTTCTGAAATCTTTGAGAGCTTTGTTTCTTCCAATTGAATTTTCTTCCCTTTTTGTTCAGCTTTCTGAACCTCTTTATCATGAGTGCCAGTTCTTCATCATTTAGATCTTCTTCGGAGTTTGTAGCATTGGAATAGTTGTTAGACTTTAAAGCAATAAACTTCTTACCTTTAGAATCTTCTTCATCGTTGGTGTGCTCCGCTTCATAAGACTGAAGTGTTCCAATCAATTCGTCTATAGAAAGTGGTGCAATCCTTTGTGTTTCCCTTATCGAAGTCTTTATATAATTCCAATCCTTAAAGAGTCCACGCAGCAGTTTGTTGACCTTCATTTGTCCTAAGATTGGGTGTCCCTGATATTCTAGACCATTCACAATTTCAGTAAAACGACTAAACATATCAATTATTGATTCTCCTGATCTCATCTTGAAAACTTCATATTGTCCCAAAAGAATATTGATCTTTGTCTCTTTCACACGATCAGTTCCTTTATAGGTAATGTGTAGCCTATCCCAGACTTCTTTTGCTGTTTCACAAGAGGATATTCTGTTATACTCAGTAGAAGATAAAGCACAATATAAAGAATAAATAGCTTTAGCATCAAGAGCTTTTCTCTTGGTTATTTCTTCTTGAGTCATCTCGATAGGAACAGCAACTTCTTTTCCTCTCTCTGATACTGATGCAGCAGTAGGAATTATTCCTTTTTCTACCACTTCCCATTCCAAGGGATCTTTCGATCTTAGGAATGCTTTCATCTTGTTTTTCCATATCTTTGTAGTCTTTTCCATCAAAGTAAGGAGGTCTGGTTTTGCTTTGACCTTCAACCAACCCCGTAGGTAACATACTAGCCATAGATCTTTAACTAATAAGTAAAAACACTTCAAATAAATGAGTACACAAGCTTTGATACCAATTGATAGAACTAGTACGAGCACCTAGAGAGGGGGTGAATAGGTGATCAAGATGATTTTTATAAATCGTAATAGAATAGATTAATTTTTTAACAATTGATAGACTAAGAGATTGAAAACAATAATAGACGTATGAAGATGCAATGTAAAGTAAAAGGATTAGGGATAGAGAATCAAGACTCCAAGTTTATAGTGGTTCGGCTTAGATCAAGCCTACGTCCACTCTCCCGTACGGATAGCCCACTAGCTGGATTTCACTATGAATCAAAAGAGAATTTACAGCCTCACGTCCTTAATTCCACAATGTAGAGACTCTACTACACTTGCTCAAGGTCTCACCAAAATTTAGTCTCTCTTTTGATTACAAGTATAGCTCGAAGAATAAGATCGCAAAAGAACAAAGAGATTCAGATTTTGAAATTTTTCTATCGGGCACTCTTTAACAACTTGAACGTCTCCCTTATATACTTCTTCATGCCTTCAATACCGTTGGCACCTTCCAAAGAAGTTCTTCCAATCAACCTGTTGGACATAATCAATTAGAGATATATCGAGCTCTTCAAGGAAAAGGACGATAGCCCATCAATCCTGGTCGCCCATACAATCAGGATCTCAGTTTCCATAAGTAGAACCTTCCAAGTATAATTCGCGGATCTATAGGATTTAGATTACTCAAATACGAATAAAAGATCTTGAAGTGCTAATTCCAGTCGTGAGATATTCCTTAACCATACGAATCAAAACCATACTTGAATTTATCCGAATAGAACTTTAACTTCGTCGGTCTGGAAACTGTCCATGAGAGTAGACTTTGAATCTTGAGTCTGGAGGTCTTCAGACTTTGTCAAAAGAGTCTGCAAGTCTTCAGACTAGATTGATGGAAATGTTTTGTCGACTTCAAAACACCTCAAGAAGATTTCTCTAACATGCATAAGTCAGACTTTTTGTAAGTCGGGTTGGGGAGTTCATGAACAAGCTTCTTGGAGGAAATATTGGCAATTTGCTTCATGTTAACATGGCCAAGCTTTCTATGCCAAAGGTTTGCTTCATCTTGAATGGATATTAGATACGAGACCTTTCTGATTTTATATCCAGAAGATAAATATTCACATGTCTTCGTCCAGTGAAAGATTGAAACAAATCTTTACTAGTTCCAAAACAAATGCCTTCTTGGAAATTAATTTTGAATCCAGTGTCACACAATTGACTAATGCTGAGTAGATTGTAATTCAATCATTCCACCAATGAGACATCGTTGATTGTGAGACTTCCAATCATCACAGTTCCACATCCAATAATTCTTCCTTCGTTATTTCCACCGAAAAAAACTTTTCCACCAGTTATTTGCATAAGCTTTATAAAACAACTTGAATCTCCTGTCATGTGCCTTGAACAGCCATTATCCAAATACCATTTGATCTTTTTCTTGATAGTGACCTGCAATTATAAAAAGAACTCAAACTTTCTTTGGTACCCACATTTTTTTTGGGTCCAGGGGAGTTAGTACAAAATACAATCTTTGCCCAATCTCTTTTAACAGGTCTCCAAACCTTGGGACATTCTTTCTCAAAATGTTCGAGCTATTACACTTTGAACATTTGAGAGCACTTTTGGCCAACGGGTTTTACAAAAATTCTTTGAAAATGATTTACGTAAACTATTTTTGTAGGTCTTTGTTTAATTCTTTCCTTTATTTTTGGAAAATCAAGTAGAGGTATGGTTTCTAGAGTCATTCCAAAACCAGATTTATTAAAATAAGGTCTTTGAACAAAAAGAATATTTTCCAACTTCTCGATCCTTCAAAACCTTTTATGATATTTGAAATGTCCTTTTTCAAAAAGTATTTTCCTTTGAAAGAGAGTCTGCATTTTCTTTTAAAACAACAAAACTTTTGTCTAGATTTTCAAACTTTTCTTTCCAAGAAGTTTCATGTTGCTTCGCTTTGGAATTCTCCTTTTTCAGCTCGGAAATCCTTTTAAGAGAGGTTTTGAGACTAAGGCAAAGTTCATCTATGTACTTTGAGACTTTAGTAGGAATTTTTAAATTACTAACCTCAATTTCTTTGTCTGAGTCTGAGTCTGAATATGTTTCAAAGTCTGAGACTGATTCTGAATTTGCCATTAGACATATGTTGGCATACTCTTCATTGCTTTCCTCACATTCGGTGTCGCGCCATGTTTATGCTTTGAGAGCCTTCTTGAATTTCTCGGTTCTTCCTTTCTTTTTCTTCAACGAGAGGGCAATTAGGTCTAATGTGTCCATTTTTCTTGCATTCGAAGCATACCACACCTTTGTTCACTTCATCATCCTCAGTCGATTTGTTCTGGAATTTTTTAGTGCATTGTTTTTTCCTGTTAAATCTTATTCCCTTTCTATTCATTTTCCTGAACCTCCTTGTCATAAGTGCTAGCTCTTTATCATCCATGTCATCTTCAGAATCTGTATCATCAGAATCATCATTAGATTTTAAAGCAATTGACTTCTTACCTTTAGGATCTTCTTCCTCATTGATTGGCTCCATTTCATATGACTGAAGTGTGCCTACTAGTTCATCTATTGTAAGAGGCATGATCCTTTGGGTTTCTCTTATTGAAGTCTTCATGTGAATCCAGTCTTTGGAGAGTCCACGCAGCAATTTATTGACCTTCATTGGTCCTGAGATTGGTTGTCCTTGATATGTTAGACCATTTACAATTTCTGTAAAATGACTAAACATGTCAGTGATGGATTCTCCTAGCTTCATTTTGAAGGCTTCATACTTTTATCCGAGTAAGATATTGATTTTTGTTTCTTTAACTCGATCAGTTCCTTCATAGGTAACATGCAACCTATCCTAGACTTCTTTGGTTGTTTCACAAGATGAAATTATGTTATACACAGTAGGAGATAAAGCACAGTAAAAAGAGTAGATGGCTTTAGCATCTAGAGCTTGTCTCTTGGTTATTTCTTCTTGTGCCATTTCGCCAGCGTCTGCAACTTCTTTTATTCTTTCTAAGACTGATTTAGCTTTGGGAATGATTCCTCTTTCTACTACATCTCATTCCAGGGGATCTTTCGATCTTAGGAATGCCTTCATCTTGTTTCTACACACGTATTCATTTCCATCAAAATAAGGAGGTCTTGTGTTGTTTTGGCCTTCAACCAAACCTGGAGCCAAAATACTAGCCATAAATCTTTAGCTCAGAAGTAAAAATACTTCAATACAATGAGCACACAGGCTCTAATACCAATTGAAAGGGCTAGTATGAATACCTAGAGGGGGGTGAATAGGTATTTAAAAGAAATTTTTGCAAGACTTAGTAAATTGCTATTAGAAGATAATAAACTAAGGACGTAATCAGCTTTAAATAGTCATATAAAGCTATGAATTAAAATTAGGAGTTTAGGAAAAGAGAATAAAAACACAATGTTTATAGTGGTTCGGCTTAGATCAAGCCTACATCCACTCTCCCGCTCTGACGGCCCACTGGCTGGATTTCACTATGAATCAAAAGAGATTTTACAGCTTGTAATCTTGACTTCCTTAGTGAAGAGTTTCTCCTGATCTCTCACGAAGTCTTACTAAGAGTTTTTCTCTTTTGTATACAATTTTGAGCTTAATGAATGAGAAAGCAAAGAACTAGAAAGCTTCAGACTTTGAAATTCTTCTTTTACGCACTCCATCAAACAACTAGAGAATCCGCCTTAAATGCTCCACCATGCCTTCACAACCGTAGGCACTTTCCAAAAGAGTTCTTCCAATCTATCCGTTGGAGAAAATCAATTAAGGTGATCTTGAGTCGTTGAATAATTTCTGATGAAAGCCGGTCAATCCTGTTCCCCCATACAATCAAGATCTTTAGTTTCCATAAGTAAAACCTTCCACGTATACTTCGCTTTTCAAAAGATCTTCATATCGGAGTAGATTCCAATAAGAATAATCAATTGAGTAGATGCTATATCCGGCCATAAGATCATCCAAAAAAATCATACAAACTGAATCCTTGAACATAATCCTACATCTGGATAAGTTTTCATTCTTCGGTCTGGAAACTGTTAGTGAGGGCAGACTTTGAGATTAAAGTCTCGCGGTCTTCAGACTTTGACAGTAGAGTTTGGAGTTCTTCAGACTATAACACTTGAGTCTACAAGTGTTCAGATTAGATTTTTGGAAAGGTTTTGTCAACTTCAAAACAATAAAGAAGTTTTCTCTAACAAACTGGGATTTGAGTCGGTCCCTATTAAAGGATATTTCGGGGGAAGACGCTTTTCAACTTATCGCAATTAAACTTAGGTAAAATTGGCATTACAATCCCCTAACTCTATAAAAAAGCATCACCTTCGCGTAGAGCAAATCAATCATGAACCCAAGTTCAAAATAGTTTCTCCCTCACTCTCCTCCTCATGCTCGCCTTCCCGGTCTCTCTCTTCCCTTTTGTAAGGAAGGACACGTCCTTTATCAACCTTTGTATAACTTGTGCATTACGGGCCGTGATCATTCTTTTTAAGATATACTCCTATCCTTGGACTGGACTGACGCGTGGTTGAGAATGAATAACAAGAGTTGTGCCCTTCATGGTGCCGTGACTTATATCCAGTTGCTCAAACAGCCGCGGTGGTCGGATTCCACTGCTTAGTTCAGCTCACTTCGCTTAAACATGTTTTATCAATGAAAATCCCTTGGTCTGTCACGCGATTCTCAAGCGCTTAAACATCAATGAAAAGGTGGATAAGTATCGCTACATGACCTTTAAAAAGATACCACCTAATCTAAAAGAAAATATCTTTGGACACATGAAGGCAAAGTTCAAGAAGCCTGGAAAGCCCATGGATACAAGCCATATTCGCAAAGTACTCAGTGATAGTGGACATCTTGATGAGATATGGAGCCTTGAGGGAGAGTTTGACCAAATTATACTCACTTAGCACATTGTGACCGAACTTTGGCACTACTCGGACAGACTAGACAAGTCGAAGTTTTCGAAATACAGGCTAAGCATGCTCCTGTCTCAATACATGTTTTATCTCCTAGTCATGTATCCTTTCACGTTGCCTAGCGAAATATGGCAGATAAGAGTGCGAGACACATTTGCCAGGGCCATAAAGTTCTTTGAAAAGCACCCCATTAAAGAGCAAGCTAATTCCAAGTTTGCACCTGAAGAGAGCCATAGCTACTTCAGTAATCCATTCGGAAAGAGAACCAATAAGGCAGTTGGCAGGAGCCATAGAGCTCTTCAGTCAGCTTGCAAGATGTTACCTGAGGTTTCACCAAAAAAGGTTAAGGGTGGCAGAAGCAAATCGGTGTTGTTTGATGGATGCCGGCTCGCAACAGAGCTAAATAAACAAGTAGACAGACCAAAGAAGTGGAAAATGATCTGGAATCTTTGGGTGGAGGTATTGTTGTATGCAGCAAGCCAAAGTAGAGGGGATTCCCACGCTTATCAGTTGAAGAGAGAAGGAGAGCTTCTCACTCATGTTTGGCTCCTGCTCGCACATTTCGTGTTGACCGATCACTTCAAGATGAATCAAGGCCACGCAATAGCAAAGCTTATATCAAGATAGGAATTTTACAGATTTCAATATGCATCTCCTGATGTTGTGTGCTTACTTTGGAATGGAGTGTTGCATCACTAGTGACTAAATCATCTTTGTATTCTGGGGAGGCCCAATCCCATTTAAAACATGCACAAGTTTTCCATTAGTTTTGGTTCACTACTGCTTGAGGTGTCTTATTTTTTGTCAAGTCCATTCGGAACAGTTTGGAATCTGACACGGGCTACTTGAAGAATGTCAATTTCCTATGTTGACACCTGATTTTTAGCTGACACGTCAACAAAGGTAGAAAACTCAAGATCAGGATTTCTAATCGCAATGAAGCCTGTTTCATGAATAAAAAGTATCATTTTCCATTTCTTTCTTCTATTTTGTCATTGTTAAACAATTTCTTATTCATTTCCATCAAAATCCAAAAAGTCAAATGGTTGAATTTTTTATCAACCCTTTAATAAAAAGTCAACCCCAGGTCAAAAGTTGGCTTTTTGTACAAAAAGATTCTAAACGGTCCTAGTTTACTTTAGCCAAGTTAATGTTCAAAAGTCTCATTGTTAGATTCTTGGTCAACCTTAAGTCTCGTTTCTACATTCTAGGTTATCCTTAAATCTTGTCTTCAGTTCTAGGTCATCCTTAAACCTTGTCCACACTTTTACACATTTTCTTAGATTCTGGGTTATCCTTAAACCTTATCCTCACTTTTACATCTCGTCCTAGTTAGTGATCATCCTTAAACCATTCCTTTTCTCATAGCAACACTTCATTCCCTTCATTACATTCCATGAGAGATGGAGAGAGATCCTCATGAATGAACTGAATATTTCTGTCACGCCCCGAACCTCAAGCGCACGTACATCCTTGGGTGGTCGATAGAAAGCGACGTTCCCAGGATGCACCGCCGACCCATTCATTTTAATGCACAAGCGGAAGCGATTTAACTAATCCTTGACAATAACAAACATAGGATAGAAAAGTAAGACAGCAAACTTCAAATCAAATACAGTTTCATAAACACCTCAAGCTTATACAGAAGGTTTATCTTATAAAGAACTATTAAGCCACCTATGCTCCTGACCCTTCCGCTTCAAGCTTCGGGTTCTTCCACTAGGGACCTGAAAATTATTATACAATAACTAGTAACATATAAATCTCAGCGAGTCCTCCCCCTATTCCCACGATTAGAACACCAACTCAATGCGGGGTATCTCTTCAAAACCACCCCACAAACAAACCAAAGATCAACAACCAACACTCAATAGTCGATTCACATGCAACCTTACTTGGTATGCCATACCCCGCAAGTTATAATTCAGCACAATACACGCAATGCACATGGCCATTAGATGTGCAGTTCATCAATCACATGCGAGTCGTGTCACAAGCGATCTCCCCTGGCCATTGCCACACCCTGCACGTTATCAATTCATGCATGCGTACCAAAAACAATGTGCTCAACTCATGCACAGTCAAAACCAAAGATGCCATGATTCTTATACGCTTTTGCACATTAGTGTGCCACACAGCACATATCGATCAATCACACGGGTCCTGATTATAAGGTAAAATCGATCTGACCCGTCTCATTCCATGCCACACAATTTTACCCCATAATAAGGCCCAACCATCTCAACACTCGTGTGTTCCAATGAATTTCGGCCACACAGGCACGGCCTACCCGACACATAGCTATACGGCCACACAAGTACAATCTACCTGACACACAGTAATACCGCCACACAAGCACAATATCGCCCCACAGGCACAATACTACCACACAGGCACAATCTACCCGACACACAGCAATATGGCCACACAGGTACGATCTTTATGCCACACAAGCACAAT
Source organism: Eucalyptus marginata (assembly GCA_014182565.1). Taxonomy (NCBI): domain Eukaryota; kingdom Viridiplantae; phylum Streptophyta; class Magnoliopsida; order Myrtales; family Myrtaceae; genus Eucalyptus; species Eucalyptus marginata. The sequence goes on from CM024589.1 coordinate 31,459,531, forward strand.
ATTATGCTACACAGGCACAATCTTACGCCACGCAGGCACGATCTGATCACCACCACATAGACACGATCTATATTACCGCCACACAAGCAAGATCTATATTACCACCACACAGGCAATATTTATTACCGCCACACAGGCACGATCTATTACCGCCACAAATTGGTGACGGCATTCCACATAGGAGTCTCGTCCACCTGACACACAGTGAGGGACGGTTCAACGTAATGATCATGCAAGCACACCACCACAACTACCTTTTTATCTTTGGGCACTTAGCCAATGCACACACGCTTGCATATACACTTACAAATCATTTTCTCCTAAAGGCGGTCCACTTCGGTGTCCCTCAGATAAACCGTTTTTCCCCTCTTTGTGAAAATCACTCAATTCATGTGGATGCCCATGCATTTATACACTCAAATCACCTCATAAAATCAAAACACATGAAATTAGACAACTTTTCCTTCTCGGGTGAACAGTGCACGTGAACTGTGTTTCGTGAATAGTGTTCGTATGAACAGTAAATTTTCAGAATTAAATAACTAATAAATTAAATCCACGAGTCATTAAAAACACTAATTAAAGCAAGCAAAGCATTAAGAACTATCACCAAACTGAAATCGGTCCTAATTAGCAGAAACCGGGCTACTCGCGCATCTCCAAGTTTAAATTCAGAAACCTAACCAAACGAGTTCGGAAAATTCCCAAATTTGAATATGTTGTACAAAACACAAAAAAAAAAACACTTTTCATGTAGACACCTAAACCCAGATCATTCTATATTAAGCCCAGTAAATCGCTTAATCTAGTACATAAACTGTGTCCATTTCCAGAAAGTCTGTTTTCTGAAATCAGTTTGGTTCGAAATCCAAAACTTGTCCATTTGATCTGAAATTTGACTATGTTAAAAAAGAAGATGTGACAAACAACTTTTGTGAAGAAACCATTTTGAAATTCGAACCCTAAGAGTTGATAAAAACACCTAGAATTCCAAAAGATCACAAATTCCAGCACAGTCCGAAATTCTGTTTACAAATGACGGAGCTGAAATCTCATACTTTGAAATCTCTAAAAAACCGTGATTAAAATATATGTTATAGCTGAAGATGTCAAAAACATTTCTCCAGAAGAAATCAACCTCAAATTCGTAACCCATTTTGATCTGAAAAATGGCAAACGGCGAGGGTTTGGAAATCTGAATTGCAGAAAGTCCACCGATTTGGACTAATCCATCTCAAAGGTGCTAATCTCACTAATTAGATTAACACTAATTAATTCTAAGGCTAATCTAACCATTCTAGATTATCACTAATCCATTATTAATCTAATCTAACTAACGCTTGAGCATAATTAATCTCCTAAGCTAGTTTAGGCACTAATCAAAGGATTAAGAGCTAAACTCACACGTTAAACGGGCTGGAGACATGGACGCGGCGGCAACGATGAAGGTGATGCTCGGGAACCTCAACCACAATGATCCAAGGTGATCCCGGGGCTAGAACAGCAACTACAAACTCGGACTCCAACTGAAACACCAAAAACAGGACTCCTAGAGGAGAAACGGAGTTGAACGGGTTCATCAGAGCTCCGACGAGGGCTTGGCCAACGACCGACGGCACATGGGGCTCGAGGGGGACCTGCTGGTGGTTGGGATGGGTGGAGGCTGGGTCGAAATGGGAGGAAAATAGTTGAAACGGGTGAAACAGGCGAAGTAGTGCAGGCTACTAGGTGGACCGACAGATCAACGAGTAGTTTCTTCCGGCCGGCAACTCTGTTCAGCGAGCGGCCGGGTCGTCCTGAACAGTTTGGGCCTTCTGAGTGCAATGGTGGGTGGCAGAAAGGCTAATTCGCATGGGAAGGCAACTATTAACTCGGTTTTTCAGAGAAAGGTCAGTTGGAGCAGAAACAGGGAGAGAAGGAAAACAGGGGAGAAAAGGCTACGAATTCCTTGGGGCTGAAGAGGGGGAGACAGAGTGAAGTGAGGGCTGGTTTCTCTGCAAAATTTGGAACTCCAAAAGGTCTCTAATGGATAAAGAAAGGCTTAGGAGGAAGAAGAAGTGGCCAAAAGCTTGGAGGGGGCCCACCATTGCCTCAAAAGTCCACATTCTATCCTCTAAACACTCATCACATGCCCCCACCACTCTTGGCTTTCATCCTCAACCAATTTGCAGCCATCAATCTTCCTTAGCAAGCCATCCAAGTGGTCCAAAAGTTGCTCCCCACAAGGCCTACGAATTTAGAACAATTGGCCATCCAATTTCATTCAATTCCTCTCTAATTGGACCTAAATTGGAGTCCATAAATCCAACTAAGATGCCACCGTCCCTCTCATGAATTTTTCTCATCAATTTGTCCAACTTGAATCCCAAAAACGTGACTAAAAACGGTCCCTTAAATTTTCCGATCCAAAATGGCCCTACTTTGAATCGGTACAGTCCATGAAAGACACTTAAGGACGATACTTCAGACCCTGCAAGAACACGAGCTGTACACCAAGTTCAGTAAGTGTGAATTTTGGCTAACTTGTGTAGCTTTCTTAGGTCACGTGACTTCTGGTGAAGGGATTTCCATGGACCCGACTAAGATTGAAGCCGTTATAAACTGGCCGAGACCAACAACGATGACAAAGATCTGAAGTTTCTTGGGATTGGCAGGCTATTATAGACGATTCGTGGAAAGATTCTCTACAATAGCCATGCCCTTGACACGACTATTGAAGAAAGAAGAGAAGTTCAAATGGAGGAATAAGTGCGAGTGTAGTTTCCAAGAGCTCAAGCAGAAGCTGACTACCGCACCAGTGTTAACGATTCCATTTGGTCCTGGAGAATACGAGATTTATAGTGATGCATCATACAAAGGAATGAGTTGCGTTTTAATGCAACATGGGAGAGTTGTTGCATGTGCGTCCCGTCAGCTTAGGTCTCATGAGTTGAATTATCCGACACATGATTTGAAACTCTCAGCAATCATCTTTGCCCCGAAGACTTGGAGACATTACTTATGCGGAGAAAAGTTCCAAATCTTTATGGACCATCAGAGCCTAAAGTGCTTATTCTCTTAGAAGGAGTTGAACATGAGACAGCGTTATTGGATGGAGCTTCTCAAGGACTACGACTGTGACATCCTATATCATCCTAGATAGGCCAATAAGGTCACATATGCGTTTAGTTGGAAATCATCGATTGCGCAGATGATGGTTCAAGAGTGGATCTTACTCGAAGGAGTTTGAGATTCAAATTTCAAGTTTGAGGTAGGCCACCTTTCAAGTCTCATGGCTACCCTCATAATTGAACCAGAAGTGCAAGTGAAGATTAAGACGTTATAGTTGACAAACCCTGAAATCCAGAAAATTCTGCAGGAGGATGTGGAAAAGAGGAAAGCTGACTTTCAAGTTACTGAGGACGGAATACTAAAGTTCCGTTGGCGATTGTGCGTACCTAACGATGTGGAGCTTAAGGAGGAGATATTGTCAGAAGTCCATCGTAGTAGTTATAGCATTCATCCATGTAGCACAAAGATGTATCAGAATATGTGCCAATACTATTGGTGGATTGGTATGAAAGCAGATATCACCAAACATGTTGCTAAGTGTCTGACGTGCCAACAAGTGCAAGCACAACATTGCAAGCCTAGAGGATTTTTGCAACCTCTCGAGATTCCCGAGTGGAAATTGGAACATATCACTATGGATTTTGTGATGGGATTACCAAAGAGTTAGCGAGGTAACGATTGCATATGGGCCGTAGTCGACAAGTTGATGAAGTTTGCTCGCTTCATCGCCGTACGAAAGGACTTTGCATTAGACAGATATGTTGAATTGTACGTGTGACGGATAGTTTGTCTTCATGGAGTGCTAGTGACGATCACATCAGATCGAGACCCAAAGTTCATGGCAGCTTTTTGGAAAAGTTTATAAACTGCCTTGGGAATGAAGCTACAACATAGCACGGCCTATCATCCGCAAATGGATGGCCAATTTGAGAGGACTATTCAAACCCTTGAGGACATGCTGCGAGCTTGCGTGTTGGACTTCAAAGGAAGCTAGGAGGAACAACTTCATTTAGTTGAGTTCACCTATAACAACATCTATCAGTAGAGTATTAAGATGGCGCCATTTGAATCGTTGTATGGCAAGGCATGCAGGACTCCTATCTGTTGGGACGAAGTTGGAGAACGTAAGATTACAAGCTCTGAGTTGGTTCAATAGTCAGTGGATGCCGTCAAAGTCATTTGAGATAAACTTAAGACCGCTCAGAGTCATCAGAAAAGTTATGCAGATAAGCGATGTAGACCATTGGAATTTCAAGTTGGTGAACACATATTCCACAAAGTGTCACCGATGAGGGGTACTTCGGGCTTTGGCAAGAAAGGAAAGTTAAGTCCGAGGTACGTCGGTCCCTTTGAAATTTTAGAGCGAATTGGGACTTTGGCATATCATCTTGCGTTGCCGCCGATACTTGCTCAAGTTCATGACATCTTCCACATGTTGATGTTGAAAAAGTATCAACCCGATCCAACCCATGTGCTGAATTTCGAGAAAGTAAACATGGACGAGAGGATGTCGTACGTGGAGAGACTAGTTCGGATAATGGATCGAAAGGAGCAAGTGCTACGCAACAAGACAATCCCCTTGTTTAAAGTGGTCTGGCAACACCACGGAACGGAGGGAGCCACATGGGAAAGTGAAGAGTCAATGAGACGTCAATACCTTTACCTTTTTTAAGAAGGGTTGTAATGGTTTAAATTTCAAGCACGAAATCTTTATAAGAGAGGAAGATTTGTGACATCCCGACATTTGACCTTGTTTCGAATAGATGAAATGGTTGTTTTGTCGACGCGCTTATGGTTATTTTACTCGGAATTGATCACTCACGAGTTAACTAATCTATTAGGTGAGGCCGTTAAGGGATATAAATGCGACAGACTAGAGAATTCAATCGGAAATCGACTGCTCGACTATAATAATCGGCAAGGGTCAATACGTGTGGCATCTAGAAATTTTGACAACCCTCGAATATGCAACGGCCGTGAGTGATCGACGGGAGTATCGTCGGTACCACATTTGGCCTAGTTCCATTGCCACTCGACGTCCCGAAACATTTACGTTGGAGAAAAAGAAAATTTTCTTAGAATGGCCATATGAACAATCGTGCCAACAACCACATTTTCTTTTATTTCTTTGGCCAGTCAATATTGCAAAATCCTTTGACCCATGCAACGTCTCTCTTCTTCTTGCGGAATTATGGACATGCATGTGTGGTGCTGTCCCTTCCGTCGTTGCCAAAGTGATTTCATTTGGTTGACTTGAGTGGTCAACCAAATGAAGCTCCGCCCATCGACGTGTAGGAGAGACGGCAGCAAATGAAGCCATTGAAGGCCACGTCTTTCATGCAACATGCAGGATGGCGAGCTGTCGCACATTCGGCGGTCAACTAAAGGAAGAGTTTGAATCAGGAGAAGCCACGCCAATTCGGGCAGCTGAAGACACGTACCCACGGACTTGAGCTGGCGAAGGAAGGCCAAATGAAGGCCATGAAGTCTCCACCTGTATTCGGTCTTGGACGCCAACGCAATCCCCATGCAGTTGACTAATTACTCAACTAATTGAGGAGCAAAACCCTCGTACACAGAGGGGAAGAGAGAGAGAAACCAAGAGAGAACGAGTGGGTGAGCGAGCGAAAGGGGGAGAGAGCAGCGAACGGCGAGTGCGAGAGAGTGAGCAGCGAGCGAAAGGACCACCCCTCCGCCGTGTGCTTGGACGCCACCGCTGTCCCTGTCGCGCCGTAGCCGCCATCCCACTCGAGCCGTAACTGCCGCACCACCGCACCGAACCCCTCGCCGTTAACATTATAGGACTTGAGGCAAGTAGAGTCCGTTAGCCTACATTTTTCTTGCTAGGGTTGTATGTGAAGTGAGATGGGTGTTAGAAATGCTTGGGTTGTGGTGTTAGATGCAAATTTCGAGTGAGTAATGTTGGTTTTCCTAGAACCATCAAGCTGTTGCATGTAAAAACAGTCCAACCCCTTGCTGTTCCATGAATTTTAGGTGGGTATCTAGTCGAAATCAGACTGCATGCTCTTGAAGAAAGTTATAGAGGACATCTTGTGGAGTAACATACTAAAATTTGAGATAAAATGAACAAGTATTGGTTAGTGAAATGATTTTTCTTTGAAGAAACTAGATCTGGAAATTGTTGTGCTGACCCTTGGTAATTTCGTGAACTGTAAAGCAACTTTTTATTTGGAATCTCACTTCGACTTCTTGATGAAAGTTGTAGAGGACTTCTTGAAGTTTAACATATAAAAAATTGAGATAAAATGAACATGTATAGGTCGGTAAAACCATTTTTCTTCGAAGAAATTGGATCTGGAAAATGTTATGTTGACCTAGTGTGATTCTGTGAATTTTATAAAATCATCCGGTTGAAATTTGATCTCGTGTCCTTGATGAAAGTTGTAGAGACATTCTAAGGAATAGCATACTGAAAATTGAGAAGAAACGGACATGTGTAGGTTGGTTAAACGAATTTTCCTTGAAAGGGGTTAATCTGGAAAACTGTACCGAGAATAGGGAGAATTAAATCGACTATAGCTCTTAATATAGAACGTATTTGATTTCCATTTCTTCATGAAACATTTACCTCTAGGTGTTGTCTATAACATATCAAAATTTCAGAATTTTCGGAGCTGGTTTAGGGTTTATACCGAATTTGTGAATGAAACTGTGTAAGGGTGATCTTCTGAAATTTTAAAGGTTGTGATGCATGGACCGTACCAATTTGTATGAAGTTCTTTTGATATGGTGTTCTTCATGAAATATTTTCCTCTAGGTCTCATCTATAACGTCTCAAATTTTTCAGAATTTATTAAGATCGTTTACTAATTTTTCCAGAATTTTTATTAAAGAAGTGCATTCTGTTTTATCCGAAAATTGTTCTATTTTCAAAAACAAATGAATTGCTCTATGAGATATGATATCTTGGGTTGTTATTTGTACTGCATATATGGTGACATTTGGCATATCACATAACATCAAAAAGGCTGGTTTAAACGTCTGACATTATTGCATCAAATATTAATTTGAAAATGAGATATATATGTGAATATGCATTTTGATAATGATAATACCGTCGGAGGTGTGAGCCGACGATGCCCCGGGAGTGTCGGGATGCCCGGAGTGTGTGTGCCGGATGCCCAGAGGTGTGTGCTGGATGCCCAGAGGTGTGTGCCGGAGGTTCCTCGCGATGCCAGGTTGGGTGCGAGTGATATGAGGGATGCAAACACTGGTCCTTAAAAGAACAATGAGATCCTTTTGAAAAATCAATATGGAAATTGAATCATGTGCATGTATGTACATGGCCTGGTGTATAAATTGTCTTTGAACTTGAATTGGTATTGCATGATTTTTGGAAGTGTGATCACCAAGGCATTGAATGGATCTCATGGAGATATATGCATGACTGCATGGCGATGTATGCTTGAGTGCATGAATGATATGTGCTTTGCTCGTGATACCTGGTTGTCTTGCTTGTTGCATTATGTAGTTTGATGGATCTTTACTGCTAAGTGGTTGTACTCACCCGTTTTGGGGACTAACATTTCAGACTAGATAAGATGCCTCTGCTATCACCACCGCCAGCAAATGGACTGAGTGGTTGGATATGACCGCGAGGAGGAGGACAGCAAAGAAAGGAACTTTTGGACGCCAACACTGATTGATGGACTTTAAGTATATGACTATTGGAAAAGATGTCGGTCATCTTTTGAAGTATAGCCAAGTATAGAAGACTACGGCATTTTGATGTATTGATGAATGATGTCCATCTAGTTTAAGTAAATAAAAGTGTTCGGCTTTAACTTATAAAATGTTTATAGGTGCGCATCGTTTTAATTTGTGAAAGGGGAGTTGATGGATGTGCTTCCGCTATGTAAATTGTGCAGAGACCGACTTAAAAGATATAAACCCCCAGGAGTTATGGGCCTCTTATGATTCCATGGTATCATAGTGATATATTGTCAGGACAAGAGAAAGGTAAGCGCACTGTGGCGACCCCAACGAATCGGGGGCCGTTCGAGGGGTGCCACAACGGTTGGTATCAGAGCAAAAGGTTATATGTGGAGTGATAAGGAGCCTCATTTGGAAATTGAGGAAGATAATGACAATGCGCACCTTAGGATGCTGACTAATAATGGTTGACTAACTTTGAACAACGGGTGATGGGTATTCACTTGTAGATCCCTAGTCCTTTTTATGAGTTGCTTTTAGGTGCCAGTAACATGTTTATGTTACTTATTTTATAGTTGCAGTTGCTTTAAATGGAGACATTGAGTCACAGATTATTCCTGAGGCAAATGCTTGGAAACTGCAGGAAAATCATGGTACGAACTGGGGGTCATCATCCATCGAGGGCTGAAGCCTCTGCAGCAATGGCTGAACCTCGAACGGAAGACATCCTGTAGGCATTGGCCAATATAGGAAATCTGATGGAAAGACAAGCGCAGCAACAACCCGGAGCGGAACGCCGTACTCAAGGACTGGTGGAGCAATTCATGAAGTTGAAACCACCTAAGTTTAGTGGAATGGGAAGTCTTGAGGAGGCGGAACATTGGATTGATGGGATGGAACAAATTTTCCGGGTGTTGAACTGCAATGATGCTAAGAAGATAACTTTGGCAGAGTACCGGCTAGAGGGAAATGCAAAGTTTTGGTGGAGAGCTTCGAGGGACACGATCTTTCCACCAGGTGTCGACATAAATTGGGATGAGTTTGTTAGAGCTTTCAATAGAAAGCATTTCTCTGATTGTGCTAGGGATAAGAAAATCACGAATTTGTTCGGTTGGAACAAATGGAGCGACAAAGGGATCGGTATGAGGCAAAATTTTCTGAACTGTCTAGATATGCTCCCAGCCGATAGAAGATTGAGAAGAAAAAGCTAAGAGATTCCTAAAAGGATTGAGAACGATATCGTGAAACAACCGGTGCCTTTGAATATAAGAGATTATAATGAGATTTATGAAAGGGCACAGTCGGTGGAGCAAGAATTGGTAAGAGAATAATCAGAGTATAAGAGGCGGTCAACTTTTGGTGATATCAGACGGGGTAAGAGACCCTATACAGGTCAAGGTCAGACCTGGGAATCTAAGAAGAAGAGCAATTTCGGGAATTTTGGAAAAGCCAGGGATGGCCTGAATCTAGGAAAAGCACCTTATCAGAATGAAGATTGTCGAAGGTGTAATGGGCGGCATGGCCCAGGACCTTGTAATGGACGGCTGAAGTGCTATGGTTGTGGACAGGTAGGACACATTGAGAAGGATTGTCCACAAGAGAGGTCGCAGCCAAGTATCAACCCAATGCGACGAGTACAACAACGTACTGCTTGACCTTATCCACAAAGGAATCCACAGAGACCACCAGCACAAGGACGGATGTATGCGGTCACTCAAGAGGAAGCAGAAGCTTCCGAAAATATTATCTCAGGTACGATTTCTATAGATAGATAAGAAGGCGTATGCGTTATTTGATATGAGTGACACGCATTCATTTGTGTCTGAAAAATATAGATGATTGTGAGAAATAGGAACAAATCTTTAGATATGCCTCTTCGTATTTCTACATCACTGAAGGACATGTTGTTATCTACGTTAGCATGTGAGATGTGTGAGATAACCCTAAGTGAATGAGATCTGGAAATGGACTTGGTAGTGATAGTTATGTATGACTTTGACGTCATCGTAGGAATGGACCGAACTATGAACTGAACTGGGAAGGCAGTGTTTCTGGGATAATTCTATCAGAGTGGCGCAGCGGAAGCATGGCTAAGCTTATAGAACTCTTGTTTGTGAAAAAGAAGGACGGGTTGATGCGTTTGTACATCGTTTATAGGCAATTGAATCATGTGACTTTCAAGAGTAAGTACCCATTGCCTAGAATTGATGACCTATTTGATCAACTGCAAGGAAGTTCAGTCTTTTCTAAAATTGACTTGAGGTCAGGATACCATCAATTAAGGATTAAGAAAGAAGACATTCCTAAGACCGCATTTAGGACTCGCTATGGACACTACGAGTTCCTAGTTATGCTATTTGGATTGACGAATACCTAAGCTGCATTCATGAGTTTGAGGATTAAGTTATGATCATTTGAGGTAAGTACTGACTTCCTATTAGAGGATCTCATTGGAAGTCTTGATGCATTACATGAAAGCATCTAGTATGTATAGATTGATCTTGGAAGTCATGAGTTTGAGTGGTCATATGAGACATGAAATTATTTGTGGTTTATATGTCGGAATATTAGGTTTAATCGATGGTGGTCAACTTTTAATTTTAGGTGAAGATCTCGGTTTAAAAAGGTTCTGTGAAAATAGTGGATATGATCAATTGTAGTTATACTCTTTCCAAGGTGAAATGGTGAAAGTTCAAGTTGTGGATTTGATGAGCGATTAGTTCAAGTAATGATCCTTTAGGGTGAGACATGAGATATACTTGATGGAAACCAGACAAGTTCTTATCTTGGTGGATTGTCGATCTTTGAATTGAATAAGTCCTGGTGAACTATCGATATTTGAACCGAATGAATGGTGCTGTATTTTAGGCTTGAATCCATGTCGCAGTGAAGGTGTAGTAAATGTCTGTGTTGGACTGAACTAAATGAGTTATTAATGGTGTCGATTTTGATGATTCTAGGCTTGAATTGGTGGTGACGAAGGTATAGGAATAATTCGGCTAAATGGTGTATTCAATTGAGCCGAGAGGTGGAACTCTTTAAATTTGAATTTGATTGTTGGCTGCACTTAGGATAGAGCTTGAAACTATACAAAGGATCAAGTTATTACAGTTCGATCTTGAGTTATTTAAAATAATAATAATAATAATAATAATTAAATTTATAGAACCCTTCACTAGTAACACTAATGGAATGGAATAAGGACGGAACAATGCAAACCCATAGGACTGTTGAGACCATTAGATATACTAGAGTAGAAATGGGATCATGTGACGATGGATTTTGTGCAAAGATTACCAAGGACATCAAGTGGTCACAACTCTATCTGGGTGATAGTAGATCGCTTGACTAGTCCACCAATTTCCTGATAGTTCATGTAGACTATCCGATGGATAAATATGTTGACATTTATGTAAGCCAGGTAGTACACTTACGTGGTGCTCCTATAACTATTACGTCTGATCGAGATTCAAGGTTTACTTCAAACTTTTGGCGAAGTCTTCAAACCGCCTTAGGGACTAAACTCCAGTTTAGTACTGCTTTTCATCCACAGACAGATGGACAAACAGAAAGAGTGATCCAGACATTAGAAGACATGCTGAGAGCTTGCATCCTTGACTTTAGAGGAAGTTGGGATAAAAAGTTACATTTGGTGGAATTCGCTTATAACAATAGTTTTCAAAAAAGTATAGGCATGGCTCCCTATGAAGCATTGTATGGGAGAAGATGTAGACCCCTGTCTGTTGGAATGAAGTAGGTGAAAGGAAATTGACAGGACCTGAGTTGGTACAAGTTACTACAGAGGCTGTTGAGATCATAAGGAAAAGACTTAAAACAGCCCAAAGTCGACAGAAAGACTACGCAGATAGGCGTAGAAGACCTTTGGAATTTAATGTAGGAGACCACGTATTCCTTAAGGTATCCCCGATGAAAGGAATATCACGATTTGGAGTAAAGGGTAAGTTAAGTCCTAGATTTGTTGGACCTTTTGAGATACTCGAAAGGATAGGAGATGTAGCTTATCGATTAGCACTACCTCCTAAACTAGAAAATTTACATGATGTGTTCCATGTGTCGATGCTGAGGAAGTACCAGCCGAATCCTGGACACATACTCAATCACGAAGCCATCAAAGTGGATGAGAAAGTGAGATACCTGGAAGAGCCGATCCGGGTACTAGATCGAAAAGAACAAGTCCTTTGGACAAAGAAAATCCCACTAGTTAAGATATTGTGGCAACATCACGATGTGGAGGAGGCCACTTGGGAAAGTGAGAAAGAAATGAAGGAAAGGTACCCCCATTTCAGAGACATGAGTAATGTCTAATTTCAAGAATGAAATTCTCTAAGGAGGGGAGAATTGTGGCATCTAGAAATTTTGACAACCCTTGAATATGCAACGGCCGTGAGTGATCGACGGGAGTATCGTCGGTAGCACATTTGGCCTAGTTCCATTGCCACTCAACGTCTCGAAACATTTACGTTGGAGAAAAAGAAAATTTTCTTTGAATGGCCATATGAACAATCGTGCCAACGGCCACATTTTCTTTTATTTCTTTGGCTAGTCCACATTGCAAAATCCTTTGACCCATGCAATGTCTCTCTTCTTCTTGCGGAATTATGGACATGCATGTGTGGTGCTGTCCCTTCCGTCGCTGCCAAAGTGATTTCATTTGCTTGACTTGAGTGGTCAACCAAATGAAGCTCCGCCCATCGACGTGTAGGAGAGACGGTAGTAAATGAAGCCATTGAAGGCCACATCTTGCATGCAACATGCAGGATGGCGAGCTGTCGCACATTCGCCGGTCAACTAAAGGAAGAGTTTGACTGAGGAGAAGCCACGCCAATTCGGGCAGCTGAAGACACGTACCCACGGACTTGAGCTGGCGAAGGAAGGCCGAATGAAGGCCACGAAGTCTCCACCTGTATTCGGTCTTGGACGCCAACGCAATCCCCATGCAATTGACTAATTAGTCAACTAATTGAGGAGCAAAACCCTCGTACACAAAGGGGAAGAGAGAGAGAAACCAAGAGAGAACGAGCGGGTGAGCGAGCGAAAGGGGGAGAGAGCAGCGAACGGCGAGTGCGAGAGAGTGAGCAGCGAGGGAAAGGACCACCCCTCCGCCATGTGCTTGGACGCCACCGCTGTCCCTGTCGCACCGTAGCCACCATCCCACTCGAGCCGTAACTGCCGCACCACCGAACCGAACCCCTCAACGTTCACATCATAAGACTTGAGGTAAGTAGAGTCCGTTAGCCTACATTTTGCTTGCTAGGGTTGTATGTGAAGTGAGATGGGTGTTAGAAATGCTTGGGTTGTGGTGTCAGATGCAAATTTCGAGTGAGTAATGTTGGTTTTCCTAGAACCATCAAGCTGTTGCATGTAAAAACAGTCTGATCCCTTGCTGTTCCGTGAATTTTAGGTGGGTATCTAGTCGAAATATCACTGCATGCTCTGGATGAAAGCTATATAGGACATCTTGAGGAGTAACATACTAAAATTTGAGATAAAACGGACAAGTATTGGTTAGTGAAATGATTTTTCTTTGAAGAAACTAGATCTGGAAATTGTTGTGCTGACCCTTGGTAAATTCGTGAACTGTAAAGCAACTTTTAGTTGGAATCTCACTTCGACTTCTTGATGAAAGTTGTATAGGACTTCTTGAAGTTTAACATATCAAAAATTGAGATAAAATGAACAAGTATAGGTCGGTGAAACCCTTTTTCTTTGAAGAAATTGGATCTGGAAAACGTTATGTTGACCTAGTGTGATTCTGTGAATTTTATAAAATCATCCCGTTGAAATTTGATCTTGTGTCCTTGATGAAAGTTGTATATGGCATTATGAGGAATAGCATACTGAAAATTGAGAAGAAACGGATATGTGTAGGTCGGTGAAACGAATTTTCCTTGAAAGGGGTTAATCTGGAAAACTGTACCGAGAATAGGAGAATTAAATCGACTATATCTCTTAATCTAGAACGTATTTGATTTCGATTTCTGCATGAAAAATTTACCTCTAGGTGTTTTCTATAACATATCAAAATTTCAGAATTTTCGGAGCTGGTTTAGGGTTCATACCGAATTTGTGAATGAAACTGTGCAAGGGTGATGTTCTGAAATTTTAAAGGCTGTGATGCATGGACCGTACCGATTTGTATGAAGTTCTTTTGATATGGTGTTCTTCATGAAATAATTTCCTCTAGGTCTCGTCTATAACGTCTAAAATTTTCAGAATTTATTAAGACCGTTTACTAATTTTTCCAGAATTTTTATTGAAGAAGTGCATTCTGTTTTATCCGAAAATTGTTCTATTTTCAAAAACAAATGAATTGCTCTATGAGATGTGATATCTTGGGTTGTTATTTGTACTGCATATATGGTGACATTTGGCATATCACATGACATCAAAAAAGGCTGGTTTAAACGTCTGACATTATTGCATCAAATATTAATTTGAAAATGAGATATATATGTGAATATGTATTTTGATGATGATAATACCGTCGGAGGTGTGAGCCGATGATGCCCCGGGAGTGTCGGGATGCCCGGAGTGTGTGTGCCGGATGCCCGAAGGTGTGTGCCGGATGTCCTCGGGAGTTTCGAGATGCCCAGAGGTGTGTGCCGGATGCCCGGAGGTGTGTGTCGGAGGTTCCTCGCGATGCCAGGTTAGGTGCGAGTGATATGAGGGATGCAAACACTGGTCCCTGAAAGAACAATGAGATCCTTTTGAAAAATCAATATGGAAATTGAATCATGTGCATGTCTGTGCATGGCCTGGTGTATAAATTGTCTTTGAACTTGAATTGGTATTGCATAATTTTTGGAAGTGTGATCACCAAGGCATTGAATGGATCTCATGGAGATATATGCATGACTGCATGGTGATGTATGCTTGAGTGCATGAATGATATGTGCTTTGCTCGTGATACTTTGGTTGTCTTGCTTGTTGCATTATGTAGTTTGATGGAGCTTTACTGCTGAGTGGTTGTACTCACCCCTTTTGGGGACTAACATTTCAGACTAGATAAGATGCCTTTGCTATCACCACCACCAACAAATGGACTGAGTGGTTGGATATGACCGCGAGGAGGAGGACAGCAAAGAAAGAAACTTTTGGACGCCGACACTGATTGATGGACTTTAAGTATACGACTGTTGGAAAAGATGTCGGTCATCTTTTGAAGTATAGCCGAGTATAGAAGACTACGGCATTGTGATGTACCGATGAATGATGTCCATCTGGTTTAAGTAAATAAAAGTGTTCGGCTTTAACTTATAAAATGTTTAGTAGGTGTGCATCGTTTTAATTTGTGAAAGGGGAGTTAATGGATGTGCTTCCGCTATGTAAACTGTGCAAGGACCGACTTAAAAGATATAAACCCCCAGGAGTTATGGGCCTATTATGATTCCATGGTATCAGAGTGATATATTGTCAGGACAAGAGAAAGGTAAGCGCACTGTGGCGACCCCAACGAATCGGGGGCCGTTCGAGGGGTGCCACAGAAAAATCTTCGGAAGGTGAGTCGATGGTCCTAAAATGAATTGTGACATGATAGAATTTTCAATTTCCAAAATCGAGTTTAAATTCGTGGTTAATTTCAATCAGACATGATTTTACCGTAACCTAGCTTACCAGGTAGCTTTTAGGAATTTTTAGTGTAATTGACCCATGGTCGATTATTTTCGAGCCACACTGTACATCTTTGACAGTTGGCGACTCTCGATTGTCGTGAAAACTCGAACTTTCAAATACGGACATAAGGTACCGAAACGACAGAAAAATCAGTTTAGTGTCGATCGACGAGAATTTTGCAATTAGGTTGAATCACCCACACTTAATCGCACACCTCTGTCGAATCAACCTATCTCCGGCCTCTTATCGATTTTTAACTGTGCCATAGTGACCATTGCAAATTAGAACAATTGAGCAGTCGATTCTTGGTCGAATTCTCAAGTCTATTGCGTTTGTATTCCTTAATGGCTTCACCTGATAGGCTAGTTATCTCGTGAGTAGCCAACTCAAAGATAAGAACTATTGGCACGTCGATCAAAAGCCCAGCTTATTCAATCGAAAACAGAACCCGACAATCAGGATGTCACAATTTCCAAAGAACAACGGTAAGTACCGAGGTATGTCTTTGATCAAATGTCAGATTCTTTCGTCTTTCCTTTATTTCCCCAAATGGAGTCAACTAAAAATTGCTGGTATCAATTAGTCTTTGAGTGAAACCTCTCCGAACTCCTATTAAAAAAGTGGTGGCTATTGACACCTGATTTGACGTGTCAACAAAGGTAAAAAAAACTCGAAATTAGGTTTTCCGATCGGCGACCCTCGCCAGATCTGGGTGAGGGCCGCAACCCTCGCCCAGATCTGAGGTGAGGGCACACAGGCCCTCGCCGCCAATCGGCTAGGGCCGTCGGCCCTCTACCAAGGCTCGGCGGCCCCGGCCAACCCTCACCCACCTCCCCGACGATGGAGGAGAGATGGCAGCGGCAGCGGCGACGGCGAGGCTAGAGCCCTCAGCTGCCGACTGCCTCCCTCCTCCTCCTTCCCCACTCCTCCTATTTATTTATTTATTTATTTATCTATCTATTTATTTATTTATTTTAATTAATTAATTAATTTTTTAAAATTTTATTTACTTAATTATTATATTAAAATTCAAATTATACCAAAACGACGTCGTTTTGATACTGTTTAGACACATTAGCATACAAAACGACGTCGTTTTGTGCGCAGCTTGCCGGAAAATTACCATGTCAGCGTTTTCGCCAGATTTTCTCGCCAGTAGCACTTAAGTGATCCATTTTCCTCCGATTTTGGCACTTAAGTGTTACTTTCGTAACTTTTGGCACTTAAGTGTCCCTTTGTGCCAACTTTTGGCACTCTAGAGTCCGGTGTCGAAAATCGAGCCAATAAACTCCAATAGAGGAAATTCAAATTGAATAATTTGAGGCTAAAGTTTAATTTCGAGAATTAAGGTTCAATTTCACCATTAGATCTCAATTTAATTTTAGCATAAGAATCGTGCCATTATTTCAAAGTCAATTTGCATGTAATAAGCTCCTTTGGAATGGACAATTAATCCAATAAGTGCCTTGCAATATTAATTGCATTAAATTTCAATTGATTTGTAATTTTGAACAAGGAATTACATGAAATTGTCCAATTTAGCCTAGAAAGTCCAATCACATGTATGCATGTGGTAGGTCCAATGTTTGTTATGTTAATTAAGTAATTAGGCCAATAGAAAATTATCGGATTGCATTTATATGGTTTAATTGGCTAATTTCATGATAATTGGACCATTTCTCTTTAAATCAAACCGTTTTTCCTCAAATTAGACGAGATTTCCTTTCAATTTGGTCCTTGAGGGACGAAATTGCATAGAATTCAAAACCCCCAGAACCAAGCTACCTAAGGAGTGGTCAAACCGATCGAATTGGTGTGAACTAGTAGAGGAGCCTGGTTCAACCCTCCGCCAGCCAACCCTTGGTGATTGTCCATCACCCGAAACTTTTTATATTTTGTGAAAATACCCCCAAATTTTGTGAAATTACAAAATTGCCCATAATTTGGCCTTAGTCGCAAATTTGATTTAAAACTTCTAATTTCGACACATCGACACTATCCAAATAATCATGTGACACATTTTAACCTTGATTAGCCCCTAATTGAATTTATTAGGCTCTCCTATCAAGCTTTAGCCATCAGATTAAACCAACAGTTAAGATTTGATCTTGATAGGGAGTATATATGACATTTTCATTCCAAAACTTAGGGGGGCCTCCTTTACATTTTTCCAAATTTTGAATCTCTCTCTCTCTCTCTCTCTCTCTCTCTCTCTCTCTCTCTCTCTCTCTCTCTTTCTTACCATCTTTGTCGTGCCTACTTCTGCTCACTAGAGCCCCCGCTAGCGGCACTTCAACCTCAACAGCCTCCTACGTCCTCTCCTAGCCCCTATTGAAGTCGCGATAGCCTTTGAAGCTACCTCGATCCTCCCATCTGGCTCCCCTCCTTCGCCTGTTTGTGGACGATGCCTACACTGATGGCCGCTTGGTGACTTCATCTAACTAAATTGGCTACCCGCGATGGTCCTCAAGTGTTCCAATCATCTTAGCTAGCTCCATAGACGTGTCCCCGAATTTCAAGTGGCCGAAGTTTGGTCGAACATCCACCAAAGGTCCTCTAATCAACCGATCTACACCGACAGTTCAAATTTGGTCCAACCAGACCCGATCCTCTTCAACCGCAAATCAGCAGCATTCCGATGCCAATCCAACTTCTCCTAGCGATCACTAGTCCCTATCTGACAATCCTCGATGTTTGTAGTCCGTTGTGGGGGCTTGATTGAGTTCGTTTCGTCGAAAGTCGCAAAAGGTAAGTGCCTAATCCCAAGCCCAATGAAGGAAAATCTCATTAAAGAGATTGGGACTTAGATGCTTTAGAACTAATTTGAATAGGCTATGATGATGAAGATTTGACTTATTGCTTGGATGATGTTATTCTGCAATTTCATATTCTTGATAGGACTGCTTGGTTGTTTGTCTATGGTTTCTCCATGAAAGTTGCTCTAAATTTATTTGATCATGATATATCTTTTTGTGACATCCTGAAATTTTCACTTCTACTTTCAATTGAATAAATTGGGCCTTTCATCAACGCGCCTATAGTGCTATTCTCAGAGCTGATCACTCTTGGGATAACAAGACTATCCGGGGAAGTCAATACGAGATTTTAATGCAATAGACTTGGGAATTCGACCAGAAATTGATTACTCCACCGTGCTCATCTGCAGAGATCATTACAGCATAGTTAAAAGTTGATTAGAGATCAAAGATAGGTTAGTTCGATAGAGATATGTGGCTAAAAGTGGGTGATTCCACTAAATTACAAAATTCCCGTCGACCAGCATTAGGCTGATTTTTCTATCATTTTGGTACCCTGTGTCGGTATATGAAACCTCGAGATTTTCACAAGCATCAAGAGTAGCCAATATTTCGAAGAGGTTCATTGTGGCTCGAAGAAAATTGACCACAGATCATTTGTACTAAAAATTTCTAAAAACTACTCGGTAGCCTAGGTCAAGCTAAAATCCCGTCAGATTGAAATTAACTATGCGAATTTGAATCCAATTTCAAAAATTGAAAGTTCTCATGTCACAACTCATTTTAGGAACGTCAACTCGGTCTTCGAATACTTTTCGCAAATCGAGGTTTAGGCGGAAAAAAGTTGTCATAGGGCCGTTTTGATCGGGAAAATCGGAGGACTGTTTTTTATCGCGAACGTTGGGATGCAAGTAGGATCTATTGGTGAGGAAAAATGTCAATTTGATCGAGGACTTGATAATGGAATTTGTAGATGCCAAATTGAGTTGATTCAAGGAGGAATTGAAGTCCAATTAAGGGAATTCAAGCCAAAATTCGTAGCTCCCCCATAGACCCAACATTTGGACCACTCCAAGGCTTCTAGAAAAATTTTTAGATCTGAAAATTTGGTTGAGGAAGCCAGCTGCATGGTGGGAACACACCAAGGGGACAAAGAGATAGGAGGACACCATGGTGGCCCCCCTCCAAGCAAGCCGGTTCCCCGCTCCTTCTCCTTCCTCCTCACGGTCAACTCCCCCCTCCATTTGCAAGCCAAAGAAGCTCCAGCAACCCAGAAACCGAACCAACAGTGAGCCGAAGCCCCCTGCCGCCCGTCGAACTGCCAGCATGCCATCGCCGTGCCACCGGAGCCCGTTCGACGTTTGCTCACTTGCGCGCTGAACCCGTGCACCCTTGGCCGTCGTTCCGCCTCAACCGTGAGCCCAAGCCACCCTATAAGTTGTTCGAGCTCACCTCGCCGTCACCGGAGCCCCCTGGAAGCATGCCGAGCTCCGCCAAGCCTGCTATAGCCCCTCCGCCAACTGCTGTCACCGTTTCCACCTCAGTCAACCACTGGAGCAGCCTCTTCAACTGCACCTCATAATCGAACCATGTGGGTCCCACAGCCACTATTTAGCCCATTTTGGTGGCCTTCCAGACCCCGCTTGGCAGTCCCGCTTTGGAGTTTATCGGTCCTCTCCTTGTCCCCATCGTTGTGGTCCGAGCGGATCGTTAATCAAGTGAGTTTAACTCACTAATCCCAACTTAGTAAGTTAATGATGTTTAAGGGTTGATTAGTTTAAATTAAGTATGGATTAGATGGATAATTAGAATAGATTAGCAATTTAATTATCCGTTATTGCATGTTAGGTGGTTAGTATAGTGCAATTAGAGCCTAGATAAGCTCCAGTATTTATCTAGAGTGGTTTGGAAATTTTCCAGGCCCGTCTCGGCTTTTAATTAGCCTTTTCCAGCCTAAGTTGCTATTTTTGGTATTTAATAATAAATTTTCGTAATTATTTATTTATTTATTTATTTTCCGAAAATTAGATCGGGATAGACGGTGACCGAATTTCGTGCTGATTGCAATAGTGTGGTTGGATTATTTAATTGACTATTATTTAATGCAAATTGAGTGTGATTTTTAATTTTGGGTATTTATCCCAAAATCTAATATTTTTTATTTTAATCAGAAAATTCCCAGTGTCGATATACGGCGCCAAAAATGTGTTTATGGGTTGTTGAAATTAGTGGGATTTTCAAAAGGGAAAATTTGTATTTTGGCTAAGGTCGATCGTGTAACCACACATGATTATTTTTAATGGGTATGATAAAAATGGTAAATTTGTTAGATGGTCAGAGTGGTATACTATATCAATCTGTGGGCTTGATATGTCAGCTTAGAGCTAGCAGTATACCAGTATACTATATCAACCTATGGGCTCCAATATGTCAGCTTAGAGCGAGTAGTATACCTTAATAGCTTAGAGTGAGCTATATTACTTTATCAACTTAGAGTGAGTAATGTCATTATACTATATCAATCTACGGGCTCTGATATGTCAGCTTAGAGCGAGCGGTATACTTTATTAGCTTAGAGTGAGCTATACTATCTTTTTATCAGCCTAGAGTGAGGAGTCTTGGATTTGATCGGACTTTATAGATAGTATTGATTGAAATGAACGGGAGATGGTCTGGATGACATGGAATCGACTAAGTCGATTGATCGATGATTCGATCTGATTGGTTGAAATGATTGGATGGTTATTTGAACTATATTGACTTGTAGGAAGGAACTAAGGCCAAGGTAAGTTCTCTAACTCATCTTTGTGCCTAGGCAGTCCTTGGGGCGTATTTTCTTCCTAGTCGGGTCTTAGGGGGTGAATTCGCTAAGACATTATCTCACCCCGTTGTGGGATAACATTTCAGGTCCCTAGATGGCAGCTCCTCCTAAGCATTTTAGTTAGCTAAAGAAGGTGACAGAACAGAAATGCTTCATCCCACTCCATGAAGGAACAAGAGGATGGGCATATGAGTTGGTGAAATCCATAGTCTGGGTCGATGCGGAACTACCCAAAAAGGTCCCCCATCACCACTGATCATGGTATCACCAAGAGTGGAATGGCCAGAGAGAAGGGCCCATATCGGAGTCCGAGGTCCCCTTTTATGTGTTCGAGCTCACTTTTAGGAAAGGCACGGTTGACCCTCCAGGTGGTTCGGTGGTGGATCGGGACACGGACCTGTTAGAGCCAGAATCCCCAATGTACTCGGCTGAAGGCTCCAATTGGGATGAGGATGAGGATGAAGAGCCGTAGTTTTGTGAAAACCCCATATATATATATATATATATATATATATATATATATATATATATTGGCTTAGTTTGTGTATGACTTATTATGATATGTATATATAAGTGTGCTGTTTCCAGTTTGAAAAATTATGGCCCTAGTTTTCTATCCCACTGTATTGTTGTTTGTGGATTATTTATCTACTTCCGCATGTGCATTAAAATGAAAAGGTCGGCGCTGTGTCTTGAGACATCGCTATTAAATCAATCGCAAAGGGATGGGCACGCACTCGAAGGATCAAGGCGTGATATCCCCGTTTAAGTGGTATCAGAGCATTGTTTAGGATTGGAGTGATAAGGTGCGATGGTTTATGGGATAGTAATAGGAATGGCCTTTATTTCATGCCAGTGCATGTCTGTGATAGCTGATTAATAGAATTGTTTGTTTGTGTGGATCGCTTGGCTTCTAATTCTGTGTGGAATTGGAAGCAGGTTTCTTTAAAGAATGAGCGATTAGGAGCAGAGAACTCCTAAGAAGTGTACCATTGGTCCTGTAACTCGAGGTAAGACACCAACAAGGGTCGGTACCCGAGGAGGCTTGGTAGGGCGCCAGCATAAGCTAGTGCTTGTGGAATAACACCACCTCCTGTCGATGCTGGGGTAGCAGCCCCTGGTGATCCTAGGTTCGAGGGGATCATGTAGGTTCTAGAAGCCATGCGAGATCTGATGGGGCAGTAGGCCTAGAATCAAGCCGTCGCCACTGCCGCCGTTGCTCAAGCTGCCGCTACTACTTCCGTTGCTGAAGCCGCCGCCGTTGCCGTTGTTAAAGTTCCAGCTGGGAATATAGTCGTAGAGAGGGAGAGACCAATCCATAAATTGGTAAAGGAATTCCTGAAGCTGAACCCACCAAGGTTCGCTGGTACTGGAGATCCGAAGACCACATTCCTTTGGATTCAAGATCTAGAGAAGGCCTTTGCACTACTGATGTGCACAAAGGCAGAGAGGGTAATGCAAATACCTAGTAGAGAGCCGCCAAAGATACAATGTTCCTGGGAGGAGGAATCCCGATGTGGGACACATTCCTTAGAGCGTTCAATGATAAGTACTTCTTGGGTAGCACCCGAGAGTAGAAGATGGAGGAATTTCAACGCCTTCGCCAAGGATCGATGACCGTTGACCAATATGAGGTCAAGTTCACGGAGCTTTCTCAATATGCCCCAAGGTTGATAGAGAACCTTGAAGACAAGGCTCGAAGGTTCAAGAATGGCCTTCGACTAGAGCTGAAAAAACCGCTAGTGTCGTTTGACCTGAAAGACTATCGTGAAGTCTATAAATTGAGCCCAGCTACTTGAGAGGAATTTGAATGAACAAGCCGCCTCGTCTAGATCGAGGTTTAATTCTAGCAAAGAAGGGATTCAACATGGGAAGAGGCCCATGACTGGAGGAAAGTTCCATGTTCCGCCCAACAAGAAGGGTGGAATTGGAAAAACAGGACCAAGCATATGTCGCTTCTGTGGAAAGCGACATGGTATAGCCTCGTGCCCTTGAAGGACGGGCGCTTGTTTTGAATGTGGCCAACAGGGTCATAGGGCCAGAGATTGTCCTAAACGACCAAGAGGGCAACTGCAGTTACCACCACCGCCACCGTTGGGACAAATCAGAGGGTACAAGCCACAGAACACATCGCAGGGTGGACAGCTTAGACCCCCAGCTCAAGGGACAGTATACGCTATTACCAAAGGTCAGGCTGAGGACGCGCCTGATGTGATTATAGGTATGGTTTCGTTAAACAACCATACTGCTTACACTTTATTTGACCCTTGAGCAACTCATTCTTTTATTGCCAAGCAATATGTTAAGTTGATAAGATTAAGTCATATATTATTAGAGTCAGTGGTTAGCATATCTACACCGTTGAAGGATAAGGTGTTAGCTGCATTGGGATATTCTGGTTGCAAGTT
The DNA here is from genome assembly GCA_014182565.1 of Eucalyptus marginata. Taxonomy (NCBI): domain Eukaryota; kingdom Viridiplantae; phylum Streptophyta; class Magnoliopsida; order Myrtales; family Myrtaceae; genus Eucalyptus; species Eucalyptus marginata. The sequence goes on from CM024589.1 coordinate 31,482,876, forward strand.
AGCGATTGGTGAGTGAGAGGGGAAGATAGACTTATTAGTCCTAGCCATGTATGACTTGATTTAATAATTGGCATGGACTGCCTCACCAAGCAACGAGCTAAGATGGACTGTTATTGTAAAGCGATTCAGTTTGACCCGTTAGAGGGTGAGAGTTTCGAGTTTGTTGGAAGTCGAGGAGGACTCTTGATTTCCTTGATCTTGTCACTTGAGGCAACCCGTTTATTAGACGGGGGTTGTCAAGGTTACTTGGCGACTATCGTGGATATGACAGTTGAGGAGCTAAAGATTGAAGATGTCGCTGTAGTGCAAGAATTTCCAAATGTGTTCCCGAAGGAATTGCCAGGTTTACCGCCCAAGAGAGAGATTGAGTTTGTAATTGAATTAGCACCTAGGACAGAGCCAATCTCCGAGGCTCCTTACCGGATGGCGTTATCTGAGTTGAAAGAACTAAAGGTGCAGATGCAGGAATTGTTGGCTAAGGGATTCATACGTCTCAATGCATCACTTTGGGGAGCACCGGTTCTGTTCGTAAAAAACGAAAGATAGTTCATTGCGTCTGTGCATCGAATATCGTCAACTCAATCAGGTGATAATTAAGAACAAGTATCCACTCCCAGGGATCGACGACTTGTTCGATCAGTTACAAGGAGCGTCGATATTTTCTAAAATCAACTTGAGGACAGGATATCATTAGCTGAGGATAGGGAAAGAAGACATTCCAAAGTCAGTATTTCGAACTCGATACGGCCATTATGAGTTCATTGTAATGCCGTTCGGTTTGACAAACGCCCCAGCTACTTATATGGATCCGATGAACCGAGTGTTCAAGGAATACCTGGATCAATTTGTGATCGTGTTCATCGATGATATTTTGGTGTATTTGTGGAGTGAAGAAGAGCATGAGAGTCATATGAGAGTGGAACCTGCAGACTCTAAGTGTTCGTCAACTGTACGCCAAGTTCAGCAAGTGCGAGCTTTGGTTGACTCGTGTTGCTTTTCTATGTCAAGTGATTTCAGGTGAAGGAATCTTCGTGGACCAAGCGAAGATTGAAGCAGTGACTAACTAGCCAAGACCGACTACTGTGACAGAGATCAGAAGTTTTCTAGGTTTGGCAGGTTACTACCAAAGGTTCGTGGAAGGATTTTCGACTTTGGCGTCGCCGTTGACTAGACTCCTGAAGAAGGAAGAGAAGTTCGTATGGACAAACAAGTGTGAGCATAGTTTCCAAGGGCTTAAGCAGAAGCTGACTACCACTCCTGTGCTGACCATTCCATCCGGTCTTGGAGGATACGAGATCTATAGTGATGCGTCGTTCAGAGGACTGGGTTGCATGTTGATGTAACATGGTAGAGTTGTTGCATACGCCTCCCGTCAGTTGAGACCTCATGAATAGAATTACCCGACGTATGACTTAGAACTTGCAACAATCATTTTTGCTCTGAAGATTTGGAGACATTATTTGTGCAGAAAAAGATTCCAGATCTTCACTGATCATCAAAGTCTCAAGTATTTATTCTCTCGGAATGAGTTGAATATAAGACAACGTCGTTGGATGGAACTGCTGAAGGACTACGACTGTAATATCCTATATCACCCAGGAAAGGTGAATAAGGTCGCCGACGCTTTGAGTTGGAAGTCTTCAGTCGCACACATGTTGGTTAAAGAGTGGAATTTAATTGAAAGAGCTCGAGATTCAGTGTTCAAATTTGAGGTAGGCCACCTTTCGAATCTTATGGCGACCCTCAGAATTGAATCGGATGTTCAGATTAAGATCAAACTACTTCAGCTAACAGACCCAGATGTTCAGAAAATTTTGCAAGAAAAAGGCTGACTTTCAGATTTCTGAGGACAGAACACTGAGGTTCCGAGGACGATTGGTTGTACCTGACGATGCAAAGCTTAGAGAGGATATCTTATCAGAAGCTCATCATAGTAGTTACAGCATTTATCCTGGCAATACGAAGATGTACCAAAATCTGTGTCAACACTATTAATGGTGCAGTATGAAATCGGACATCACCAAGCATGTCGCCCGGTGTTTGACATGTAAGCAAGTGAAGGCTCAGCACTGCAAGCCGGGAGGACTTCTGCAACCTCTCAAGATCCTAGAGTGGAAATAGGAGCACATCACGATGGATTTCGTGACCGATTTACCGAGAAGTCAAAGAGGTAATGATTTCATTGGGGTAGTGGTCGATAGACTGACAAAGTCGACTCACTTCATTGCAGTACGAAAGGACCTTAGTTTGTATGTACACACAGAGTTATACGTGCGTCAAATAGTTCGTCTGCATAGAGTGCTGGTGACGATTACATCAGACTGAGACTCGAGATTCACAGCTGCCTTCTGGAAAAGCTTGTAGAGTACTTTAGGTACGAAGCTGCAGTATAGTACGATATATCATCCTCAGACAGATGGCCATTCTAAGAGGACAATTCAAACCCTCAAAGACATGCTGTGAGCTTGCGAGCTAGATTTCAAGGGAAGTTGGGAGGAACAACTTCATCTGGTTGAGTTTGCCTACAACAATAGTTATCAGCAGAGCATACAAATGGCTCCTTTCGAAGCGTTGTATGGCAGATTGTATAGAAATCCCGGTATGTTGGGATGAAGTCGGGAAAGAAAGATCACAGCCCCGAGTTGGTTCAACAATCGGTGGATGCGGTTGCGGTTATCGAGGAAGGCTAAATACCGCTCGAACCGACAACAAAGTTACGCAGATAAGCACCATAAACCATTGGAATTCTAAGTTGGTGATAACGTTTTTCTGAAAGTGTCACCAATGAGGGGGAACTTTCGCGCTTTGGCAAGAAAGGGAAATGAGTCCGAGGTATGTAGGTCCATTTGAGATTCTAGAGAATCGAGATCCTAGCGTATCGTCTTATGTTGCCGGCGAGATTGGCACAAGTGCATGACGACTTTCACGTGTTGATGTTAAGGAAGTATGAGCCTAACCCAACCCACGTGCTTAATTTTGAAGAATTGGACGTGGATGACAGAGTGCCATACGTTAAAAGCCCAATTCAGATTATGGATTGAAAAGAGCAGGTTCTGTGTACAAATACCATCCCGTTGGTCAAAGTGGTCTGGTAACACCATGGTACTAAAGGAGCAACTTAGGAGAGTGAAGAGTTGATGAGACAATTGTACCCCCACCATTTTGCTTAAGTATTGTAATAATTTAAATTTCGAGAATGAAATTTTTATAAGAGGGGAAGAGTTGTAACATCATGATTTCACTTCTACTTTTAATTGAATAAATCAGGCCTTTCATTGACGTGCCTATAGTGCTATTCTCAAAGCTGATCACTCTTGGGATAACTAGACTATCTGGGGAAGTCAATAAGAGATTTTAATGCAATAGACTTGGGAATTCGATCGAAATCGATTACTCAACCGTGCTCATCCGGCAGAGATCATTACGGCACGGTTAAAAGTCGATTAGAGACTAGAGATAGGTCAGTTCGACATAGATGTGTGGCTAAACGTGGGTGATTCCATTAAAGTACAAAATTCTCATCGATCGGCAATAGGCTAATTTTTCTATCTTTTTTGGTACCTTGTGTCGGTATCTAAAACCTCGAGATTTTCACAACCACCGAGAGTCGCCAATGTACCGAAGAGGTTCATTGTGGCTCAAAGAAAATTGACCACGGGTCATTTGCACTAAAAATTTCGAAAGCTACCTAGTGGCCTAGGTCACGCTAAAATCGCGCCAGATTAAAATTAACCACGAATTTCAATCCGATTTCAGAAATTAAAAGTTCTGTCATGTCATAAGTCATTTTAGGAACGTTGACTCAGTCTCGTACGATTTTTCTACAAACCGAGGTTTTGGCGGAAAAAGTCGTTATAGGGCCGTTTTTGACCGGGAAAATCAGAGTACGTTTTATCGTGAAATTTGGGATGCAAGTAGCATCTATTGGCGAGGAAAAATGTCAATTTGATCGAGGACTCGATAATGGAATTTATAGAAGCCAAATTGAGTTGATTCAAGGAGGAATTGAAGTCCAATTAAGGGAATTCAAGCCAAAATTCGTAGCTCCCCCATAGACCCAACATTTGGACCACTCCAAAGCTTCTTGAAGAAGTTTTAGATATGGAAATTTGGCTGAGGAAGCTAGCTGCATGGTGGGACCAAACCAAGGGGACAAAGAGATAGTAGGGAGACCATGGTGGGCCCCCTCCAAGCAAACCGGTTCCCCCTCCTTCTCCTTCCTACTCACGGTCGACTCCCCCCATTTGCAGGTCAAAGAAGCTCCAAAGAACCTAGAAACCAACCAACAACCGGTCGAAGCCCCCGCCGCCCGTCGAACCGCCGGCCACGCCATCATCGCGCCACCGAGCCCGTTCACAGTTTGCTCGCACGCGCGCTAGACCCGTGCACCCCTAGCTGTCATTTGGCTTCTAGGCACAAACACAAGTCCAGGCCACCCTCGGAGTTGTTCGAGCTCGCCTCGCCATCACCGAAGCCCCCTGGAAGCCCGCCGAGCTTCGCCAAGCCTGCTGCAGCCCCTTCGCCAGCTATTATCGCCGTTTCCACCTCAGCCGACCACCGAAGCGGCCTCTTGACCGCACCTCGAAACCGAACCGTGTAGGTCTCACCCATTGTTTGGCCCATTTTGGTGGCTGCCCCGAACCTCGCTTGCGCGGTCCCACTTTGGAGTTTCTTGATCCTCTCCTCATCCCCGTTGTTGTGGTTCGAGCGAATCGTTAATCAAGTGAGTTTAGCTTACTAATCTCTGCTTAGTAGGTTAATGACGTTTAAGGGTTTATTGGTTTAAGTTAAGTATGGATTAGGTGGATAGTTAAAATAGAATAGCAATTTAATTATCCGTTATTGCATGGTAGGTGGTTAGTATAGTGCAATTAGAGCCTAGATAAGCTCTAGTATTTATTTAGAGTGGTTCGGAAATTTTTCGAGCCCGTCTTCGCTTTTAATTATCCTTTTCTGGCCTAAGTTGCTATTTTTGGTATTTAATAATTAATTTTCGTAATTATTTATTTATTTATTTATTTATTTTCCAAAATTAGAACGGGATAGTCAATGATCGAAATTTCGTGCTGATTGCAATGGTGTGGTTGGATGATTTAATTGACTGTTATTTTGTGCAAATTGAGTGTGATTTGTAATTTTAAGTATTTATCCCAAAATCTAATATTTTCATTATTTAATCAGAAAATTACCGAGCGTCGGTATACAACGCCAAAAATGTATTTATGGGCTGTTGAAATAAGTGGGATTTTCAAAGGGAAAATATTGTATTTTGGCTAAGGTCGATCGTGTACCCACACACGATTATTTTTATTGGGTATGATAAAAATGGTCAATTTGTTAGATGGTTATGGTGGTATACTATATCAGTTTACGGGCTTGATATGTCAGCTTAGAGCGAGCAGTATACCGGTATACTATATCAACCAATTGCCTCTGATATGTCAGCTTAGAGTGATCAATATACCTTATCGGTTTAAAGTAAGCTATATTATCTTATCAGCTTAGAGTGAGCAATATCAGTATACTATATCAACCTATGGGCTCTGATATGGTATACTTTATCAGCTTAGAGTGAGCTATACTATCTATTTATCAGTTTAAAGTGAGCAGTCCTAGATTTGATCGGACTTTGTAGATAGTATTTATTGAAATGACCAGGAGATGGTCTAGATGACATGGAATCGACTAAGTCAATTGATTGATGATTCAATTTGATTAGTTGAAATGATTGAATGGTTATTTGAACTATATTGACTTGTAGGATGGAACTAAGGTCAAGATAAGTCTTCTGACTCGTGCTTATGCCTAGGCAGCCCTTGGGGCGTATTTTCTTCCTAGTTGAGTCTTAGGGGGTGCACTCACTGAGATGTCGTCTCACCCCGTTGTAGGATAACTTTTCAGGTCCCTAGATGACAGCTCCTCCTAAGTATTTTGGTCAGCCAAAGAAGGTGACTGAACATAAGTGTTTCATCCTGCTTCATGAAGGAACACGGGTATGGGTATATGAGTTGGTGAAATCCACAGTCTGAGTTGATGCGGGCCTACCCAAAAAGGTGTCCCATCAATACCGATCATAGTATCGCCAAGAGCGGAATGGCTAGAGAGAATGGCCCATACCGGAGTCCGAGGTCCCCTTTTATGTGCTGGAGGTCACTTTAAGGAAAGGCACAGCCGACCCTCCAGGTGGTTCGGTGGTGGACAGGGACTCGGACCTGTCAGAGCCAGAGTCCCCGGGGTACTCAGCTAAAGGCTCCAATTGGGACGAGGAAGAGGATGAAGAGGAGGACGAAGAGCCGTAGTTTTGTGAAACCCCCTATCTTGTAGACCTTGCTTATATATATATATATATATATATATATATATATATATATATATACACACACATATTTATTTATATATATCGGCTTGGTTTGTGTATGACTTGTTATGATATGTATATATAAGTGTGCTGTTTCCAGGTTGAAAAATTACGGCCCTACTTTTCTATCCCACTGTATTGTTGTCTAGGGATTATTTATCTGCTTTCACATGTGCATTAAAATGAAAGGGTCGGCGATACGTCTTGGGAGGTCGCTATTAAATCGACCACGGAGGGATGGGCATGCGCTCGGAGGATCGGGGCGTGACATTTTTTTCTAGATTTTTTTGGAATAGATTTGATTAGAAAAATATTCAAAAAATCGTCATTGTACTGATCTGCCCTATTTGAGTCCGATGTGTGTTTGCTCAAAAACGAGAAAGTAAACATGTCTAATTGAATTTGCATCCTTCATGAAAGTTGTAGAACACTTTATAAGCTTTCTAACAAAGTATAGATTGCATCAAATGGTCATCATTAGCTAACAGGTTAAACTGGATTACTGTATGACAATAATCCATTACAACAAGATGTTCCTTGAGCCAAGCAACCATCCAATACGGCTCGTTGCTTCTTGAGCCAATCCTTTTCAATTATGACATCAAAGTCATGCATAGGCAAAATAGTTAAGTATAACTCTAGCCAATGGTCCTCCCTTCTCCGACCTCATTTCAATAAACCAAAGTTCTACAAGCTTGACCATACTATCGCTGTGCCACTCTGATAAAATTATCCCAGAAACACTGCTCCTCCTTGCTCAATGCATAGTTCGGTTCATTCCTGCCCCCTTCGCCATCCTAGAAGCCTGCTAGGAGTTGTTCCTTATTCAAACCCTCTAGCCTCGGCGACCACTCCCTGCCCTCATCGAATCGGATCGTTACAGGCCCACCAGCTTTCCCTTGGTTCGTTCATGAGCTACACATCTACTAGAGGGGTCTCGTTTCGATAGGGACTAACTCACAGAGATATTGTTCGCTTTGGCCTATCCCATACTAAGCCTCATGGTTTTATCCTTTGGCGCATGGGTAAGCACTATCCCGGAGGTCACTCATCCTATTAGTGCTCTAGCCTAGGCTTGCTTATCCTTTAGGTTCAGGGGCACCAACTGGCTTCCAATGTTTAGTCTTAAACCACTCCAGAAACTCTTTGTCCTATCCACGAAACCTCTTGTGTCATTTCTCTTGGTATCTTGGGTTATTCATCTAACACGTTCACTATGATTCCCAAATAAAGTCTCTAGCGCCTGCACGATCCCATCCAACCTAGGATCGCCTGGTGCATCTCTTCTCGCACCAGCTTGAGGCAATACTCTTTCCCTAGCACTAGCCCGAGCTGACGCTTTACATCTAGCACTCGCTTGTCTCAATGCCCTTCCCCTGGCACCTGTCAAAGCTACTACGACCCTTCTTCAAGGGGCTCTCTGCTGAGGATCGCTCTTCTCGCAAGGTCCTTACAGGAACCTGCTTTCCAATTCTAACACAGAATTAGAAATATGAGTGACCCGCACAAAATAATTAATCAATCGCAAGTATCAACGTAAGGAAAATGTCTTTCTTAGTTAACTATCTCAAAACCCATCGCACCTTATCACTCCAGACCTTGACCAAGCTCTAATACCACTTAAATGAGGATGTCACGCCTCGAACCCCGAGTATGCAAACATCCCTCGGAAACGCGACGTCCCATGACGTGTCGCCGACCCATTCTTTTTATCTTTTGATTAAACGCATGTGGAAGTGAATTAAATAAACCCCTGCTCAATAAACAAACATAGGGATAGTAAAACACAACAAAAGTTGTCGAAAACAACTTATTTATTTATCAACTAGTTAACCCTAGGAAGTTTAATAATTACAAGCCTTTATACGGCCACTTCCTATTGACCCTCTCAAAAACCTTCAGGGATCAAGGTTAACCTACACTTCACTAATGGTAGGGCTAGCCAAAAGGTGTCGCATCTCACGCCCACCAAATCCGCACTCAGTATATCTCCACGCTATAGCCCTGAAAATGTTTAACCACGACAAGGTGAGATAAATCTTAGTGAATTAAACCTTAAGCCTCGATTAGGACGCAAATTCGTCTTGGAGGCACCCTAAACAGGCACCACAAACAAACTCACCTCACCTCACCTTGGCACACCCTTCTAGGTTAGCACATCACGTATGCCATCATCAATATCATAAATATAATAAATCATCGGAACACAAAGTTCTCACTCTCCAAACACTCACATGGGTCCCGATTGTCACATCCCGAAATTTGACATTGCTTCGAATATATGAAATGGTTGTTTCGTCGACACGCTTATGGTTATTTTATTCAGAATCGATCACTCTTGAGTTAACTAATCTATTAGGTGAGGCTGTTAAGAGATATAAACGTGACAGACTAGAGAATTTGATCAAAAATCGACCACTCAACCATAATAATTGGCAATGGTCAATACGACACCATATAAATCGGTTAGCGAACGGATATAAGTCGATTCAATGGAAATACGTAGTCAAATTGCATGTGGTTCCGCATGATTACTGTGACATCCTAAATTTCAGGTTTTGATTTCGATCGAACAAGTCGGGCATTTCATTGACGCGCTTATAATTCTTTTCCCTGAGCTGATCACTCATGAGATAACTAGTTTATCAGGTGAAGCTGTTAAGGGATTCTAATGCATAAGACTTGAGAATTCGACCAGGAAACGACTGCTCGACCGTACAAATCTGCAAGAGATCATTACGACACGGTAAGATCGATTAGAGACCGGAGATAGGTCGACTCAACAAAGGCATGAGATCCAGTGTGGGTGATTCCACCAGATCGCACAAATCTTGTCGATCAGCACTAGACCGATTTCTCTGTCGTTTTGATACTATGTGTCCGTATTTGAAACCTTGAGATTTCTACGACAACCGAGAGCCGCCAATGTGTCGAAGATGCACTTTGTGGCTTGAGAATAATCAACCACATGTCAAATGCACGAAAATTTCTAAAACTACCCGGTAGATTAGGATGCGCTAAATTCATGCTAAATTGAAATTAACCGTGAAATCGAATCCGAATTCAAAAATTGAGAGTTCTGTCATGTCACAAGTCATTTTAGGAACGTCGACTCATCTTCAAAAGATTTTTCTACAAACAGAGTTTTTCGGCAAAAAATCAAATTATGATTATTTTGGTTCGGGAAATTGGTAGGCCCGCTTTTGGTCGCACTTTTAGGATCCAAGATGGTTCTATGGACATGGAAAAATGTGGATTTAAGTGTGGTTACATTGGTGGATTTTATAGACTTCAATTTGAGCTCAAGTGGATTTAATTGGAAGAGAAATGGAAGGAATTTGATATACAAATGTACCAAATTCGTATGCCATGGGGGAAGAGCTATTTTGCACCTATTAATAAGCTTGTGGAGGAAGCTTGAGGAGAGAGAGTGGCTGATGGCATGTGATGTCATGGTGGGGGCAAAGCCAATGAGATTTGAACAAGTGTTGAGCTCTCAAGAGCCCAAAGAGACCCGCCCTCTTCAGCAGCCTTCTTCTCCCTTGTTTGTAGGCTTTCTCCATTGTTGTTGAAGGAGAGAAGCTCAGCAAAAACCAAAGGAAGACCAACAGCAGCCGCACCACCGTTGTCGTCCAAATCGTCGACCGTTTTCCCCTCTGTTTTCCCTCGTTCCAGTTTTTGCTCCACCACCTTTGGCCAAAGATCAGTAAAAGTCAAATTCCCCAGGATGAATCAGCAAACACTCTACCCACCACCGTGACGAGGACATCCATCCCGTTTTGGAGCCCCCCGTCGCTCGCCAGAATGACTCTTCGGTCGTCCCGAAATTCGGTGAAAAGCTGCTGCTCGCTAGACCGTCTGGACTCGCCCGGTTCCGCCTGTTTCGCGTTTTCTTGTTGTTTCGCCCCTTTTCGACCCTTCCTTTGGCCGTCCCATCCACCCACAAGATCCCCAAGACCCCCGGGAGCCGCTAGTTGCCAACCATCCGCTCGCCGGAGCTCCGATCGGCCTGTTTCCTCTCCATTCAGCCGTTGTTTTCTTCTCCCAGTTCAGCTCAGATCAGAAGCAGAAAACCAGCAAGCCGTGTGATCTTCGTGGCCCATTTCAAGCCCTTCCCAGCCTTGGTTGGCGTCGCCGCTTGGAGGATTGTCGACCGCCTCGCCGTTGTCTTCGCCATGGACTCATTGGAAAGCAATTCTGGTGAGTTTATCCTTTAAACTTCGCTTAGCGAGGTTAATCATGCTTAAGTGATGTTTAGATTAAGTTAAGTGAGGTTTAGGTGGATAGATTAGCTTAGTGTAAGCTAATTAGATTAAGTAGTTGGATTAGTTTAGTGGATAATTAATTAGGGCTAATTATATGTTTAGATTAGTGTAATCTTGATTAGGCCTTAATTAATTATTTTAGATTATTTAATTATTTCGAATTTATTTATTTATATAATAAAAATATATTTTATATCAAATTAATAAAATATTACTTTTTAGTTAATTTTCGGAATATAATTAATTATTTATTATTTTTCGAAAATAATTTCGAGATAGCCGGTCGATAGAATTACTGTCGATCGCTTTGTGATATATTCAGATTATGCATTTGATTAATGGATTGTGTGAATTGAGTGTTGATTGTGAAAAGTACGGATTTTATTAAAAAAATCCCGGGTGTCGGGTTTTGACACCGAAAATGGATTTTAATGATTATATCAAACAGTGGGGTTTTGAAAAAGAAAGGTGTTAGCTTTTCTTCTTTGAAATGACGTGGACCCACACACGACTACTTTCTCGGATGTTTTTAATATGAAGAAAAGAGGCCAGGATTACCATTTTAATTGAGGCATTTGAGTGAAATGCAAGGTATCCTCGGCCGACATTGAATGGTCGTGTGATGGTTAATATGAAACCGTCCTGAGCTGTTGAGCTGGACGTACCCTTCATGGGATACCCCTATATGGGAGGCCCCACATCAACGGGCTTGGGTCGCAGTTGATTTTGGGCCTATACTCCTTTGGGAACACCGTCAAGTGGTGACGAAGCCGTGCTCCTCGGTGGGGAGATGATGCCTGGCTAAGGGCCAGTAGATAGCACCAGTAGATAGCCGAAATGCGAGTAGGCTATGCTTGTGTGTGGCAGTGAATAACAATTGGAACGCATGCCGAGTGTTGCTGATGAACCGGATTATGGGATAGAATTGTGTGGTATGGTATGGGACGTGTCATAACGATTTAGTCTTATAATCAGGACTCCTATAGTAGTTTGATATGTGAAAGTGATTGTGTTTCGATTGTTTAAGTTCGTATTACTGCATATGATTGAGTGATATGAACATGTGATTGAGTGTTATGAACTGTGCTAACCTGCAGAAAAGAACTGAGGCAAAGGTGAGTCTCATTATTTATGATGGTGTGGCCAGGTCGCCCTTGAGTGTGTTTTCCTTTCTAATAGGGGTTTAGGGGTGTACTTGCTGAGACAATGTCTCACCCCATTGTGGGCCAATATTTTTAGATCCGTAGATGGCGACCCCGGAGGTTGAAGAGTCAGAAGTGGGATCGGCAAACGAGTCTGACTAGTAGTCATAAGACCGTTCCTTTTTGGTGGACCGATCTTTTTATTGGCTGACTTTTGATGTATATATACTCTGGTGTGTATGTATATATATGAAAGTATGTTTGGTTGTGAACGAGTTGGTTCCTGCTTTCCTATCCCGTATTTTATTGTCAGGGGTTTTATAATACGCTTCTGCACGTGCAAATAAAACGAATGGGTTGGTGATGAGTGCCTGGGAATGTCGCATATCTGATCGACCATAGTGGGATGTGCGCGCGCTCGGGGTTCGGTGCGTGACATCCCCGTTTAAGTGGTATCAGAGCATGGTCAGTGTATGGAGTGATAAGGTGTGATGAGTCATGGGATAGTTAGTAGGAAAGGCTTTTAATGTGCTGATGCATGTGAGTGATAGCTGATTGGTAGCTTGTTTGTGGGGTCACTCAAATTCTAACTTGATGTTGGAATTGGAAAACAGGTGTCTATAAAGAGCCTGTAGGATGAGTGACCAAGAGTGGAGAACTCCTTGGAGGAGGTCGGTAGAACCTGTATCTCGGGGTAGGATGCCGACAAGAGTCGGTACTCTAGGTGGTCGTGGCAGAGCGCAAGCTTAGGCCAGCGCGTGTGTGAGAGTACCACTGCAGGCTGGTACTGAGAGGGTAGCAGCACCGAGCGATCCTAGGTTCGACGGGATCATTTAGGCGCTAGAGTCGTTGGGAAAATATTTTAGGTCAGCAAGCTCAAGATCAAGCCACCACTGTTGCCGCTATCACTGCTACCACCAATGCCGTAACCGCCGTTGTTGCTGCACCTGTTGAGGCCCAACCTAGAATTGTGATCAAGGAGCGAGTGTGGCATCCCAAAAATTCAAGACAAGCTCTAAGGCGTATTAAAGCCCATAATTTGGTAATACAATTACCTATGGTTTATGTTTTAGCTATTAGTTTTCTCTTAAGACTAAGTGTTATACGCTTGTGTTCATGAGTTTTTTTTTAATTAGTATTATAGGTTAAATTAATAAGGAGAATCTATTCTTGGCAATGCACCTCATAGATTTAGAATCCCTATAGTTTAAGTGTTACAAGTTTTATGACCATATGAAATCGGAAATTTGAAATTTACTAAGAGAGGGAATTAAGAGGAATTGCTAAAAAGTAAAAATTTGAAATTTAATTAAGGATTGAACTTTAGGCCCAAGGGTATTGGGCCTAAAGTGGGCCAAATTGGCTGGGCCCATGAAGCCCATGATGGGCCTTCGACCGAGCAAGGGGGGGGATCGGTTTACATGTCCTCCCCCATTTGTCCCAAACCCTCCTGCCAAATGTCCCTCATGCACCCCTCAATCATTGCTAATGATGAGTTAGGGGAAAATAAAGAAGAAAAGAAGAGTGACCGGTTTAAGGGGGAGGGGATTTTGGTCGTGCAAGAGAGAGAGAGAGAAAGTTGCGAGAGAAAGAAAGGAACCGAGAGAGGAGGAAGAAGGAGCCGCTCGCCGTTCATCCGCCCGTCGCCGTCCGTGTGCCGTCGTTGGTTCGATTTTGGAGGCAAGTTGGGATCTATATTCTGCTCTTGCATGTAGTATCTTGCATGTGAGTTTGAATGGTGGTGAATCTCGGACGTTTAGGGTATGAGAAACCGAAGCTTGAGTGTGTTGTTTTTGAAATAGCATTCTGTTTTCGAGTATACCGCCTGACCCCGAACATTGTAGAGGCTTGCATGCGTGGTTTGAGTCGGATTCTTGCTTCGACTTCTTCACGAAAGTTGTAGAAAACATCTCAAAGTACAACATACTAAAATTTGAGATAAAATGGTTGAGTTTTGAGGGGTAAAACCCTTCCTCTACGAAAACGCTAGATCTGAAACTGTTTTGTTGGTCTCTTGATAGTTTTGTGTGTTGCATGTCACTTTTTACTGAGAATTTCACTTAGACTTCTTCATGAAACTTGTATAGAACATCCTAAAGACTAACATACTCAAATTTAAGGTAAAATGAGCCAGTGTAGCCTAGTGAATCGACTTTCTCTTGAAAACGGCAAATCTGGAAATACGGTACTGGACCGAGACTTCTTGGACCCATATGGTGACTATTCTTTGGAAATTTCACTTACATCCCTTAATGAAAGTTGTAGGGGATCTCTTGAGACAAAACATGTCAAAATTTCAGAGAAAACGAAGAAGGATAAGTAGGTAAAAACTCGATATCTCTGAGATAGGTATACTGGACGTTTCGGTGCTAGAGCCAGAACATTCGTACATCTGTAGAAAATTATCGAGAACGAATCGAGCCTAGATGTCTTCATGAAAAATCTACTTTAGGGTCTTGACTATAACCTGGTAAAATGCCAGAATTTTTGAAGATCATTCGGATATTTTAATCGAAATGTTCCAAAAACTGCGCAATTTGACCTTGTCCGAATTTTGCATGTCGTAATGTGTGAGCTATATCTTTTTGTGTGAATCTCTTTTGGGCATGTGTTCTGCATGGAATTGTTACCTTTAAGTCTTATCTAGCACATGCTCTGATTTGGTGATTTTTGAAGATCATATGGATGTGTAATTTAAATGTTTTCCAAAATTGTGCAATCTGTGTATTTCGGACTTAATGATGTTGGAATGCATGGCTAATACTATTCTGTACAAATTTCTTTTGGAGAAATTTCCTTCACGTGATATCTTTATCTATGTCTTAACTACAACATAGTTAAATTTCATGATTTTTGAACGTCATTTGCCTATTTAATCGACTGTGATTTGAAAACTGTGCAATCTGTGTATTTCAGACTTGATGATGTGGGAATGCATGGCTAATACTATTCTGTACAAATTTCTTTTGGAGAAATTTCCTGTACGTGATATCTTTATCTATGTCTTAACTACAACATAGTTAAATTTCATAATTTTTGAAGGTCATTTGCATATTTAATCGATTATATTTTGAAAACTGTGCAATCTGTATATTTTCGGAATTTATGATATTGGAATGCACAGCCTATACTATGCTGTGATGCGTGATCTGTATGAATTACTGTGTGAATCATGATACTTTGGATTATTATTCATGCAATGGTGTGATGGCTTTCATGCATTTCATATGACATTAAAGAAATGATGAATTTTCCATGATCTCAAAGAAAGATTTCATTTAAACCATTTCATCAAAGGACATTTTCCCAATGCATATTGCATGATTTCAAAAGAGTAATTTAAACCAATTGCATTGAAAATTTCAAATGTGAAAGTGGAAAAGAGATGTATGAGAATATGGATGACCGTCGGAGGTGTGAGCCGACGATGCCCCGGGAGTATCGGGATGCCCGGAGGTGTATGCCGGATGCCCGGAGGTGTGAGCCGGATGTCCTCGGGAGTTTCGAGATGCCCGGAGGTGTGTGCCGGATGCCCGGAGGTGTGTGCCGGAGGTTCCTCGCGATGCCAGGTTGGGTGCGAGCGATAGAAATGTGGGATGCAATTACGGGTCCCGGAAAGAGAAATGTGGCAATTCAATTTGAAAAACATGAGTTGAAATTAAATCATGCAAAATGTGGTTACATGTATGCATGATTGTATGATGTAACATGCGTAAGTACATGGTGATGTGTGTACATGGTATGATGACACGCATGCATGATTGTATGATGTAACATGTGTAAGTACATGGTGATGTGTGTACATGGTATGATGACACGCATGCATGATTGTATGATGTAACATGTGTAAGTGCATGGTGATGTATGCACATAGTATGATGACATGAATGCATGACTATATGATCCATGTACTAATGCACTGGTGGGTTATGCACATGATATGGTGACTTATATATGGCTGTTTTGATGTATCATATATGACCAAAAGGTGAGACATGATTGATATGTATGGACTATATGTACTCAATGTTACTTGATTGCTCTGTTTGATGCATTGAGTAGTGTAATGGATCTTTTACCTGCTGAGTGGTTGTACTCACCCCTTTGGGGACTAACATTTCAGATTAGAGAAATGCCTCTCCCTCCAGTCTCACGTGGCACTTTTTACGACATTCCCTCGGATGTGGAGGTTGAGTGCATGGAGCACATTTGCGTCACCATCCCTGGGTTGGTGTTTCTGCGAGTTCGGGTGCTGGTGATGTACGATGTGGGCCTGATGCTGGGGCCCCGTCATCCAGGAGTTCCTATCCGTCCATGTCCGACGTGACGGGGTGATGCTGGGGATGCTGCCGCCGCCACCGCCTGATGCACCTGGCTGGGTGTGATAGCCCGTGAGAAGGAGAGAGAGAGATGACACTTTTTGGAGAGGGAGCCGACACTTGTAGATGGAAGGTCTCACTGGTTTCGATATAGGGGGTCGATGATCTCTTTTGAGATATAGCCAAGCATAGTGAAAAGTCTTGGTTTCCTTTTTGGTTATACCGACCCAAGATGTCCATCCCGAAAATGTAAATAAAAGTGGTTCGGCCTTATGTTTTCCTTCTATGTGTAGTTGGTGTGCATTGCATCTTCATTAAGAGAGTAGAGGGTTAGTGAGACTCGTCTCTAATTTTCGCTATGAGCTGCGCTAAGCCTCGGTCCTTCTTTACAACTCCTTTTTCAAAGACAAGTAACCAGTAATTGCAATAGATAGAGCGTTTGGTATCTGTGGCGACCCTACCGGGTTTGGGGGTGCCACAACGAGCCGCCGCATCTAGGTCATGGTTCAGTTCAGATAGGGATGGAAATCGATTTGGGAAGAGACTGATGTCAGATGAAAGGTATCCCATTCCACCCATTAGGAAGAGTGGGATTGGGAAGCCAGCATCCAACCTGAAGGGAGTGTGTCGTGCCTATAGGAAAATGCATGGATCAACCCCGTGCCATTTTAGGACGGGTGCTTGTTTTGTGTGTGGCCAGCAAGGTCACATGGCCAGGAACTGTCCCATAAGGCAAATGGGATCTCAGCAGCTGCCACCGTCGCCGATGGAGCATAATAGAGAAAATGTGCCATAAGACACATAGTGGGGTACTTAGATAAGACCTCTAGTGCAAGAAAGGGTACGTGCTATCACTCGACAGGATGTAGAAGATTCACCAGGCAGGTGTCGAGTTTGTAAAAGGAAGCATGGACAAACCCAGTGTCCAGGTTTAACAGGAGCGTGCTATAGATGTGGCCAGCACGGCCATCAGGTGAGGAACTATCCTGGCAGGTCCGGGAAAGCATAAGCACCGTTACTGCAGATAGGGCACCACTAGGACGGCGATAGGGACAAGAATGAACCGAACCATGCACCGATCATAGGAAGAATGTTTTTGGGGGTGATTATATCAAAGTAGCGCAGCGGAATTTTGGTTAAGTATGGAGAACTTTCGTTTGTTGTAATAAAGTTGTAGAAAGGGGAATCACTGGCTAAAGTTGTACTGGACTAGTTTGCTTATGTGTGACTTTGTTATCATATATAAAAAGGTTTGGCTCAATGAGCTTTTTGTTGTAATGAAAGGTTGTCGTAATGTGATACAGTTTGAACTATTAACAAATGAAAGTTTCAAATTTATCGAAAGTCGAGGAGGACCCTCGATCCCTTTTTATCTCGTCGTTTGAGACAACCCATTTGTTAGATGAGGGCTGCCAAGGTTACTTAACGACTGTCATGGATACGATAGTAGAGGAGTTGAAGTTAGAAGTTGTCGCAGTGGTTCGAGAGTTCCAGATGTGTTTGGAAGGAATTACTAGGCTTGCTGTCAGAAAAAAAAAAAAAAAAAAAAAAAAAAAAAAAGAGATAGAGTTCGTGATTAAGTTAGCCCCGGGACCGAGCCAATCTCTAAGGCTCCTTACCGGATGGCTTGTCAGAATTGAAAGAACCAAAGGTGCAGATGCAAGAATTATTAGATAAGGGATTCATACATCCCAGTGCATCACCGTGGGGAGCACCAGTTCTGTTGTGAAGAGAAAGGATGGTTCGTTGCGCCTGTGCATCGACCATCGACAACTTAATCAAGTGACGATCAAGAACAAGTGTTCATGGTTGAAGATCAATGATTGGTATGACCAGTTACATTGAGTGTTGATGCTTTTAAAGATCGACTTGAGGACAGGATATCCTCGGAGAATCGAAAGAAAGTTATACAAAAGACAGCATTTCGTACTCGATACAACCATTATGAGTTTATTGTAATGCTATTTGGTTTGTCGAACGCTCCAGCTGTTTTCATAGATCTGATGAACCGCGTGTTCAGGGAGTACTGGAATCAGTTCGTAATCATTTTCATCGATGATATCCAGGTCTACTTTAGAAGTCCAGAGGAACATGAAGGACATTTGAGAATGGTACTACAGACTCTATGGACTCATGAGTTGTACGCCAAGTTCAGCAAGTGCGAGTTTTGGTTAACTCGTGTTGCTTTCCTAGGTCAAGCAATCTCAGGAGAAGGAATCTCATTGGACCTCGCCAAGATCGAAGCAGTTCTTAAAGGACCAAGACCGACAACAGTAACAGAGATCAGAAGCCGATTGGGTTGGACATATTACTACGGAAGGTTCATTGAGGGATTTTCAACATCAGTATCGCCATTGACTCGACTCCTGAAGACAGAAGAAAAGTCCATGTGGACAGACAAGTGCGAGCGTAGTTTCCAAGAGCTTAAGTAGAAGCTGACTACCGCACCCGTGCTGACCATTCCATCTAGTCCTAGAGGATACGAGATCTATAGTGATGCGTCGTTTAGAGGACTGGGTTGCGTGCCGATGCAGCATGGTAGAGCTGTTGCATACGCATCCTTTTAGTTGAGACCTCACGAGTTGAATTAAATTGACGCATGACTTAGAACTCGCAGCGATCATTTTCACTCTGAAGATTTGAAGATGTTAGTTGTGTGGAGAAAGATTCTAGATCTTCACCGACCAGCAAAGTCTCCAATACTTGTTCTCTCAGAAGGAGTTGATTATGAGATAGCGCTGTGAATCAGAATTTTGGAAGGACTAGGTTTGTGATATTATGTATTCCCTAGGAAAAATAAATAAGGTCGCCGATGCGCTAAGGTGGAAGTCATCAATAGCGCAGTTCGTGCTCAAGGAATGGATTTTACATGAGAAAGTGGAGATTCAGTTTTCAAATTTGAGGTAGGCCACTTTTTAAATCTTATGGCCATCCTCAGAATTGAGCCGGAAGTGCAGATCAGAATCAAAATGCTTAAGCCGTCAAATACAGAGTTTCAGAAGGCGTGCAAGCAGATGCAGAAGAGAGAAAGGTTGATTTTCATATTTCTTAAGGCGGAACATTGTGGTTCCGAGGACGATTATGTGTACCTGACGATACAGCGCTTAAAGAGGAGTTGGTCGGAAGCTCATCGTAGCAGTTACATCATTCATCCGGGTAGTACGAAGATGTATCAGAATCTGCATGAACATTATTAGTGGTCTGATATGAAGACGGACATCGCCAAGCATGTCGCCAAACGTTTGACGTGTTAGCGAGTGAAGACACAGTATTGTAAACTAAAAGGACTCTTGTAACCTCTCGATGTCCCTAATGCGCAAATGGGATCGTGTCATAATGGATCTTGTGACGGGCTTATCAGGGAATCAAAGGGGTAATGATTTCGATTGGAATAATGGTCAATAGATAGATGAAGTCAGTTCACTTCATCGCAGTAGAAAATGACCTTGTTTTGGACAAGCATGCAGAGTTGTAAGTGCGTCAGAGAGTTCATCGACTTGGAGTGCCAGTGACGATTACTTTAGACCGAGACCTGAGGTTCGTGGCTACCTTCTGGAAAAGTTTGCAGAATGCTTTGGGAACGAAGCTGCGGTACAGTACGGCTTATCATCTTCAGACCGATGGCTAGTATGAGAGGGCATTTCGGATCTTCGAGGACATGTTGAGAGCATGTGGGTTGGTTTTCAAAGGAAGTGGAAAGGAACAATTTCTTTTTGTTGAGTTCACTTACAGCAACAGTTGCTAGTAGAGTTTTCAGATGGTTCCCAGTTTCAGCAGAACAGTCAGATGGTTCCTTTTGAAGCAGAGCAGAGCAGAGTATTCAGAACTTCAGTTGGTTGAGATGAGGTCAGAGATCAGAAAATCGCAGGTCCAGAGTTGGTTTAGAAATTAGTGATTCGGTCACAGTTATCAGAGACAGATTTGAGACCGCTCAGAGTCGCTAGAAAAGTTGCGCAGAAATGTGTCGAAGATCTTTGGAGTTTTAAGTGGGGAAGTGTATTTTCCTTGGGTGTCGCCCATGGTAAGGACGTCCTAATCTGTTAAGGAAGGGAAGATGAAACGGCATTTAAATCGGAATCCACCGAAATTTAGGCTCAATAGAGGATTTTGGCTTTAAATGGATAAAGAAAGCAATCTGAGACACCGCCGGCGCCTTTAGCCGAGTGGTACCTGGGAAGGAAGCGAATAGTCCGAAGTAGGGAGTTCGAATCCCCGACGCGGCAGTTAGTTGCTTTGTGGAAAAATAAAAAGAAAAGGAACCAACAATTTTGCAACTCTCTTTTTGCAAAAGTGGTCAAGTGCTTAATCTTTCGAATCAAGGTGGTTTGGACAAGATTGGAAGTGATCGGTATTACCCGCGATCTGAAAGAGCAACCCGAGAAAGAGAAGATTACATGAGACGACTTGTACCCCCACCTTTTTGTTTAAGGATTGGTAAAGGTTTAAATTTCGAGGATGAAATTTTTATAAGAGGAGAAGAGTTGTGACATCCTGAATTTCAGGTTTTGATTTCGATCGAACGAGTCGGGCATTTCATTGACGCGCTTATAGTTCTTTTCCCTGAGCTGATCACTCATGGGATAACTAGTCTATCAGGTGAAGCCGTTAAGGGATTCTAACGCATAAAACTTGAGAATTCGACCAGGAAACGACTACTCGACCGTACAAATCTGCAAGAGATCATTACGACACAGTAAGATCGATTATAGACCGAAGATAGGTTGACTCGACAAAGGCATGAGATCCAGTAAGGGTGATTCCACCAGATCGCACAAATCTTGTCGATCGGCACTAGACCGATTTCTCTGTCGTTTTGGTACCCTATGTCCATATTTGAAACCTTGAGATTTCTACAACAGCCGAGAGCTGCCAATGTGTCGAAGATGCACTTTGTGGCTTGAGAATAATCAACCACAGGTCAAATGCACGAAAATTCCTAAAAGCTACTCGATAGATTATGACGCCCTAAATTCACGCCGAATTGAAATTAACCATGAAATCGAACCCGAATTCAGAAATTGAGAGTTCTGTCATGTCACAGGTCATTTTAGGAACGTAAACTCTTCTTCAAAAGATTTTTCTACAAACAGAGTTTGTCGGAAAAAAATCAAATTATGATTATTTTGGTTCGGGAAATTGGTAGGCCCGCTTTTGGTCGCACTTTTGGGATCCAAGATGGTTCTATGGACATGGAAAAATGTGGATTTAAGTGCGGTTACATTGGTGGATTTTATAGACTTCAATTTGAGCTCAAGTGGATTTAATTGGAAGAGAAATGGAAGGAATTTGATGTACAAATGTACCAAATTCGTATGCTATGGAAGGAGAGCTATTTTGCACCTATTAACAAGCTTGTCGAGGAAGCTTGAGGAGAGAGAGTGGCTGATGGCATGTGATGTCATGGTGGGGGCAAAGCCAATGAGATTTGGACAAGTGTTGAGCTCTCAAGAGCCCAAAGAGACCCCCCTCTTCTTCAGCAGCCTTCTTCTCCCTTGTTTGTAGGCTTTCTCCATTGTTGTTGAAGGAGAGAAGCTCAGCAAAAACCAGAGGAAGACTAGCAGCAGCCGCGCCACCGTCGTCATCCAAATCGTCGACCGTTTTCCCCTCTGTTTTTCCTCATTCTAGTTTCTACTCTAGCTGACCTTTGGCCAAAGATCCGAGTAAAAAGTCGACTTGCTGGAATAATCAGCAAACACTTCACCCACCACCATGATGAGGACATCCATCCCGTTCTGGAGCACCCCGTTGCTAGCCGGAACGATTCTTCGGTCGTCTCGAAATCTGGTGAGAAGCTGCCGCTCGCCAGACAGTCTGGACTCGCCCGGTTCCGTTTGTTTCACGTTTCTTGCTGGTTCGCCCCTTTCCGACCCTTCCTTTGGCCGTCCCATCCACCTAGAAGATCCCCAAGACCCCCGGGAGCCGCCAGTTGCCAACCATCCGCTCGCCGGAGCTCCGATCAGCCCGTTTCCTCTCCATTCAGCCATTGTTTTCTTCTCCCCATTCAGCTCATATCGGAAGTAGAAAACCAGCAAGCCGTGTGATCTTCGTGGCCCGTTTTCAAGCCCCTCCCGGCCTTGGTTGGCGTCGCCGCTTGTAGGATTGTCGACCGCCTCGCCGTTGTCTTCGCTGTGGACTCATCGGAAAGCGATTCCGGTGAGTTTATCCTCTAAACTTTGCTTAGCGAGGTTAATCATGCTTAAGGGATGTTTAGATTAAGTTAAGTGAGGTTTAGGTGGATAGATTAGCTTAGTGTAAGCTAGTTAGATTAAGTAGTTGGATTAGTTTAGTGGATAATTAACTAGGGCTAATTATATGTTTAGATTAATGTAATCTTGATTAGGCCTTAATTAATTATTTTAGATTATTTAATTATTTCGAATTTATTTATTTATATAATAAAAATATATTTTATATTAAATTAATAAAATATTATTATTTATTTAATTTTCGGAATATAATTATTTATTTATTATTTTCCAAAAATAATTTCGAGCTAGCCGTCGATAGAATTCTATGCTGATCGCTGTGATATATTCAGATTATGCATTTGATTGATGGATTTAGTACCACAATGTACTGCTAGACCATATCCACAAAGAAATTCACAGAGACCACCAACACAGGGAAAAGTGTATGCGGTCACCCAAGAGGAAGCAAAAGCTTCCGAAAATGTTATCTCAGGTACAATTTTCATAAATGGCAAGAAGGCATATGCATTGTTTGATACGGGTGCTACGCATTCTTTTGTGTTTGAAAGATATAGACTATTGAGTAAAATAGAAACTACGTCCCTTGTGACGCCCTTTTATGTTTCTACACCTTTAAAGAATATAGTGTTGTCTACGCTGGTGTGTGGAAAGTGTAAGATAACAATAGGAGGAAGGGATATGGAAATAGACTTAGTCGTAATGGCTATGTATGATTTTCATGTTATCATAGGAATGGATTGGCTTCATAAGTATTGGGCCAAAATGGATTGT
Organism: Eucalyptus marginata; assembly: GCA_014182565.1. Taxonomy (NCBI): domain Eukaryota; kingdom Viridiplantae; phylum Streptophyta; class Magnoliopsida; order Myrtales; family Myrtaceae; genus Eucalyptus; species Eucalyptus marginata. The sequence continues at coordinate 31,505,940 of CM024589.1, forward strand.
TATAGAAAAATGATCCAATTTGTTTTACCTGATCAGTCTAGTTGTGAATTTTTGGGAGGTCAAACCAACCTATCTATAGCACTTATTTCAGCAATAGAGGCCCGTGCGTTACTTGACAAAGGATGTCAAGGGTACCTAGCTATGGTTAAATATTATGCTAAGGAAGAGCCTAAGCTCGATGAAATTCGAGTAGTCAATGAATTTCAAGATGTATTTCTTGAGGAGTTGCCTGGATTACCGCCGGAACGAGAAATTGAGTTTAAAATTGAACTAATGCCTGGAACAGGACCAATATCGAAAGCCCCGTATAGGATGGCCTTAATGGGCCGAAGGAGTTGAAAGTGCAACTGCGGGAGTTGCTTGATAAAGGATTCATTAGGCCAAGTGCTTCACCTTGGGTGCACCAGTCTTGTTTGTGAAAAAGAAGGATGGGTCGATGCACTTATGTGTTGACTATAGGCAACTGAATCAAGTGACCGTTAAAAATAAATATCCCTTGCCTAGAATTGATGATCTATTTGACCAACTACAGGGAAGTTCGGTCTTTTCTAAGATTGACTTGAGATCAGGATACCATCAGCTAAGGATTAAGAAAGAAGACATTCCTAAGACTGCGTTTAGGACTCATTATGGACACTACGAGTTCCTCGTTATGCCTTTTGGATTGACGAATGCACCAGCTGCATTTATGGATCTAATGAATAGGGTATTTAAGCCTTATTTAGATCAGTTTGTGATTGTTTTTATTGATGATATCCTGATATATTCTAGAGGGCCTGAAGAGCATGAGCAACACTTGAGGATAGTTTTGCAAACTCTGAGAGATCATAAGCTGTATGCCAAATTCAGCAAGTGTGAATTTTGGCTGGACATGATAATATTTTTGGGACACGTGGTGTCAGGAGGAGGAATTGCAGTGGACCCGGCGAAAGTTGAGATGGTAATAAATTAGCTAAGACCGACAACACCCACTGAAATATGGTGTTTCTTAGGATTGTCTGGTTATTATAGAAGGTTTATTGAAGGGTTTTCACGACTAGCATGTCCCTTAACAAAATTGACTCGAAAGAATGTGAAGTTTGAATGGAGTGGGGAATGTGAAAGGAGCTTTCAGGAGCTTAAAAGAAAATTGACCTCGGCTCCAATCCTGACTATACCATCTGGATCTGATGGTTTTACAGTGTATAGTGATGCATCTCACAAAGGATTGTGATGTGTTTTGATGCAACACGGCAAGGTCATAGCCTATGCATCTAGACAATTGAAACCTCATGAACTGAACTACCCAACGCATGATTTAGAATTGGCAGCTATAGTGTTTGCTTTGAAGATATGGAGGCATTATTTGTACGGGGAAAAGTTTGAGATCTATACAGATCATAAGAGCCTAAAATATTTGTTCTCACAAAAGGAGTTGAACATGAGACAAAGGAGGTGGATGGAGTTGTTGAAGGATTATGATTGTGAGATACGGTACCATCTAGAGAAGGCGAATAAGGTAGCGGATGCCCTTAGTCGTAAGTCAGCTATGGAGATGGCCAGTTTAAGAATGGCATAATGGAACCTATTAAAGTCTGTAGCAGACTCGGAGTTTGAATTGAAAGTGAATCGCCTTACTGGTATGCTTACTGCATTAAGAATTGAACCCGAAATTATACAGAAAGTTAAGATCCTGCAAGAGTCTGACCCGGAAATTATGAAAGTGAAAAATGCAGTGTCTTTGGGAAAAAGGCCAGAATTTCAAATCTCTGAAGATGGAGTGGTAAGATGCCAGGGACGACTCGTGTTCCCGATAATGAAGAAGTGAAGAGGGAAATTCTGTCGGAGGCACATAGGAGTAATTATAGTATTCATCCGGGTAGTACCAAGATGTACAGGAATTTGCGTCAGCAATTTTGGTGGAATGGCATGAAGGCAGATACGGCTAAACACGTTTCTCAATGTTTAACGTGCCAACAAGTAAAGGCGGAACATCGCAAACCTGCAGGACTATTGAGACCGTTAGACATACCAGAATGGAAATGGGAGCATGTAACGATGGACTTTGTGCAAGGACTGCCAAGGACATCAAATGGTCATGATTCTATTTGGGTAATAGTGGATCGTTTGACTAAGTCTGCCCATTTCTTAGCAGTCCGCATAAACTATTCAATGAATAAACTTGCTGAGATTTATGTAAGCCAGGTAATACACTTACATGGTATACCTGTAACGATCAACTCTGATCGAGACTCTAGGTTTACTTCAAATTTTTGGCGGAGTCTCCAAAATGCCTTAGCGACAAAGCTTCAATTTAGTACTGCCTTCCATCCTCAGACAGACGGACAATCAGAAAGAGTGATCTAGACTCTAGAAGATATGCTAAGAGCCTATGTTATTGACTTTAGAGGAAACTGGGATGAAAACTTGCACCTTATAGAATTCGCCTATAACAATAGTTTTCAAAAAAGTATAGGCATGGCTCCATATGAAGCATTATATGGAAGAAGGTGCAAGACCCCTGTCTATTGGGATGAAGTAAGTGAAAGAAAACTGACAGGACCCGAGATTGTGCAAGTTACTACAGAAGCGGTCGAGATAATCAGGAAAAGACTTAAGACAGCCCAGAACCGACAAAGAGACTATGCGGATAGGCGTAGGAGGCCTTTGGAGTTTAGTGTGGGAGATCACATATTTCTTAAAGTATCTCCAATGAAAGGAATATCTCGATTTGGAATGAAAGGAAAGTTAGGTCCCAGATTTGTTGGACCCTTTGAGATACTTGAAAGAATAGGAGACGTAGCTTATCGTTTAGCGCTGCCTCCTAAATTGGGAAATTTACATGATGTGTTTCATGTATCGATGCTAAGGAGATATCAGCTGGATCCTAGTCACATACTCGATCATGAAACCATCAAAGTGGATGAGAAAGTGAGATACATCGAAGAGCCTATTGCAAGTGCTGGATCGAAAGGAGCAAATTCTTAGGACCAAGAAAATCCCATTTGTAAAGATATTATGGCGACATCATGGTGTGGAGGAAGCCACATGGGAGAGTGAAAATGAGATGAGGGAAAGGCACCCTCACTTGTTTCAAGAGACATAGGAAATGTCTAATTTCGAGGACGAAATTCTCTAAGTAGGGGAGAATTGTGGCATCCTAGAATTTCATGATAATCCCTAGATGTGCTATGAGCCATGGAGAGGTGATCGAAGCACCATCAAAGTATATTATAGCCATTTGATCCATGATTTGCAATAGACTAAGGCCGAGTACTTTAATGGAAAGGTATCTTATGTTCTAGGGTTATCAAAGTTGGTGCTATAGGATAATTTGATAATGAGAATCTCATTCTTGGCCATGCACTTTATGGATTTGGTTTTTATGGATCAATGTTGCAAGTTTTTGGCCATATTATTTTTGCAATTTGGTATCTATTTAAGTGGAAAATATTAATGGGTTATCAATAAAGGGAGTGGGCAGATTTTGGGCCAAACCAGCCCACAATTCCTTGCCCTTCGACCGGCGAAGGCCCGGCCCAAGGGGGGCCCAATGGGCCATCGACCAAGGATGGCCCAAGCCCAGCCGGATGAAGCACCCCCCCCCCTCGCACTTGCATGAAATTGCCAAGTGGCATGGAGAAGCAACCAAGTGGCCATTGCATGCAATCTAATGATTGTTAATCATTGAGGGGAGGAAATTAGTGAGGGGGAGGGGGCGGATTAAGCGAGGAAAGGGAGAGAAAGAGAAGGGGTCGCACGAAGAGAAAGGAGAGGATGTGGCATCCGAGAATTTCGACAACCCCTGAATATGCGACAACCGTGACTAAGCGACAAAAATTATCGAAGACCTCCTAACTTTTTACTTTGTAAAGGACCGTGGACCAACGTAGTTTCATATACAATTTTTCTCCTTAGACGGCCATACGAATGACTTTACAAATGGCCACATTTTCGGCCATTCAGCCGTGTCTCCCTATTTCCCTTCATGAAGACTTGAAGAATTCGATTCCTTGAAGCCACGTCGCCTCTTCATTTCGCCGGTCAACAAGAAGAAGAATCTTGACCGAGTTGAAGCCACGTCCAGTGCATGAAGGGTTGAGCTGGCGTGTGCATGCGTGAGCTACGGTGTTTCTTCGGTCAACAAGTCACGCCAAAAGCATACACCCACGGAAGACACGCAGCAACGGCCTTGAGCTGGCAAAGGAAGGCCGAACAATGGCCACCTAGTCCCCCAATTGTCCTCGCCTCCTCCTGCCACCAAAACACCCTCTTTTGTTCACTGGTTTTTAACAAAACCAGTGACCAAAGTGGCAAACGGACAAGCAAAACCGAAAAAGAGAGAAAGAATACGGTTGGCTGAGGACACGTCCCATGCATGGAGGAGAAAAGTGGCGTGCATCCAAGAAGGAGATCTCCATTGCTGGACACGTACAATCCAGCTGCCGCACGGCCAAAAAGCCACCGAGAATTCACCTTTGTTGACTCATAAAGTCAACCAACGAAGGAACACAAAATTGGCGGATTAGTCGAGAAGGAAGAGCAAGAGTGACCAAGCAAAAATTTCAGAGAGAGAGTTCGTGCGAGAGGGCGAACGGTGAGAGGAAAAGAGGAAAGAAGGACCGTCCTCAGCCGTGCTCGTACGAGCTGCCACCGTCGCGTCTTCGCCGCCGTTGAGCCGCGTTCGAAGACCCACGAGCTTCCTGTTTTGTTGTCGATTGAGCTTAGAAGTGAGGCAAGTAGAAGTTCATCAATCTATGTTGTGCATGCTGTGATTGTCTTGAGGAGTGCAAATAGATTTGAGAAATGTTGGGATGAAGGTTGAATACTAAATTGTTGGTGATGAAAGTGAATTTGGAACTAAGAAGCCGAGAGGATACTTTGGCATTTCTATGTGTTCTTTTAGAGTATTCTAATCTAGAATCATAACAATAGATTTTATGAACTTTAGAAGTAAATTAGACAAGGTATAGGTATGAGATTTTCTTGAATCTATGCTGTCCAGAGAAATTCATACGTAGTCAGTGGCTACGATGCTTGTTTTTAGAAGTTTTAACATGAATCCAGCTTTTATTTCTTCATGAGAGTTATGTGGAATTGTCTAGATTGTAACATGTATTCACACTAGGTTTTCTGTATTAGTATAATGAATACCAAATCGATTTCGGTGTGTGTCGTTTGCTGTTCGTGAGTAAAACCAGAAGAAAATTCTGAGTGTATAGTAAAATTCTTATAGAATTTTTGGGAATTGGTTTGAGCAGTATGTTTTTAGCGAAAGCGTGACATGCATTTGTACGTACATTATTAAGTTTGTATTTTAGTCATAGAGGTTAAGAGGCGTTACTTTATTGTCATTAAAATTTTGGTGGTTCTTGTTTTCAAATTACTTGAGTATACTTCCGAAACCGAGTGCATCTTAGTTATCATGTAGCAAGCGAAAGTCCATTAATCTATATCACGTTGTGCCGTGATCGTCTAGTGGAGTCCAATAGGCTTGGAGATGTTTGGGTTGTGATGTCGGATGCTGGATTTTTAAATGAGTAGAAGTGGCCCTCTATAAATTAGTAAACTGATTTGTAGATAAACCGCATGACCTTTGATGATTCCGTGAATTTTCTGTAATTTTGTAGATAGAATTGGACTTCAATTCCTTAATGAAAGTTATAGGAAACATCCTTAGGAACAACATATCAAAAATTCAGAATGAATGAACAAGTAATGGCTGCCGAAATGATTTTTCTATGAAAACACCAAATCTGGAAATTTTACAGAATGCTAACCAGGAGTATCGAAATTTTTTCCTCGGTACGTAAGGAATCTGACTTGGTATTCTTCATGAAACTTGTTCCTTTAGGTCTCATGGATAACGTGTCAAAATTTCATAATTTTCTGAGTTCATTTAGGGGTTATTCCGAAATTTTCATTAAAACTGCACATTTTGGTTTTTAAGCTGTTTTACTCCGACTTTGCTCAACTAATTTCAAAAGTGAATGCATCTTGGGTTGTTATGTGACATGATGATACTGGCATTGGCATATCGTGCAATATTGAGATGTGATGAGACTCAAGAGACATTTTGTCATTGCATTGAAAAGTGTTTTTGGAAATTAAGATGTTAATTGTTGCCGTTGGACCCTCGGGTCAACGATGCCCAGGAGTCGGGATGCCCAGAGGTTTGAATGAGTCGATGCCCTTTGGATGCCTGTTGTATTGTGAATACATGCCCAGAGGTTTACCCGGGAGTGTCGGGATGCCCGGTTGTATTATGATACATGCCCGGAGGGTGAGGGTTGTATTATGATGCATGCCCGGAGGTTAGGGGTAACCATGTCTATGGTCCCCGGTGATTCCTCGTGATGCCGGGTGGGGTGCGAGATGCCGGAGGTGTGTGCCGGATGCCTGGTTGTATTTTGAATACATGCCCGGAGGCTTTCGCGATGCCAGGTTGGGTGCGAAATCCCAGAAGGATGCAAACATTGATCCTCTGGGGGGATAAAACCATTTGAATGATAAAATGGATGATTCTACTAAGTGTGAGTGTGGTTATAGGACTAAATTGTATGGCATGGAATGGGACGTGTCATAACAGTTTGGCCCTATGATCGGGACTTATGTGACTGGACATGATGCATCTTGTTTGTTGAAACTGCACTGGTCATTGCACTAAAATTTTTATGGTTCCGATGCGTACTCATTGCTTGATGAACTGTTTTTGTCTATCTTGCATGAATCTGGATATTGATGGTACTGCATGATATAGTTTAATGAATCTTTTACTGCTGAGTGGTTGTACTCACCCCGTTTGGGGACTAACATTTCAGACTAGACAAGATACCTCTGCTGCCACCGCCACCAGCAGATGGACCGAGTGGTAGGATATAACCGCGAGAAGGAGAACGGCAGAGGAAGGAACTTTTGGACGCTGACACTGATCGATAGACTTTAAGTATACGGCTATTGGAAAATATGTCGGTCATCTTTTGAAATATAGTCGAGTATAGAAAACTACGGCATTTTGGTGTACCGACGAATGATGTCCATCTGGTTTAAGTAAATAAAAGTGTTCGGCTTTTAACTTATAAAATGTTTAGTTGGTGTGCCTTGTTTTCTGAATACGGGGAAGGGAGTTGTTGGATACGCTTCCGCCATATAAATTGCGCAGGGACCAATCTAAAAGATATAAACCCCCAGGATTGATAGACCTTCAGGTCAAGCAAGAGGAAGGTAAGCGAACTGTGGCGACCCCAACGGATCGGGGGCCGTCAAGGGGGTGCCACAGAGGAAGAGAGAAAGGAGAGGGAGAGAGAAAGAGAGGAAGAGAGAAAGGGAGACCGAGCGTGCGTGCGAGAGAGAAGGAGGAGGAGACCGGCTACCGTGCGTCCGCCTAGCCGCCACCGTCGAGCCCGCCTCACCCCACCATTTGCTTGCTGTGTTTGCTTGAACTAGAGGCAAGTAGAGTCCATAAACCTACCCTTTGCTTGCTGTGATATGTGTTGTGGAGGGTGATAAATTTTGGTTGTGGTAGGAGTGATGAAATTCGAAGCTTTGGGGAGTAATGTGTTGGCCTAGTATTCTGTTTTCTAAAACGACAGACCGACCTTCTATGATTTCGTGAGCTGCATGTGACTTTATTGTTTGAATCTCACTTCGACCTCTTGATAAAAGTTGTACAGAACATCTTGAGAAGTAACATATTAAAATTTGAGATAAAACGGACAAGTATTGCTTGGTGAAATGATTTTCCTTTGGAGAAACTAGATCTGGAATTTGTTGTGCTGACCTTCAGTGGCTTCGTGACCTGTAAAGTGACTTTTTAGTTGGATTTTCACTTCGATTCCTTAATGAAAGTTGTATAGGACTTCTTGAGGTATAACATATCAAAAATTGAGAAGAAATGAACAAGTATAGGTCGGTGAAACCGTTGTCCTTTGAAGAAACTGGATCTGGGAAAACGTTACCTTGACCTAGTATGATTATGTGAATTTTTATAAAATCATCCAGTTGAAATTTGATCTTGTGTCCTAAATGAAAGTTGTAGATGACATTCTAAGAAATAACATACTGAAAATTTAGAAGAAACGGACATGTGTAGGTTGGTGAAAAGAATTTTCTTTGAAAGAAGTTAATCTGGAAAAACGGCACCGAGAATAGGAGGAATTAAATCGTCTATATCTATTAATCTAGAACGAATTGGATTTCTATTTCTGCATGAGATATTTACCTCACTAGGTGTTTTCTATAACATATCAAAATTTCAGAATTTTTAGAGTTCATTTGGGTATTTAATCGAAATTATTTCTGAAACTATGCAAACTGTAATGCTGAAATTTTGTAAGCTGTGATGCATGGACCGTACTGAATTGTGTGAGATTCTTTTGGTATGGTGTTCTTCATGAGATATTTGCCTTTAGGTCTCGTCTATAACATGTCGAATATTCAGAATTTATTAATACCATTTACTAATTTTTCTAGAGTTTTAACTAAAGGAGTGCATTCTGTTTTATCCAAAAATTTATGCATTTTAAAAAATAAATGAATTTCTCTATGTGATGTATTATCATGAGTGGTTGCTTTTGCTGCACATGCGGTGAAATTTGGCATGTCATATAACATCAAAAGTTGGTTTAAACCTTTGACATTATTGCATCAAATGCCATGTTGAAAGTGAAGCACACATGTGACTATAAATTGTGAAAGTGATAATACCGTCGGACCCTTGAGTCGATGATGTCCTCGGGAGCGTCGAGATGCCCGGAGGTGTGTGCCGGATGTCCTCGGGAGTTTCGAGATGCCCGGAGGTGTGTGCCGGATGCCCAGCTCCTCGCGATGCCAGGTTGGGTGCGAGTGATAAATAGAGGGATACAAACATTGATCCCTGGGAAGAAAAATAAATTGAGATCCTCTTAAAAAGAATTGAATCATGTGCATGGGTATGTGCATATGGCATGGTGATATATGCATGACTACACGGTGAGGTATGCATGATTGCATGGTAATGTATGCTTGAAAGCATGGATGATATACACTTTACTCATGACATCCTGATTGTTCTACTTGCTACATTGTGTAGTTTGATGGATCTTTACTGCTGAGTGGTTGTACTCACCCCTTTAGGGATTAACATTTCATATTAAAAGATACCTTTGCCACCGGTCGTGCGCGGTACCTTCTATGGCTTACTGTTTGACGTTGAGGTTGAGTGCGCGGAGCACATATGTGTCAATGTTCCTGGTCTGGTGTTTGTTCAAATCCGCGTGCTGGTTATGTATGACGTGGGCTTGGCTGGGGGCCCTGTTGTCCAAGAGTTTATGTCTGTCCACGTTAGACACGATGGGGTGATGCTTGGGATGCTGCCACCGGCGCCGCCCGATGCACCGGGTTAGGTGTGATGGCACGTACGACTGGTGGGAGTTGACACTTTTGGGATAGCCGACACTTGTTGATGGATGGGTATACATGTTTAATGTAGGGTCGAGTTCTCTTTTGAGTCAAAGCCAAGTATAGTTAAAAATCTTGGCCTTTTGCTGTACCGACCCGAGATGTCCATCATAAAAATGTAAATAAAAGTGACTCAGCTTTATCTTTTCTTTTGGTGCGTAGTTGGTGTGCATTGCATTATTATTATTGGAGTAAGGGATGGTGAGACTCGTTTATGCTTCCGTTAATGAGCTGTGCTGGAATCTTTTCAAAAAAAAAAAATTAATTGAACAACCCCTATGAACTATGGTTCCTCTTTAATTAGAAAGATATTAGACTGGTATGTAATAGGTTAAGTGATAGGTACCTGTGGCAACCCTAACGGATTGGGGGTCGTGCCGTGGGGGTGCCACAGAAACAATGTCTCACCCCATTGTGGGCCAATATTTTCAGGTCCGTAGATGGCGACCCCGGAGGTTGAAGAGTTAGAAGTGGGATCGGCGAACGAGTCTGACTAGTAGTCATAGGACCATTCCTTTTTGGTGGACCGATCTTTTTGTTGGCTGACTTTTGATGTATATATACTCTAGTGTGTATGCATATTTATGAAAATATGTTTGGTTGTGAACGAGTTGGTTCCTGCTTTCCTATCCCGTATTTTAGTGTTAGGGGTTTTATAATATGCTTCCGCATGTGCAAATAAAACGAATGGGTCAGCGACGAGTGCCTGGGAATGTCGCATATCTGATCGACCATAGTGGGATGTGCATGCGCTCGGGGTTCGGCACGTGACAATTACAATATTCGCGTCGAACGGCAATAACCCAATTTTCTATCGATATTATATTCGGGATATGTAATTAAACTCTCGTGATTTTATGACAACCAAGAGTCGTCTACAATTCGGAGATGCACAAACGTGGATCGAAAATTATCAACCATGGGTCAAACGCACTAAAATCCCTAAAAGCTACCTAGTAGATTAGGTCATACTAAAGTCACATTCGGTTGATTTTAACCACAAAATTAAATTCAGTTTCGGGAATCGAACGTTCGAGTGTGTCATGATTTATTTATTGGACGTCGTCTCATCTTTTAGCGAATTTTCATCGAGTCCAGAATTTTGCAAAAGAACAGTTTTCGGACAAAAAGAAAATGGAAAAGGAAATTCGGATGGGATGAAAAATAGGATTTTTCTACCCCAAAAAGGGTTTAATTGTGAGAAATAAAGGGAAAAATGGTGATTGGGTGGGCATAGGACATTGAGGTATGAAGACTTTAGAGGCAAGAGTCATGATGGTGTAGATATTTATCTAAGCTTGTGATTGGCCCTTGTTTCTTCCTTTTTCCTCTTTCTCTCTCTCTCTCTCACCCATGCGTGAATTTCCTTCCTGCTTCAACCGACCATCATCTTCTTCTTCATTTCTTTCTCACGTCCCTTCCCTTCTCTGGTTTTTGATTCTACATCCCCTCCATTTTCCTTCTCTGCTGCACCAACTCCAACAGCCACGCCAACCTCCAACTCCAGCATTTCCACCACATCATCCCACCACCAGAATTTTCACCACCACCCGCTTACCCCTACCCACTGTCCAACTCCACTCTCCATCGCCAGCCTTCCATCTCCAGCATCAACACCACAGCACCATTCATCACCCCCATCACTCCATCATTTCGCCTCCGTCAGTGCCATCCTCATCATCTTCAGCTCACCCATTAACCCCAACGTCTAGCTCCATCACCACTGACTCGCCATCGCCACAACCAGCAACCACCAGCGCCCGAGGCTCCACCGAGCCCACCAAATAGCCACCGTCTCGCCACATTCTTGCTGTACTGTCCAACAGTACCATCTCCGGCCACCAGCTCTATTCGCCCACTTCCTCCATCGTCCAGCTAGCTCCACCGACTAGCCCAAGCCATGCCAAGCCCCCTTTGCCAAGAGCTTGGAGGGTCTACCGCCGCCGCCATTGAGCCCCGTTCGACTCGCAACTGGCATGTCCTCACACCGTTGCGTCGCTGTCGCCGCAAGCCCACCACCGTTGTAATCCTGTAAGTTAACTCCCTAATCTTTGATTCGGCCATCAATTACGCTTCGGGGTGGTTAGATTAGTGCTAATAAGGATTAGTTTTAGTTAATCCTAGAATAGTGTTATCTAAGCTTGGTTAGGTTAGTTAACCATGGTTAGGTCAAGTAACCATGGTTGGGTTAGTTAATCATGGTTAGGTTAATTAATCATTGTTATGTTAATTAATCTTGATTAGGTTAATTAAGTTGGTTTAGCTTAATTAATCGTATTTTATTTAATTAATCGCAATTAGCATAATTAGTGACGGATTAGGCATTACGTAGAATTTTACGCTCATTTTCTTGGATGAAATTATGTGTGATTTTGATGGCTTATATGTACTATGATATAATTGATTGCTTGATGGTAGTTATTGATTTTTAATACAAAACTTGGTTTTATGGGCATTTATATAGAAAAATGCTAGGTGTCGGGTTTTGACGCCAACTTTTATGTACTATATAAAACCGTGGAGTTTTAAAATGGGAGTGTACTAAGTTTGACTATTCGATTTCGAATACGTGACCACGCACGATTATTTTACCGGGATTTTTAATAAGAAGAAAAATTGGCCAAGTTCATTATTTGAAAACAAAGCATTTGAAATCAAAGTATGGTGTTCTTGGCAAAATATGTGTTCGTATGGTCACTTAATGGAACCTGTCACTCGACGAGAGTTGGAGGCAATGCCTGATTAAGTTCGGATGCCCCCAAGTCAATGGGATGCCGAGTCGCAGTTGAGGCCGGACTGATGTTCCTTTATGGAATGCTGTCTAGGTGGGGAGTGCTAGACGTTGCCATGCCCGATGCGGCGGGACGATGCTCGGTTACGCCAAATGACCGCCGATTCTTGAGTTGGCCGTGGCCGAGGGGTCATAATAATCGGAACACACCTAAATGGTTGTGATGCTTTGCGCTTGATTATGGGCAAAATTATTTGGCATGCTATGGGATGTGTCAAAACAGTTTTACCTTATAATCGGAACCCATGTGAATGTTTGGAGGGTGAGAATTATGTGTTCCGGTTATTGATTACGCTTGTTATAGTTATAACGGCATATGTGATGTGCTAACCTGCAAGGTTGTGCCGAGGTGAGGTGAGTTTATTTGTGATACCTGTTTAGGCTGCCTCTAAGACGAATTTGCGTTCTAATTGAGGCTTGGGGTTTAACTTGCTAAGATTTTATCTCACCCCGTCATAATTAAACTTTTTCAGGTCCTTAGTATGGAGATTCGTCCAGTCCGATTCGGGGTTCCGTGGGATATGGAGGTAGAGTCTACCTTCTTCCCTATCCATGGGACCAACCGAACTCACGAGTTGGTTGTGACCACGGTCTGGGTCGATGAGGGTTTCTTTAATATGGTGTCTCATCGCTTTAAGGCTAGGTTTATCGACGAGCCCAACGATGGTCGTGAGGGTCCTTTGCAGGGTTTTGATGGACCGCCCATCGGAACCGAGGATGGGCAAGTAGGTAACCCCATGGACATCAACATCCCAGACGGTGTCGTGGAGGATCCAAAGCCCGAGTTGGAGGGGTCCAGGGTGTAGGTCGCCTAGGAGTTCTTTTTTGAGGCAGACTTGTATATATGAACTCGTATGATTAACTTGGTATATATATAAAGCATAGTTTGTGAAAAATCGTTGTCCTGTTTTTACTATCCCCATGTTTGTTTATTGGCCGGGGATTTATTTAATTCGCTTCCACATGTGCTTAATTGAAAGATAAAAAGAATGGGTCGGCGACGCATCCTGGGACGTCACATTTTTAATCAACTGCTAAGGGATGTGCGCCTACCCCCGGGGTTCAGGGCATGACACCGATTACAAGGCAAAACCGTTTTGGCACGTCCCATACCATGCCTAACAATTTGCCCCATAATTAAGCACATTGCATCACAACCATTCAGACGTGTTTCAATCGTTATGACCCCTCGGCCACGGCCAAAACAAAAGTTGGCGATCATCCGACGGAACCAAGTATCGTCCCCCCCGCCCCCACCCATCGGGCACGGCAACGTTTAGCACCCCCCGCCTAGACGGCATTCCATAAAGGAGCATCGGTCCGGTCTCAATCGTGACTTGGCATTCCATTGACTTGGGGGCGTCCGAACTTAATCAAGCATCACCCCCAACTCTCGTTGAGTTACGAGTTCCATTAAGTGACCATACCAACACATATTTAGTCAAGAAAACCGTACTTTGATTTCAAATGCTTTGTTTTCAAATAATGAACTTGGCCAATTTTTCTTCTTATTAAAAATCCCGATAAAATAATTGTGCATGGTCACATATTCAAAATCGAACCATCAAACTTAGTACACTCCCATTTTAAAACTCCACGGTTTTATCTAGTACATAAAAGTTAGCGTCCAAACCCGACACCTAGTATTTTTCCATTTAATTGACCATGAAATCGAGTTTTGCAATAATAATCGATATCTACCATAGAGCAATCAATTGCATATTATCACACGTGCAAACACTCAAAATCACGCATAAGTTCATCCAAGGAAACAAGCGTAAAATTCTACGTAATGCTTAATCCATCACTAATTACGCTAATTGCAATTAATTAAATAAATAACAATTAAATTAAGTAAATTGCGATTAATTAAACTAAACCAACTTGATTAACCTAACCAAGATTAATTAACACTAATTTATGATTAACTAAAACTAATCCTCATCAAGACTAATCTAACCACCCCTGAGTGTAATTAATGGTCTAATCAACGATTAGGGAGTTAACTCACGGGATTACAACGGCAACGGGCTTGCGGCGACGGTGACGCGACGGCGTCGAGGACGTGCCCATGGGGATCAAACGGGGCTCAACGGTGGCGGCGGCATACCTTCTAAGCTCTCGGCCAAGGGGGAGCTTAGCTCAACTTAGGGCTGGTCAGTGGAGCTACTAGGCGGTGGGACGGTGGTGGTGAGGTAGCTAGGGTGAGCTGGTGGTGGTGTGAGTTTACGGATGGGTGGTGGAGTTCCGATGGCTGTGGGACGTTGGACGACTGGACGGGTGGTGAGGCGGTGAGGCAGCTACGGTGGAGCTGCTACTATGGCGTGGCCGCTCGATGCTGGTGGCGAGGTGGTGGAGTGGCTGTGCAGCGGTGGTGATGGAAAGGGAAGTGGCGGGTTGTGGTGCTGGGCGTGAGGGTGCTGGAGTGGTGCGGCAGGCTGGTGAAGGAAAATGGAGAAGGGGCTGGCGGTAGTGGAATGAAGGGGATGAGGAACGTGGGCAGAGGAGAAAAGAGAAGGAAACGGCAGAAGGGGGAGGGGGATGTATGAAGAAGAAGAAGAAGAAGAAGAAGAATGGGAGAGAGAGAGAAAGAATAAGGAGGTCAAAGGAACAACCAATCACAAACTTAGGGAAATATCTACACCATCATCACCTATGCCACAAAGTCTTCATGCCTCAAAAGTCCTAAGCTCATCCAATCACCATTTTTCCTCTAATTTCTCACAACTAAGGCCTTTTTAGGGTAGAAAACTCCTAATTTCTCATCCCATCCGAATTTCTTTTCATTTTTCTTTTTGTTTGAAACCGTTTTTCCGCAAAACTTCGGACTTGACAAAAATTCGATAAAAGATGAGACGATGTCCAATAATTAAATCGAGACACACTCGAATGTCCGATTCCCGAAACCGAATTAAATTTTGTGATTAAAATCGATCGAACACGACTTTAGTACGACCTATCTATCGGGTAGCTTTTAGGGGTTTTAGCGCATTTGACCCGTGGTCGATAATTTTCGATCCACATTTGTGCATCTTCGAATCATAGACGACCTTCGGTGGTCATAAAATCGCGAGGTTTCAATTACGTGTCTCAATATAATATCGATAGAAAATCGGGTTATTGCCATTCGACGCGAATTTCGCAATCGTGCGGAACTACTTACAATTCAACTACGCAATTCCATCGGATCGACTTATATCCGTTCGCTAATCGATTTATAATAGTGTTGTATTGACCCTTACCGATTATTATGGTCAAGCAATCGATTTCTGATCAAATTCTCTAGTTTGTCATGTTTATATCCCTTAATAGCCTCACCTAATAGATTAGTTAACTCATGAGTGATCAATTCCAAGTAAAATAACCATAAGCGCATCGACGAAACGACCATTTCATCTATTCGAAGCGAGGTCAAATTTCGGGATGTCAAAAGGAATATCGAAAATACTTTTGGTACTAAAGTGGGCACTATACACAATTTTTGGTAATTCTAGTATTCTTCTCCCATCCATCATATATCAAAAGATAATTCGCTTTTTCAGTGAAACAATAAAACACAAGAACACATTTTGGTAATTCGATACAGTAGCCGGTAAACTTTAAAGTATAAAAAATCTGGGTACTTTCTTAATCAAGCAAGATCAATAGTTGTTCATCAACTAAAATGAATTGGTATCTTTAATGTGACGAATGTTAGCACATAGGTCAAATTAAGGTTTGCCATTTCAATAAAAGTTAGTAACTTCAAAGGTAAACTCTCAAAATAAATGTTGGTACATTATTTAAATGGTTGATAATCTTGCAAGTATAAAGAAATGTTGATAATTTTCAAAATCCAGCAAGATAAAATGTTGTAAATTATTAAAATTGGTTGGTATCTTAATATGATGCGTTGGTACATCAGTCAATAAGTTGTTAATTCCTAATATAAGTTAGTAATTTCCACAGTGTTGGTAAGCCATAAAAAGAAATGTTGGTAGATTATTAAAATAATTGGTAATCTTTAAAGTATGAACAAATGTTGATACTTGTTAAAACTTGTTAGTAAGTTACTAAAGCGTGACTGGTTTAACAAGTTATTTGTCACTTGTCCATTACCAATGGGATTTAGCATTTACCAAAAATGTCAGTGATATACTAACATGGAACTATATTGCTTTTTAACCCCACGAAACGTCATAATCGTCTCAACGACTTAACATAAGGATGAAGTTTTTATTTTATTATTTAAAGCAAGATCACTCAATGTCTGTAAAAATTGTTAAGTGATTAGTGAGTTAATCTAAATGTCTATGTTTGTTTGATCTAGTTATTATGTGGAAATTCTATAGGTTCTATATCTCTAATATAATCGCAAAAATCTGTGAGTTCTGTGAAATTATCTAATATGAAGTGTATTAATTCAAGAGTTATGGTGATAATAAATAAGAAACAAACCAAGTGAAGAAAGGAAGTATAGATGAAGGTTATACTAATTATTATTTCAATCATAAAATGATATGAAACGTATTAAAAGTGATTAAATTAACAATGTGATCTCACTTGGGGGTGGTAGTCCGCAATCGAGGAGAGATCCCACGAATATGTGTAAACAATAATTAACAATATGATCTCACGCAGGGGCAGTAGTCCACACTCGAGTAGACATCCCACTGATATGCGTAAATAGTAATTAACGATGTGATCTCACACAGGAACGATAGTCCGCACTCGAGTAAAGATCTCACTAATATGCGTAATAAAAGAATATGTGACCTTTTACAGGAGTGGTAATCCACGCTCAAGTAAAGATCCCACTTAAAGCAAAAGTAAAAGAAGGCTAATAATATGAAGTGATAATACCAACCAAAACTTGGTTGGTTATATTATTTAGTGATAGAAAACTTATTGATAATTCATACAAGGGATGGGAGATGATTACAAGTGATCAAGGATATCTTGAAGGAGTGATTACAAGTGACCAGGAGTGATTACAAAAGGGTACAAGTGATCAAAATATGAAAATGAGAGGGTTGTGATTAAAAGAGGCTTTTAGGATGCAAAGTGAGTATGTTGAAGACTCAAATGGTGAATATGTGAGCACGATTCATATTACTTACTTGTATTCTAGTTGGATTGTGCGCTTGGTGGTAAGAGCCCCTACTTGAAAAACCAACAGCTTGCTGCTCACCATCATATGCGTGCGCTATAAAAGAAGCCACACAACACCCTTCCTCTTTCTAATCCTAGTTCCCTGACGTTGGGCCAAAGAACCCAGCTGCTGGGCTGGGGCCCCTTGAGACCAAGGTTAGGTCCCTTTAAGATCAAACAATTTCATTGAATTGAGTATGATTGTATGCGTAATAACATCTATTATACCAGAAATATCAATGAATCCGATTATTGCAATTGTTCAAGTAAGAAGAGGATGCACATCGTGAGTTAAGGTTCTCTGAGCATTCAAGCTTTCGGGAGAGGATTATGAAGATTTGGGCACGTGAAACTTCTGCCCGGGGCAAAAGTTGGAAGCTTTTTGTTGCCTAAAAGATTTTTTTGAACAAATTACTCGTAGGAAACTGACATTATTCAAGTAGCCCGCGTCAGATTCCAAACTGTTCCGAATGGACTTGAGAAAAAATGAGATACCTCAAGAAGCAGTAAACGAAAACTAACGGAAAACTTATGCAGGTTTTAAACGGGATTAGGTCTCCCCAGAATATTTACAAAGATGATTTAGTCACTCAAAGTGATGCAACACTCCATTCAAAAGTAAACACACAACATCAGAAGATGCATACTGATCTCCGCAAAAGTTCTATCTTAATATAAGCTTTGCTATTGCATGGCCTTGAGTCGTCTTGAAGTGATCGGTCAGCCCGAAATGCACGAGCAGGAGCCAAACATGAGTGAGAAGCTCTCCTCCTCTCCTCAGATGATGAGCGTGGCAATCCCCTCTACTTTGGTTTGCTGCGTACAATAATACCTCCACCCAAAACTTCTCCAACATTTCCCTCTTGTTTATTCCCTCTTCTTTATTTAGCCCTGTCGCGAGCCGGCATCCGTCAAACAACACCGATTTGCTCCTGCCACCCTTAACCTTAGTCGGAGGAATGTCGGTGTTCACTTTTAGTAACATATCGCAAGCTAATTGGAGAGTTTTCTGGCTTCTGCAGACCGCCTCATCGCTGGAGGCACCATGGCTCTCTTCAGGTTTGGCATTGGAATGGGCTTGCTCTTTAATGGGGTGCTCTTCGAAGAACTTTGAGGCCTCGGCAAATGTATCCCGGATACAGATTTGCCCGATTTCGTTAGGCAACGTGGAAGGATACCTGACTAGGAGATAAAACATGTACCGTGACAGGAGTGTGCTTAGTTTGTAATTGGAAAACTTCGACTCGTTAAGTCTCTCCGAGTAGTAGTAAAGTTCGGTCACAACGTGCCAAGTGAGGATAATTTGGTCGAACTCCGCCTCAGGGCTCCACATCTCATCAGGAAGTCCACATTCACTGAGCACTCTGCGAATTTGGTTTATATCCGTGGGCTCTTCAAGCTTCTCGGACTTCTTCTTCACGTGTCCAAAGATCTTTTCTTTTAGGTCAGTTGATATCTTTTCAGAGGTCGTGTAGCGATACTTATCCAGCTTTTCGTTGATGTTAAAGAACTTGAAAATCCCATGGCAGACCAAGGGATTTTCATTGATGCAGAACTCTAGCAAGCTGAACTGAGAAATGGAATCTGACCACCGAGGCTGTTTGAGCAACTGGACACAAGTCACAGCACGGCAAAGGGCACAGCTCTTGTTATGCACACTCAACCACACGTCAGTCCAGTCCGAGGACAGTAATATCAAGATGGAGTAAATTTCAGAAAGAATGATCACGGCTGCCAATGCAAAAGTTATATGACGGTCGATAGGGGACATTTCCTTCCCATAAGAGATGCAAGTGACCAGGACAGCGAGCGCGAGAGTGAGGGAGAAACTGATAAACCGGCGTTTCAATCCCCTAACACTAGAAAAGAGCATTGCCTTCGTGTAGAGAAAATCATACATGAACCCAAGTTCAATTGCGATCAGTTGAAAAGCGTCTTCACACGAAATATTATTGAATATGGACAAACTCAAATCCCGGTCGACATAACTAAGTGTCAGATCGACGAAGAGACGCTTTACTATTTTAAGCAATTCATAGGCTTTAACTGTAAGTGGGACAGTATTTTCGCATCGGGGATCCTGGGCATCAACAACGTTAGACAGATAGCCTCTAAAATAAGGACCGGCTGGATTTTCAACTTCAATTACTTCATCGGCCGTGACATGGTACCCCTCGGCCTGCTTTAGGCTATACTCCTCCATGAATCTTGGGTAGTTAGGGCTGGGATCAGGTGGATTGAGCAGAAATTCTCTGAGCTTATTCTTACTTGCCAACCACAGGACCCATGTCCTCTCACCATACTTGATTAGCCCAACCAAGAACATCACAAGTGAAAAACCATAAATAGCAGGTTCCGAAATTACCACAAAACTTCTGGCCGGATACGAAAATTCGTCCGGAGCCGGAGCCGGAGCTACGACCGGAGCCAGAGCCGGAGCTACGACCGGAACCGTAGCCATGTGCTGAACCCCATGCTTCGAACTAGCGTCTGGCAATATCGGCACCTTGAGCAGAACATAAGCTGTTGCTACTACTTGAACACCTAGGCTAAGTAGATGCCTGAGCCAAAGTGCATTGTCTTCCAAGGAATAAGCAGTGATGGTGTCAGGGCCCAGAAGAAGCAAAAGCAACGGTGCCCAAATAGCAACTGACAAGATGTCCCTCTGCCTCCGCTTGCGCGGCTCAAACCCCTGCCCTAGCTTGCTCGAGAGGACGCCGAGAGCCACGGTTACTACAGAGTCTGAAGTCATATAGGCACACCAAACGAGGACTCTGAGCCAAACCTTGTGGCTGGACTTCCTTCTGTTCCCCAGGAGGAGGAGGACTATTTGGGCACCAAGTGTGAACAGAACCATGGCTCTCAGGTCCCACTCCTTCCAGATTCTCTCTAAATCCGTTTGTGCATGCTCCTACCAGATGAAAATTACGTGCAAATGGGTGAGAGACGAGAAGTTTTGGATCATTCAACTGTGATTTAGCTCTAAGGTTTTTGCGAAGCCAAGACACAAATCTTTTTCATTTTCCATCTTACTTGACCTTGAACAAAGGAAAAAGTTAGTGACCGTACCTTCCTATAGATAACCTCAGTATTTTTCATCTTACTTGGATCTGTGGAGGGTTATTTCGTCAAAAAGACAAGTCTGGAGCTAAGATTTGAAGCCTGGCAAATCATGAACAAAGAAATAGATGTCATCGTAACTTACCTTGGCAGGAACATAAATTGTTAGGAGGCACAAGCCAAGTCTGAGGAAGCATGAATAATGCAGTCAAGTCTGAGGAAGCAGGAATAATGCAAGAGATGAACAGACCTCTGCTGGTACTGCTTGTTGGTCATCTTATTAAATAGCAGGAAGACCCCAATAGAAATCTCAACATGACGACAAAGCGAAAGCAACGCAGCTATGTTAAGATAAGGTGGGGGAACTATTAGAGGCTGACCCACCGTTGCAATTTTGCCGTACAAAACATATCTGCGAGTGCTGGATTTTGTGTTTGTCGCTGAACTGGCCCTTCAACATGAATCACGCTTCTCATAAAAGCGAACCTCAGAATCCGAGCCATCCAAATTATCAAAGCTCGCAGACAAGTGAAGTGGCCCCTGTAAGTCGTTGCTTTGCTTTTCAGGTCAAGGTCAATGCCAGGCTTGCACAGATGTCGAGGATTTTTCAGTAAAGAGAGGAAGACAATGAATGTCTCAGGCCGACGTTTTGGAATCCAAACGCTGCTTTTTAAAATTGCATCTGATGGTTGGGCAAGGGTTGGCACTCAGTACATTTTTGTCTCAAACTAAAGGAGCAAAGAAAGTTGCTCTTCTTTAGAGAATTAAAATCAAGAGCAATAGTTATTGAAATTCTACTTTAATTTTTCTAAGGTTATTTGGTTGAAATCCCGAATGGCTGGCAAATGAAAAAAAATCAATGGATCTTTTTAAGATTTTCTTAACTACTACTGCGTAGTATGTCTAGGTTAATAAACTATATATTTAAGTATTGAACGCAAAAGTCTGAGAGTGAGAATTAGAATAGGAGTAAAGTAAAACCGACAAAAAAAAAAGTATTGAGCTAATAATTACTGTTACTATTAGTGGGATAACTTTCTTTTTTCTAATTAATACAAAGAATAGTGAGAAAAAAGCTATCTCGCAAAGTGATTATAAAATTTCATTCTATTCACTTTGCTATTTGTATGTTAGATCTTATCGTTCCAACGTAATATTGAAGCTATAGGATGTTTTATCCAATGAAACCTTCCCTGCTAGCAAAAAAAAAAAAAAAAAAAAAAAAAAAAAAAAAAAAAACGACGAAATCTTTTTCCATTGTTGTACTCTATAAAAATCTCTTCTTAAGAAAATACTTTCATATAAGAATAAGTATGGTACCATATTTGATACTATAGTTGGATATGTGGGGTTTGTATCATTTATTATACATTTCATAATTACCCTCTCAAAATAAAGTTAGAAAATTTGGCCACCTAGTGGATATCTTATGGCTACCAACCACCTCCATAAGTAACCCTTGAAGTTCTTCTAGATTGGTTCTTTCTTTTCTCTTTAGATAAAACCACTTATAATTATAGTGCGTACTTCAATACTAGTAACAAGACACAATAACATGATTAAACGAAATTTCATCAAAGTTTCATCCTACATGCTATGTAAAATTTCTCTAAATAACATATAATAATTAATTCAATTAAAGCAAATAATAGCATGGATAACAACAAGAGTTACTGGTGGCTACAGTGACCAAGAAGAATAAAATTCAAGACAGATATGTCATCCCAATACATAGGCTCTTCCCTCAGCCATCATAATATAATTGCATTTTAGTCTTCAAACCTCATCAATATGACTCACTTAGAGTGGCAAGTGGAGAGTACTACGTGACAACATGAATCACGAGCACTTCTATGATACCTCATATGCATTGTATAATATTATGATGTGTCATCACAATCAATTACAAAAATGTCATACTACATAGTAACATTGTTACGATGAATCGTGTAAAAACAATTATAATGAATGGACAATATGGTACACTAACGTACCTTATAAATTTTAGTGGACCCAATTATTAAAGCGCTTGGGGCTTTCAAATCGGACGCACATATGACTTGGCCATCCAAGTCTTGCTTTGCTTTTAGGGACGGTGTCAAGGCTTCTTTAGTGAAGGGAAAGAGAGAATTTGTTGTCATAAGGCCCACTTCTTACAAATTAAAAGCTACCGACCAAAACAAAAAGTTTGAAGCTGCTTTTGGGATGCTTGGACAATGATGGCACTGAACAATCTTCGTTCCCATCTCGAGGAAATTATGGTCTCTGAGACAAAGTTGCTTTATTGTGGAGCGGAAAAGAGTTGGAAATCAGGTACATTGCTCCCAGAGGTTTTACTTACTTAGTAGCATTAGTGGATAATTAGATTAACTTAAGTATGATTTAGGTGGTTAGTTTACATTAATTAATGGTTTAGTTGCTTAATTATGCTTATTGGGTGGTTAGATTAGATTAGTTAAGGGTTAATTAAATTGTACTATTTAATTAGTATAGTCCATTATTTCTCTACATCCAATTACGTGGCTAAATTAGTGTATTAGGCTTAATTAGGTATTTATTGGATTAAATTGCATTTACTTAATTAATTTTACAATTTATTTAATTATTCAATATTTTCCAGAAATTATATCGGGATAGCCCATAGCCAGAATTTCATGCTAATTGTCATGGTGCAATTAGTGTATGCAATTGAATGATAATTTGTGCAATTGAGTCATGATTATGATTTTTATTTATTATTTCAAAAATATGAAATTTTGGTATTTAATTAAAAAATACCGGGTGTCGGGTTTTAACACCGAAAATGTTTTTAAGTACTATATCAAATAGTGGGATTTTTAAAAGGAATGATATCGATTTTTAAAGTTCGATCTGATTGTGTACCCACACACGATTATTTTTCTGGGTGTTTTTAATACGAAGAAAATAGGTCAAACACATTATTTTAATTGAGGCATTTTAATGCAAAGCACAATATCCTTGGCCGAGATTGGATGTGCATGTGAACACCTGGTACCCTGACGCATTTACGCAGGATAGTGAACTCGTCCTGACGCATTTACGCGGGACGTTGCTCCTTCGAGGATGCCCCAAGTCAATGGATGTCGGTCGTAGTGGAGGCTGGACTGATGCTCCTATGTAAAATGCCGTCTAGAGGTAGACGTTGCCATGCCCGATTAAGCAGGATGATGCCCGGTTACACCGGAAGACTGATGTGTGTCAGTTAGGCCATGCCTATGGGGGTAGTAATCAATTAGAATGCGTGAATAATTGAGATAAATGCATCTGATTATGGGACAAAATTGTGTGGCACATAATATGACGTGTCATAACGATTTGGCCTTATAATCGGGACTCTGTAATTGTTTAAGATGAGTGAGACACTCCAATTGATATGTACCTTTATTATATGCATTGGTTTTATAAACTGTACTAATGTGCAGTGAGGTGCTGAGGCAAGGTGAGTCTTCTGTGATGTGTGGTTAGACTACCTCTAGGCATATTATCTTCCTAATTGGGGTTTAGGGTGTAGACTCTCTGAGATTTTTATCTCACCCCGTCATGGGTTACCAATTTCAAGGCCATAGCATGGAGGATCCAGAGCCCGTGGCTAAAGGGTCCAAAGTATAGATGGCCTAGAGGTTTCTTTTCAAGTCAAAACTTCTATGTATAAACTGGATGTGTTTATGAGTGGGTTTGTGAAATTTGTTGTCCTACTTTTCTATCATATGATAACTGTTGTCTGGAGTTTGTTTATTTTGCTTCCGCATGTGCATGAATCGATTTGGGTCGGCGACGCGTCCTGGGAATGTCGCAATTTAATCGACTACCGAGGGATATGCGTGCACTTGAGGTTCGGGGCATGACAATATCACTTAGCTATGACATACTTAAATTTTGCATATATAATTATGTATTTTATGGGCATGCGTTGAATTATTAATTAGCAAAGAGGAAATAACTACTCAAAGGTCGAGAACGCCATTTCTAAGAAGCTGTCAAAGTTTGTCTTATTAGTAAGCCCATTACAAAAGCTAATCTAATGAAAGGCAATACTTCATTTTCCTGTAATGAAAAGAAAAATGAAGACTAAACAGATGAAAGTCATTCCCTCGAAACTAGTAATTAATTAAAAGTTTATCTCATGTTGACCGGTCAAGTGCATCAACAATCTAACAATAAATTAAATATCCAACAAAGAAAATTGTTTCAATAAGAAAATCCAAATAACGTCGTGACATTTAGTCTTAAGGGAAAGTAAGTCTGTGTGTTTATACCTATCAGATATCCTGGTCCATTTTATGCACCACACTTTCCGAAGGTTTCTACAATAATTAATAGAATATTATTCTTTTTCTGATATACTTAATTGTGCATATAATTATATATCTTTTGAGTCATCACGTGTTCAATTATTATTTAGCAAAGAAGAAACAATTCCTTCAAGGTTGGGGATCCCATTTCGAGGAAGCCAGCAAACTATAATTTATTAGGGAGCCTATGACCTAGATCATGGCAATCCACGACTCTAAAGTTGTTTGTCAGTTTCTGCAATAAGTGAGTCCACTAGAATCAGTAGCGATCTATTCTAATCACCACTTTTGTCGGCCAAATGGCTTGTTGACCGATCAAGTTTATCAACAATTTAACAATGATTCCAACGTCAAACAAAACAAAATTTGTGTCAACCAGCCAATTCGAATAACACCATCATACGCGGTATTTAGTGAAAATAAATCCATGTGTTCACACCTATTAGATATATTAGTCCATCCTTAAGCATCATTATTTTCCAAATTTCTACTATTATAAATATATTAAATATTATTATTTTTCTGTTACACTTGATTGTGAGTGTTATTATATATGTCTTGGTGGGTCATGTGGTAAATTATTATATAGCAAGAAAAAACAACTTCTCAAAAGTTGGGAATGAAATTTTGAGGAAGCCAACAAAGTAATTTTTGTTAGCGAGCCTATGACTTAGATCACAAGAATCCACCACCTTAAAGTTGTTTTGTCGGTTTGTACAATAATTTTGTTAGCCTGGTAGAAGCTTGTGTCAATGAGATAATCCGAATAATGCAGTGGTACGTGGATTGTAGTTAAAATAAGTCCTTGCGTTCACATCTTTAGATGTCTTGGTCCATCCTTAAGCACCGCAATTTTCCAAAGTACTAAAAAAAAGTCATGCGTCCCTATCCTCTAGTATAAGAATAAATCAACAAGAAGATCAAGTGGTGAATGAAGTACTTGAAAACACCAAATCAAATCTTGAGCTAATAGCTGTTGTTGATTGTTGAACTCCTTCATTCAATGGCTTCTTCATTGAAACCCAAAAAGATTTACGATGTCTTCTTGAATTTTAGAGGCACAAACCTATGTAACAACTTCGTTGGCAATCTCTACCAAGTTTTACATGGGATTGGAATGTACACTTTCTTGGATAGCGAGGAACTAAAAAACAAATCCTACAACAAAGAGTACGGATACTATAATACATAAGAAGATTGATGAAATGATTTGAGAAATTCAATATGACGATGAATTTTCTATACCATAATAAGAAGAACTTAGTGTGACTTTAAGTTTTGATATGTCATTTCTATGTTTTGATTTTTCAACATATATCTGGATAATTATGAAAGATCCAATGAAATATTTATTATTACAAGGTTTATCACATAATTTTACCAAAGTTATCCTTCATATAATTTTTTATCTAAAAAGTTAAATGATTTGCAAAAGGTTAGTGCCGTTTTAATGGTGTTCAGTTTGTTTTGAAAAAAAAACAAAATCAATTGTTCGATTGTGGGCATTCCTTGCCCGAGGCCAATGAGGATGGCCCTGGCTCGAGGCTGACCTCCGCCAACTATCAATGAAGCTCGGTGATGGCTGGT
Organism: Eucalyptus marginata; assembly: GCA_014182565.1. NCBI lineage: Eukaryota > Viridiplantae > Streptophyta > Magnoliopsida > Myrtales > Myrtaceae > Eucalyptus > Eucalyptus marginata. The sequence goes on from CM024589.1 coordinate 31,532,238, forward strand.
GAAGGGAAAAAGAAAAAGTTCATAAATTTTAAAAATTTCCAAGTCAACGTCAGCGTTGGCTATATCACATAGGACTAAATTGGCAAGTTATCAAAAAGTTTAAGACTAAATGAATATAATTGAAAAATCGTCCATTGTACAATATGTTTGTGATTTTTTGGACAATTTTCCCATAAAAAAGACAATTAGAATAGTTTTGTGAACTGCAAATTGTAAACTACACAAATACTGAATGTAATCCAAAAGCAAATCTAACGCAACGGAAGCTTGCTGGATGAAGCAAAATCATGCAAGCAAACAAACAACAAGGCCACTCCGAGATACTTTGAGGGGCCGAACATGGACGAAACAAACACTGTCTAATACAATCAGACAAAAGGAACATTTAGGCAACATGATTAATCTCTAGACAAGTTCATGTGCAGGGGAATTAAGCATAGCTAATTTCATATCAAAATAGCGTGAGAAATGAATCCTACGCCTTTCGACTCTCAAGCTTATTCCTTCCACTCACCACTTTCTAATCTTGTCTGATTCTGATTTTCCATTACTTAGTCAAAAATCTCCCTTTTTGGAGTCCCTAGCCGTCGAAAGCCATCCCCCCTTGAAGCTCACGATCGGTTTTGCTTTATTTCTTGTATTTCTCATCCCTGGACAACTCTTGTATTTCTCTCTTTTTAAAAACAAATCACCGAATCTTTCCCTCATTCTGTCTTCGAAGCTCTCGGTTAGATTTTCCTCAATCAATCACCGAATGACCCGCTTCCCCTTTCCCCCTCTTATATATCCCTAGACAGCTCACTTGGCCGAATCAATCTTTTCAAACTCCAGATTGCCTCGTTCGCTGTCTTTTGGCCATCAACCGAGGGTCCCTCTATGAGTGTTTGGTCATGTTTGATTTTTTGTGTAATCCAAATCTCTTGACCGTATTTTGCTCCTTCAAAAATCCTCTGCAAAAACCAGTTGATTTTTCGTAACAGTCTGCTATCTTGGCCGGCCTCAACTCATCTAACCCTCATCTTGAAGTTCTTTGATCCAAACTTTCACAACTCTTGGAGTTTGATCCACCTTATCCAAATCCTATCTAACTCCACAGCAAGGACCAATTCCACTATCTTCGAGTTGCGCCAATCACGCTATCATGAAATTGAAGCTAACTCCCACTATTTTGGAGTTTTGAATTCTAGTTAATCTCGCATGTCGAGCCATTCATTGGGCCAATTAAAATGAAGAAGTTCATAATCAAGCCCCTATTTTATTTGATGCGAACAAGCTTTGTTTAATTCGAATGCACTGTGCCTAAACATAAATGTGTCTATTGTCTAAATGCAGAGAAATGAGATAAGAGATGCGAGTGTAGAACTAAGCTAAGCAAATGCTTTTACTTACAGATCCAATCACACCACTATTGAAGAGCTCAATTTTTAGTTTTCTCATGAAATTACTAAAAAGTTTCCAAACAAAAATTTATGTGTCACTACAAGGTTAGAGGTACAAATTTTGACAAACCAACTCTTTTGACATTTGGAGGTGAATATTGTGATTATCCAACTACTAGAAAGTATTGTTGTTATATGTATTATATATGGTATAAGTAGTTGTGTTATATTATTACTTAGTAAAGAAGAGATCACTCCCAATTGGGGATGACACTTCGAGAAAGCCAGCAATGTTTTTCTGGTTAGTGAGCCTATGACCAAATCACAAGAATCCACCACCCCAAAGTTGTTTCTTCACTAATTTTGTCAACCACAAAGAAGCTTGTGTCAATCAGAGAATCAGAATAATGCGGTGGTGAAAATTTAGTCCACGTGTTCATACCTATTACATATCTTGATCCATTCTTTAGCACCATGTTGGTCCAAAGTTTTGCTATTATTAATAGACCTATAATATTATTTTTTTTTCGGGATACTTGATTGTGTGGATAATCATATATGTCTTGGGTAGTCATTGGCGCGACCAGATCTAGCCGCCCTCAAATCCTTCATCATCACAAGGAGAGAAAAGGAGGAAAGGTCAAGTTTAGAGGTATTTGATCACGAGAGTTCCCTCACGGTTCGCGTTCCAAAAGACGTCATCACCTTGCCTTTCGGATCAAGCCTCTCATGAGTTCCCTCTACGAGATCGCGAGCTCTCCCAGGCTCGTACGCCGCGTGACAGTGGAATGTTGCGATCCATACCCACACGGGCGACACACTTTAGAAAAAGGGGTTGGGTGTATATATCGAATTTAAGGGTTCCTTTACCATGGTAGCCCTCTCAACAGTATGTTCCGCCCATAAGAATGGCATCACTTCATCTTTTGGGGTACTCCCATATCAAGTATGCTAAACCATGGTGAGTTTCATTGAAACTCGTACCCTATGTGACGAGTTTATTTATATGGTCTAGTTGTTTATGACAACCTAAAAATAAGACGGGAGTCGCCACTAGCCTGATTTTGAGGGTCGGCTAGAAAACCCAATCGAGGGTCGGGAGTGTTCCCTCAGTTTCTACACAACCAAATATCTAAGTTGAGGGACTTGGGTTACGCTAATATTTCTATTAGCACCATTTCGGTACCTAAATAGTATGTTGTGTTTTCCTAATATGTCCATACATTTCTTTTTACATTTTTGGAATCATTAGTCCTAAACTAAGCGATGATGCGTGGTTGGTCATTTTCATTCTATTCTATTTCGATAAAAACAAGAAAATAAAGCAATCAATGGAATTGAAATTACAAAACAGTAAGTAAACAATCAAGGAAAGCAGTAAATCTACCATGCAATCCTAAAAAATATAAAAAAGAAACACAATTGAAAAAAAAAAAAAAAGTAGAGAGAAAGAGAGAAAACCCACAACTCGCTAGGCTTTATACAACAAATGGAACCCGAGAGATATGTCGGGGAAATAAATAGTACATGATAATAGTCATAATGGACATTGACCTCCACTGTCTTCGTGCTTTCTCCATCTTCGGGTCCTAATGTAAACCTAATCTAAGAAACTTATAACTAGGTATGTGACATCCTGATTTTCAGGTTCTGTTTTCGGTTGGATAAGTTGGGTTTTCATCGACGCGCCTATAGTTCTTTTCTCTGAGTTAGGCCACTCGCGAGATAACGGCTATCAGGTGAAGCCGTTAAGGAATATAAATGCAATATAAATGCAATTGAGACTTGAGAATTACAGCACAATTTAAAATTCGAGAAGAGGCCGAAGATAGGTCGATTCGACAAAGGTGTGTGATTAAGCTAGTTTGATTGCAAAATTCTCGTCGATCGTCATTTTTCAGCACAATTGAGATTTCCAAAAAATGTATCGAAGAGATATATTGTGGCTCAAAGAAAATCAACCACGGGTCAATTGCATCAAAAATTCCGGAAAGCTACCCAAGGGGCTAGGTCACGCTAAAATCGCGCCAGATTGAAATTAACCGCAAATTTGAACCCGATTTCAGAAATTGAAAGTTCTGTTATGTCACGAGTTATTTTAGGAACGTTGACTCATCTTTTGGGGAATTTTCGACGAGTTCGGGATTTTTAAGAAAAATCGATTCGAACGGTTTGGAAAAGAACGAAAATTTGGATGGGCCAATTTGAAGGGATTTTTGGCCTCCCGTGTGAGCTACTTGGTGAAATGAAATTGTGTGGGCTTTTTATTCAACAAAATTGTGAAAGTGCTAGTATGAATACCTAGAGAGGGGTGAATAAGTGTTTAAAATAAACCTTGGCAAATATATGCGGAATAAAATAAACTTCGAGCAAAATAAAGAAGTTAAGAAAAGAGAATGTTGCACACAAAATTTATAGTGGTTCAGCATAGATCAAGCTTACGTCCACTCTTTCACGCTAACAGCCTTCTAGCTGGATTCCACTATGCAATCAACAAGAGATTACAACTTTGAGTTCAAACACTTGGTGGTAGATCACACTATCTCACTAAGTCACTCTTTTGGTATTTCTCTCACGATCACAAACATTTAAGCTCACAAGAGACAAGTGTATAATTGAAGTTCGCTTAGACGTTGGAATTATAAATTCTACGCTTCATCTCTTACTTGCTCATCGGTCATTGATCTCCTTAAATACTCCTCTACTTCCAAACTAGCCGTTGGACAATATCTTAGAGGATCGTCTTCCAATCTACCCATTGGACAAATCTATATCTAGAAGATTTGGTAGACGTTGAGTGATAGAAGTAGAATCCAAATTGATTCCGATCGCCCATACAAATAGAATCTTGATTTTCATAAGTAGAGCTTCTTCATATAGAAAGTTCTTGTCTTCAAGATCCAATTGTCAATCAATTAGATTGAGTCAATCAAGTCTATCTTGATGTAGAATCCAAACCAGATTACTAACCGTTATATGTTTGGGGCTTGTATTACGTTCTGTCTCGTTCAGCTTTTGAACAGATTTAGCTTTAAGGTCTGAACATAATCTGAATAAGTTCAGCTTCAGCATAGAGTCCATCTTCTGGTTCTTCCAAGTATAGACTTTGATAATATCCTTTACATGTTCTATCATTTGCATAGTCTGTTACTTAACAATTAAACACATTAATAGCCTTTGATTTATTTTATCATCTTCAAAACATCATAAGGGATTTCCCTAACAATCTCCCCTTTTTTGATGATGACAAAACAATATCTAAATATGCAGATGTGTAATCACACTTTTAAAGATAATAAATCAACGCAATCTTAAATAGTAATGTAATTCAAGATAGCAAATAGAATGAGCATATAATTATATATGTAAAGATAATCGCAGCTCAATAAATATCAACTCATATGCACATTTATATCTTCTCCCCCTTTTTGTCATAATCAAAAAGCGATAATAATGGAAAAAATATCATGTAGAGAATATAAAATGATAACAAATATTTTGCATGAAACACAATTTCCAAAAAATCATTTTTTATAAAGTAAATTGAATATTTAAAGATATGCAATATAGCTCACTTCGATCATAAATATCAGCAAATATCCAATAAAAATCACGGATGCATTATAAAATTCACTCGACTTATTTTGTCATAATAAAATGATAATATCAATAAGAGATTTGTTAATGACAAAAGGTAATAAAAGATGCACAAACCAAATTTTGTAGAACTTAACAAGTTATGTCACTTTTACCTTTCCTTCTTTCCATAATAATCAAAATCACGATCGATTCAAAAAGATTTTTCCATAATTGATTGATGCTCCCCCTCAATTTGTTGCCTTTTTTAGATAATCACGATTCTTTCCTTTTTCTTGGATTCGCTTCCTCCCCCTGTCATCATGACAATATTTACAAATAGCACTAATTGTGGCTTGTGCATGTTGAGCATAATATTTTTCCATTATTTCCTTCATAGCAACAATATCCACAACGATCATTTGCATTTTGAAATTCGAGGCAAAAATTTATTTTCTTCAATCAAGCTCTTCTCGAATTCAACCTGCATAAACTTAATGAACTTTTTGCACAATAAGCTCTAATAATATCCACATAATATATAATGCCATTTTTTCAAATAAATAAATTGAATAGCATATATAAAATTATCAATTATTAAAATTCAGAACTACTCAACCTTTGGTACGGCACATTAGGGATTTTCTCAACAATTTGCAAAAACCTTTGCACAAGGAAGGGAATTTGAACCGCTAGAAAATAGTGTAGAATATTCACAATTTTTAGATCAAGCTTTCCAAAATCCATATGAAAGATTCTATTGCCACCTGCAAAATCTTGTATAATAGATAATAATCTTTGCAAAAAATGTCACGTGATACCTTCCTCCGATTTGCATATCAAAACTTGCTAAATATAAGATATCTTCTAAGAATATAGCAAGAATATCCATGCATATGCAATAATATCTTTCAAGATCAAAGGTATTTCCTTGAGCATAAATCTCAAAAATATATTATTGATGCATTTCGCAGAAAGAAAGTAGATATCTCTATCACGTGCCAAATCAAGTAAAAATTGCAATGCCTTATACTTATGATAAGAGATATTTGCAATATAAATGATAAGTGTCACGACCTCTCTTTTTCCGTCCGGGGGAAAAGGAAGAAGGTTTAGGGGTATTTGCCTAAAGAGGTGGACCAATGGCCCTAAATTAGGCGCGGGCTCCCCCAAGCCCATACCTCGCGCAACGTTGGATTTTATTTTTTAGTTCTTAACAACCTAAATATTTTTAGGAGTTGCCACTAGCCTATTGGGGTCGGCTAGAAACCAATCAAGGCACGGGAGTGTTGTCTCGATTCCTACGCAACCAGAGATTTCTAGGAACGGGGACTTGTTTATGCTAATATTTCTATTAGCGCCCTTACGATACCACTAACTTGAAAGATTGTTCATCTAAATGGCCACACAATCTTAATTACCAATTATAATCCTTATAAAACCACTAAGCATCCATGCAAATGTTTTTTTTTTTTTTTTTTTTTTTTAGGTTTGTTTTCCTTAATGTCTACACCAATCCTAACATAATTTAGAAGAGAAAATTACACTCAAATTAATGAAAAGCGGTGCACAAGTAAATATCCAAGAAATTGAAATGACTTGAAAGTAATGCGGAAAAGAAAGACCCGATACAAGTCGGGCAAATAATATTACATGGCCTTATTATCACGCCCGGGACAGGACCCCGTGAGCAAAATGGAAATTTAAATATGCAAAATATCAGATGCAAAATTACTCTAGATAATTTTAATCTATGCAAAATGGATTATTTACAAAAATGATTATAAAATACCAAAATAGCATTAAATTAGGAAAATGACCCTTTAAAATTAAGAAAATTTCATAGATGTCATTTTTGCCTTAATTTGATGCCATCTATCACTTTTATATTTTTTTGAAATTTTTGGATTTTTGGATTTTTTTATTTCTTTATTTTTTAAAAAAATAAAAATAAAAATTTCCTAAATCATATATGCTAACATTGAACAACACAATACATGAATATCAGAATAATCGAGCTCAAATCGACCGTTTCAAGATCGAAACTTGGTTTGCGCATTTCGTCAAACACTTGGCGTGCATCAAATCACCCCAAACCAGCTTCCTCGGGCCATGTTTGCGGCCTTCAATCTCAATCCATAAGCAATCTCATATGGAACTAAAGTATCAAGATTATACTACCACATGCAAAGAGCAAGATTAGACAGAAATCATAGCTTAAAACACAAGAGAACTAAGTTGAAATCGGTCTCAAATATGCGGGTTTGAGCTGAGTTTGTAAATCTGGGTTTGGACCCAAGTCAAGCAAACGGGTTGATGCCCATATTCAAGCCCCGACACTCATCACATGCAAGATCTACGGGACACATTACTTGATCCGAGTGAAAGTACGTAGCATGGGCTTTCAAATGCAATAAACATCATAGAGAATGACCAACTTAACACATCAAAACGACCTCTCCAAGAAGCATACATGCAAAACTCTTGAAGAGATTTCAACACTTAGAAAAATTCTAGCCTCAAAATCAGTTTCTTGACTAGTTTTCCTCTTGATTTTTCACTATTAAAAAATGTTCAAAACTGAACAAAAATACATCTAAGATACTTACCTTGCTTCCTAGTTTCTTTTGGAAGTGGTTCTTGGCTGAGGAAACCAAGAACTTATCCTCGGGAGGCACGTGGAAGTTGGCTCCTTCAAACTGGAAATGAGATCTGCAGAAAAAAGAACTGACAAGGAAGGTTTTAGCTCGCCTCCAAAATTAGACTCCATGACTTTTATTGTTGGAAAAATAAACACCAAACAAAACTATATGTATTTTAGTTTGGTTTTGAACTCATGGTTTTCCTCATTTGTCTCTCAACTTTCTCAAAAACACTCGCTTTCTCTCACTCGTGACCAACCGGGCTCAACACTTAGAAAAATTCAGACTTTCTTTGGCCCGCCAGGAGGCGAGTTTTCGGGGGGCTTTAGGAGGCCTTCCCGATCTCCATTTGGGACGTGCGACCTATGGTTGGAAATATCTTTGAGTGAATTTTCACTCTCTAGTTGAAGGTTTTGGCTAATTTTGGCTACAAGTTTATGAAAATTTCACTTTTCTCCCTGAAGGTTGATCTGGAATTTCTGGGTTTTTTGTTTTCTAGAGTTGCTTCTGAAGGTGTCTTTGGGGAACGATTTCGAGCTCTCTCCTCTTTTCTCGTCTCCTCTCTCTCATGCCTCAAAAGAGCATCCTTCGAAGATGTTATCCACTGAAATCATCAATCTCTTGGTCGGCTTTTTGTCCACCTACCAAGCCTGCCAACTAAGCTAGTTCACCCACTCTCTAACTTAGCCAATTTTTCCAACTTCTGCAGTTGTTGAGTGTCCGGATTTGGTGCAATTTCCTCGTGCCTTCAGCAGCTTATCATTGACCAATGTTTGTCCACTTGCAGTGCCAATAATGGTCTTCCATCACGTGCAGAGATCGGGCTGGTTGGGCAGCTGAGGAGGATATGGTGGGGCCACCAAGTTGCTTACTCAGCAGCTCCAAATTGAGACCAAACCGTGGGCTGGGTTTTGGTAGCTCGTTTGAGTGTTTTAATCCATCAATTTGGTTGCATTTTTTGATCAATTAGCAAGCTCATGTATAGTAGTTTAAGATCTTGGCCATTTTTAGCAATTGTACTCACTCAATTTTGCAAGAAAGTCCCTCAAAGTTGGCCATTTTCTTATCCGAAAATACCTATTTCAATGCAAATTTGGTCCTTTTCACCCGATTTGATTGATTCGAGTTGGCCCAAGTTTAATTTCAACTTAATTGGTGACCAAGATGATGATTTAAGGGTTCGGGCAAAATTTTGCAAAATTTGCGAATTGGTCCCTCAACTTTTGGAAATTGCATTTTGGCCCCAATTTGCCATTTTAATTCAATCTGACCTCCTGGGCTTGGCTAGTCACATTTAGATCATTGACCCCAAGTTTTTTTCTTTTTTTTTTTTTTTATCTTTTTTTTTTATATATTTAATTTAATTTTTTTAAATTTTTTTTTTTAAGGAAAAACATATTCCATTTAAAAAAACTATACCAAATACCTAGATAATCTATATGCAAGAATTTGACATGAAATATTTTTGTGGAAAAACAAGTTCCCATTTTTTCGGAAATGATTTTGGAGAAAAATTTAGGTGTCAACAATAAGCAACCATCCAAAATAATAAATGCATGCAGAAATTTGCATGGCAGGATGATAAAAGAAAATTTCTCTTACCCAAGGTATATATTTGAAATATACCATTGATTAAAAACAGATCATTACCAATCTTTGCCTAAAATTCATTTCTTATTGCACCAAAATCTATGTAGATTTGCAATCATTCTTGCCTTATTGAATTTCTTGCAATTAACTCATTTCCTTTTTGGTATCCATTAATTTGGATCATTCTATGACGTTAGAGATAATAGGGCAAGTAAGAGCACCTAGAGGGAGGGGCGAATAGGTGATCAAAGAAGTTTTCGCAAAGCTTTAACAAACTGATTCAACTTCTAAGAATAATATACTAAAGATGTAAACAGTAATATAATGCTACGAATTAAAGTAAAGAGATTAGGGAAAGAGAATTGAAACACAAGGTTTATAGTGGTTCGGCTTAGACCAAGCTTACGTCCACTCTCCCGCACTAACAGCCCACTAGCTGGATTCCACTAAGAACCAAAAGAGATTTTACAGTCTCATGTCCTTGATTCCATAGTGTAGAGACTCTCCTACACTTCCTCAAGGTCTCATAAGTATTTAATCTCTCTTTTGAGTACAATTTAAGCTCAACGAAATGAAATAGCAAAGAACTAAAAGCTTCAGACTTTGGAATTCTTCTTTCACGCACACACTAGAATAACTTGAGCGTCTTCCTTATATACTCCTCCATGCCTTCATAACCGTTGACACCTTTCAAATGAGTTCTTCTAATCTACCCGTTGGACAGAATCAATTAGGGAGATCTCGAGTTATTTAAGGAATGTGATGATAGCCCACCAATCATGTTTGCCCATACAATCAAGATCTAGGTTTTCATAAGTAGAATCTTCCAAGTATACTTCGCCAATCAAAAGATCTAATTATCCGAATTGAAATCAATAAGAATAATAGATCATGAGATGCTCTCTCCAGCCGTGAAATCTTCTCCAACCGAACGAACCAAATCTTTAAAGATATACTCGCATCTGGACAAGTCTTCTTCAATGGATAAAACTTTTCTTCGTCGGTCTAGAGACTATCAGTGAGGGCAGGCTTTAAATCTTGAGTCTTGAGTCTTCAGACTTTGACAATAGAGTCTGGAGTTCGTCAGACTTTTGCACTTAAGTCTAAAAGTCTTCAAACTAGACTAATGGAAACGTTTTGTCAACTTCAAAACAAATAAGGAAGTTTTCTCCAACAGTCTCCCCCTTTTTTATGGTGACAAAACTTTCCTGCAGATTTGAACACTTTTGACCAGCAAAATAACACTTAAGCAAAACAGGATATCTCAAGGAAGATAAACAGATTAGAATATGGATATAGTAGCGATTCTACAACCATAGAAAAATGTGTTAGTCTTGCCAAATCAAACAACTACCCTTTCCATAATCATCATCAACATAGCTTAAGTTACTGCAAGTCAAAGCATCAAATTAGACAGTCTAAATCTCAAAAGAATAAGTCAAACAAGTCTCCAGCAATTCAAACAACTATACAAAAGATAAGCCAAATCTGCACTTCTCCCCCTTTTTGTCAACAGCAAAAGGTGGAGAATGAATAAAAAGAGTTGTTGAAATAAAGGCAAAATCATGGGTGTTTTGGAAGGCGAACAAGCTCGAATTCTCCCATAGAATCCACAGTCTTCTCAAGCCTTGCAAAACTCTGCTTCGGTGACTAAAATTCTGCACCCTATACTGTAGGCTGAACTTGATTCTTCAGGGCGTTCAATTGATCGTGCAAAGACACTAAAGTAGCCATGAAAGCATTTTTGAGATCCTGCATCTCATATCTCATAGCATATTGCTGCTTTCTTACATCCAATAGAATCTCTAACAACCTTGAAAAGTTAGCTGTTTGTTTTGTAGCAGCACTAGGTACTGCAGAGTCATTTCCAAGGACTTTGAGAGCAGATGGATCTTCAGAATGTCCACCATGACTTTCTTCTGGGTAATGAGAAGCAAAAACATCTTCTGGATCTGCAACGGAGTGACTCACATCACTAGTAAATAAAGGTGAAGAAGTACCTTTTTGTTCAACAGCTCCCCCTATCTATTTGCGTGTAAGAGGAGTAGAAACAACTTCTTCAATTGCAACTTCTGTGGCAGAGTGATGTTTGTCAGTGTCAAGAGCTCCAGCAGTCCCAGTGTAGGCCATTTCAGATTCACTAGACAAAGAGATAGCCAACGTTGGCTCAAAAGAGTCGTCGTGACCCTTATCTCTCTCTTATTCTCCTTCTTGTCCTCTCTCTTCTCTTCTTCTTGCTTCTTCTTCCTCTTCTCTTCTTTCTTCTTCTTCTTCCTCTTCTATTCTTTCCTCTTCTTCTCTCTCTTCTCTTCTTTCCTCTGTCCTCCTCTGTTCATCAGTTCCTTCCTCTATCTCTTCTCTCTTCTTTTCTCCTTCTTGAGGCTCTTCTCGAGTCTCTTCAAACCTAACAAAGCTTTTCAAATTTTGTAAGGCTGAAAGAGTCAATGCGTACTCATCCTCTTCATCTTGGAAGATGAGAACTCTCGTCTTCTTCACCGGAGCGTCCATGGGCTCCTTGCCTTTTCTCTTGGCCGCAGCAGAGTCTTGTCTTGTTTGCACAAGAGACTTTTCCTTCAAAGGCTCCAACACCTTGTTCAGCTCTTTCAAGTGCATCTTTGTGACCATTTTCAATCCAATCACCATTGGAGAAATTGTTGACAATTTTAATGGTGCAAGGATGTGAATGGTAAAATGTCTAAAAAGACGTGACATAAGAGCAGAATAAGGGAGTTGTCCCTTATCCTTCACCACTGATCGATACATGTGGAACAAAATGGTGTGGGGCAGAGAGAATTTGTAGCCAGAGTTAATGGCATACATCGGTTTCGCTTCAGACCAAGAGACATTAGTCTTGGAAGTCAACTTGGGACGTATGCAATTGATTACGATCTTGTGCAGCAAGATGTTTGAGGCATTCATCCTTGAATAGGAAATCTTGCCTTCAACAACCATGTCTTTCACCAATGACAGAGTAGCATGAGCAGTAGACATGGTAATTGGTTGGAAACTCGTTCTTTCCACCCCAATTATATCAACCAACGTGTCCATATTCACCAAGAATTCCTTATCTCTCACTGTAAAAGAAAAGCTATTTGCATCCACAAAAGATAAGTTCGAATAAAAATATGCTATGAGTTCAAGATAGACAGCAGTGGATTCAGAACAAAAGTTCTCTAATTGCAGTAGAGCCGGCTTCTCTTGCAGATTGACTTTTACCGAGTCAAGGAAATCAGAATCAACATTCCTAGGGTGCATGACCCCTCTCTTCAGCAGTTTCGAATAAACCCTCTTGTGGTTCTTTGATCTAAACAAATTAGAGCCATCAGTAACATTTGCAGCCATTCCCATTCTAGGCTGAAAGTGGGAAAACATCCTCTCATCATCATCCAGTCCTTGAGGTTGATTAGCAATCCTAAAGCGTGGGTCGCTAGGAAAGTTAGCGAACGCTTTATCAGCCGATCCTTTTTCGGCAATACCCATATTTTCCATGTCACGCAGAAAAAGAGACTCATTCTTATAACCTCTCTCTCGCAGGTATTCATCAATCAAGGACATAGGAGTTCCCCCTCTTTTCAAATTGGAATAAAGCTTGAAAGCAACTTGAGGAGTTAATGTTCTTATAGGATCAACCTCTTCTATCACTTCTGGTTGAGTCGGTGTAGAAGATGGGCGCTGCTGAGAAGGTTGTTGCTATCTTCGTTGCTGAGGTTGAGTAGAAACTTCTTCTTCGGTCAAGTCGAAGTGCGTAGGACCCTCGGGCATGTGCCGTGGTCCCTTGCTCGCAATCCTTGAAGACTTTCTTGAAGACATTATCGACTCAAGGAAGAGATTTTCTAGCTTGCTCGAAAAAGGTGAAAACTTTTTGGGCAAATCGAGAGTGAAAGTGAAAGCAAGTGGGAATTTTGTATTCTAGGGTTTCAGTGTAAAACGAAGAAGACGAGTTTATGCTGTATATATATAAAAACATTTGAGGCGAGGTAAACGAAGCGTTATAAAAGGAAAATAAAAAATACCTTTTCGAAAAAGAATAACTGCCGTTTTTAAATAACTGCCTTTTTGAAAAGAATAACTTCCATAAAATAAAATAAAAAACTGAAAAAGATAACTTCTAAAAATAACAAACAATCAACGATTAAAAGTAATCATACCTTTTCAATTTAAAATACTGGAATAGAAATAACTTACAGTCGTAACTTTCTCAGTTATTCTGAGTCTGAACAACTTCAGACTTTATCTCTTGAGTCTTGAGCACTTCCAGACTTTACTGAATAAAGGATATTATGTTCAGTCTAGTGTGAATAGACTCAAATAGGCTTTTCTCCAGAGGATTTGTAAATATGTCCACCAGTTGATTCTTTAAGTCAATGAACTGAATGAAGACTTCTCCATTTTGAACATGATTTCTAATAAAGTGATGCCGAATCTCTATATGCTTTGCTCTTGAATGAAGAATTGGTTTCTTTGTGAGATTAATTGCACTGGTATTGTCACATTTGATCTCGGTGCATGAGTCTTCAATTCCAAAGTCTCTCAGTTGTTGTTTTATCCATAAGATTTGAGAACAGCAACTTCCAAGAGCCACATACTCTGCTTCTATTGTTGAAAGAGCTACAGTGCTTTGCTTCCATGAGAAACACGATACTGTCCTGTTTCCAAGCAATTGACAGGTACCGGAAGTACTCTTTCTATCAACTTTGCAACCTGCTAGATTTGCATCTGAATATCCAAGGAGAGTAAAGTCTCATTTCTTGGGATACCACAGACCTAACTTTGAGGTTGATGCAACATATTTGATGATGCGTTTTGCAGCACTTAGATGAGATTCTTTGGGATCAGATTGATATCTAGCACAAATGCAAGCACTAAACAAAATGTCAAGTCTAGAAGCAGTAAGATAAAAAAGTGAACCAATGATACTCCTGTATAGCTTCTGGTCAACTTTCTTTCCTCCTTCATCTTTGTCCAGCTTCGAAGAACTTGACATTGGTATATCAGTCTTTTTACAATTCTCCAAACCGAACTTTTTAACAAGTTCTTTGGCATATTTTTCTTGGTGAATGAAGATTCATTCATTCAATTGCTTCACTAGTAGTCCGAGAAAGAATGATAGTTGACCCATCATGCTCATTTCGAATTCATCCGGCATAGACTTAGAGAACTTCTTGCATAGGTTTTCGTTAGGTGATCCAAATATAATATCATCGACATAGATTTGAACAAGTAGGAAGTTTTTACCTTCTCTTTTAATGAACAAGGTAGTGTCTACTTTTCCTTTGACAAAACCATTTTGAATTAAAAACTTACTTAACCTGTTGTACCATGCTCAAGGTGCTTGCTTTAAACCATATAGAGCATTTTTTCAGTTTGAATACAAAATCTGGTCTCTTTGGGTTTTCAAAATCGGGAGGTTGTTCCACATAGACTTCTTCTTGGATAAATCCATTCAGAAATGCACTTTTGATGTCCATTTGGAATAACATGAAATTCTTATAACAAGCAAAAGCAAGTAATAATCTAATTACTTCTAACCTTGCTACTAGAGCGTAAGTTTCATCATAGTCTATCCCTTTTTCTTGCGTATATCCTTTGGCCATGAGTCTTGCTTTGTTCCTTACCATTTTTCCTTTTTCGTCCATCTTATTCCTGAAAACCCATTTAGCTCCAACAACAGATTTACCTTTTGGTTTAGGAGTTGATTCCCAAACATCATTAACACTGAACTGCCTGAGCTCTTCTTGCATTGCTTCAATCCAGCTTTCGTCAGTTAAAGCTTCTTCAATACTTTTGGGTTTGATTTTAGAAATAAGTGCCACAGCGCTAGACTCTTCTTGCCTTTTGGATCTGGTGCGAATCCCTTCATCAATGTCACCAATGATGAGTTCTTTGGGATGACTAGACTTGTGCTTCCAGTTACTGGTCAGTCTAACAGATTATTGATCTTTTTCTTCAATTGATTCTTCAACATTCATTCGTTGTTGTTCTTCTGAAGTCTGAGCAGCTTCAGGGGAGGTAGGCTTTGTGGAGTCTAGAGCAGGTTCAAATTCTTCAGGTTGAGTTTAAATCGATTGATTTTGCAAAGAGTCCTGAAATTTGACATTGATCGACTCTTCCACAGATTGAGTCTTCTTGTTGAATACTCTGTAGGCTTTGTTGGAGGTTGAATATCCAAGGAAGATTCCTTCGTCTGATTTTTCTTCAAACTTACCGACTCGATCATTTGCATTTTTCAAGACAAAATATTTGCAACCAAACACATGAAAATAAGAAGCAATTGGCTTCTTTCCTTTGAATAACTCATAGGAAGTTTTCTCCATAATAGACCTTAAGAATACTCTGTTAATAATATAACATGCTGTAGAAGCTGCTTCAGCCCAAAAACGAGAAGAAATATTACTTTCAATTAAAAGAGTTCTTGCCATTTCTTGTAAAGATCTATTCTTCCTTTTCACAACTCCATTCTATTCTGGAGTGTATGGAGAGGAGAAAACATGCTAAAATCCAAAATCATCACAGAATTTGGCAAAGTCTTGATTTTCAAACTCACCTCCATGATCTGTCCGTATACTTGAGATAGCATATCCTTTCTCATTCTGTACTTTTTTGGCAAACTTTGAAAAGTGAGAAAAGGTTTCAGACTTACTTGCCAGAAATGAACCCAAGTAAATCAAGAATAGTCATCCACAATCACTAGGCAATATCTCTTTCCACCAATGATTTGAGTTCTAGTTGGTCCAAAGAGATCCATATGCAGTAGCTGTAAAACACAATTAGTAGCAACTTCATTTATTGGTTTAAAAGAACTTCTTACCTGTTTTCCCAACACACATGGTGTACATAAGTCAGATTTTTGGTATTTCAGATTGGGTAGTCCACGAACAAGCTTGTTGGAAGAGATTTTGGCAATTTGCTTCATGTTGATATGACCAAGCTTACGATGCTAGAGATTTGCTTCATCTTGTATTGAAATCAAACATTGAGATCTTTTTGGTTTTATATCCAGAAGATAGATGTTCCCATGCCTTTGTCCAGTAAAAGATTGGGAAAGATCTTTGTTAGTTCCTGAACATATTCCTTCTTGGAAATTGATTTTAAATCCAGTATCGCATAGTTGACTTATACTGAGCAGATTGTAATTTAGTCCTTCCACCAAGGAGACATTGTTGATTGTGAGACTTCCAATCTTTACAGTTTCACACCCAACAATTCTTCCTTTACTATTTCCTCCAAAAGAGACTTTTCCACCATCTATTTGAACAAACTTTATAAAACAATTTGAATCTCCAGTCATGTGTCTTGAACAGCCACTATCCATATACCATTTCACCTTTTTCTTGATAGTGACCTGCAATTAAAATGGAAACTCAAGCTTTCTTTGGTACCCACATTTTCATTAGTTTTGAGATTGGCTATCCCGGATACTCTCGACCGTTTACAATTTCTATAAAACGACTAAACATATCAGTAATAGATTCTACTGGTTTCATCTTGAAGGTTTCATACTGTCCGAGTAGAATATTGATCCTTGTTTCTTTTACTCGATCAGTTCCTTCATAGGTAATGTGCATCCTATCCCAGACTTCTTTGGCTGTTTCACAAGAAGATGTTCTGTTATACTCAGTATGAGATAATGCACAATATAAGGAGTAAATTGCTTTAGCATCAAGAGCTTGTCTCTTGGTCTTTTCTTCTTGAGTCATCTCGCCAGCGTCTACAACTTCTTTTCCCCTTTCTAACACAGATGTAGCTTTAGGAATAATTCCTTTTTCTACCACATCCCATTCCAGAGGATCTTTCGATCTTAGGAATGACTTCATCTTGTTTTTCCATATGCTATATTCCTTTCCATCGAAATAGGGTGGTCTGGTGTTGCTCTGGCCTTCAATCAAACCTGGAGCCAACATACTAGCTATAGATCTTCAACTCAGAAGTAAAAACACTTCAAATAACTTAGCACACAGGCTCTGATACTAATTGATAAGGCTAGTAAGAGCACCTAGAGGGGGGGTGAATAGGTGATCAAAGAACTTTTCGCAAAACTTTAACAAACTGATTCAACTTCTAAGAATAATATACTGAAGATGTAAACGGTAATATAATGCTACGAATTAAAGTAAAGAGATTAGGGAAAGAGAATCGAAACACAAGGTTTATAGCTATTCGGTTTAGACCAAGTTTATGTCCACTCTCCCGCACTGATAGCCCACTAGCTGGATTCCACTAAGAACCAAAAGAGATTTTATAGTCTCACGTCATTGATTCCACATTGTAGAGACTCTTCTACACTTCCTCAAGGTCTCACAAGTATTTAATATCTCTTTTGAGTACAATTTAAGCTCAACGAAATGAAATAGCGAAGAACTAAAAGCTTCAAACTTTGGAATTCTTCTTTCACACACACACTAGAATAACTTGAGCGTCTTCCTTATATACTCTTCCATGCCTTCATAACCGTTAGCACCTTCCAAATGAGTTCTTCCAATCTACCCGTTGGACATAATCAATTAGGGAGATCTCAAGTTATTTAAGGAATGTGATGATAGCCCACCAATCCTGCTCGCTCATATAATCAGGATCTAGGTTTCCATAAGTAGAACCTTCCAAGTATATTTCACCAATTAAAAGATCTAATTATCCGAATTGAAATCAATAAGAATAATAGATCATGAGATGCTCTCTCTAGCCGTGAAATCTTCTCCAACCGAACGAACCAAAACCTTAAAGATATACTCGCATCTGGACAAGTCTTCTTCAATGGATAAAACTTTTCTTCGTTGGTCTAGAGACTATCAGTGAAGGTAGACTTTAAATCTTGAGTCTTGATTCTTGAGTCTTCAGACATTGACAATAGAGTCTGGAGTTCATCAGACTTTTGCACTTGAGTCTACAAGTCTTCAGACTAGACTGATGGAAACGTTTTGTCAACTTCAAAACAAATAAGGAAGTTTTCTCCAATAAGAGCAAAATATGAAATCTCCATAATCAAATATTCTTTCTAAACTCATCATAACATATTATTTAAGGAAAGAATATTATGCATAATAATATCTTGAAAAAGAAATTCTCACTTAGTCAAAACACGATAAAATCAGAGAGAATAAAATCCTTGAGTATCTAGGAAAGAATATCTTGCATAATAAATTAATATCACATAAAACATATTTTTATTTGGCAAAATATGATAAAATCTGAGAGTATAAAATCAAACCAAATAAACTCAATTGTCTCTAAGCAGGATATAAAAAAATGATCACACATATCAAACCAAATCTCGAATCACAAAAACAATTCACACGATTCTTTCTTCAATAAAACCAATCATAGAATACGGTCTTTATAAAGTCTAAATCAATCAAGGCACAAAGAAAATATTAAAATTATGTACTCAAAATTTACCTTCCTTACCAAATTGTCCTTCTTCCTTTCCTCTATTTCCTGCAAAAAAACAACTCATCTTTTCTTTGGTACCCATATTTTCTTGGGTCCATAAGAGTTAGTAGAATATGTTGCTTTTATCCAATCTTTCTTAACAGGTCTCCGGACTTTACGACATTCTTTCTCAAAGTGTTCCAAGTCTCCACAATTTGAACACTTGAGGGCATTTCGACCAACAAGTTTTGTAAATATCTTTTGAAAATGATTCTTATACGCAAGTCTAGGAGGCCTTTGTCTAAGTCTCTCCTTGACTTTAGGAAAATCTATTAGAGAATCACTTTCCTTATTGAAACCAAGTCTTGACTTATTATAGTAAGGAACTTCTATGGAAAGAATATGCTCTAATGTTTTTGATTCATTTGAAAATCTTGTTGAAATATTTGAAAATTCTCTCTTTAAAGAATTATTTTCTTTAACAAGTAAATCTCGACTTTCTTTGGTTTGTAAAAAATCATTTTGCAAAATTTCAAACTTTTCTTTTCAAGAAAGATCCTGTTGCATAAGCCAAGAATTTTCTTTTTTAAGTTTGGAGATCCTTTTAAGAGAAGATTTGAGATTCAAGCACAGCTCATTTATATAATTTGAAACTTTGATAGGAATTTTTGAATGCCTTACCTCGATTTTCTCATCGGATTCTCGAAGTGCAGTGTTCCGAGTCGATTCGATTCTCGAGTACGTAATGCAGTCGACTCTAATTCTGAATGTGCCATCAAGCATATATTTCCTTGCTCATCATCTTCTTTCATGGTTCTTTTCTGGCCATTCTGCTTGTATTGTCTTCTTCCACTGAATTTCCTTCCTTTTCTACTCAACTTTTTGAATTTCTTGATCATCAATGCAAGTTCTTCGTCGTCCAAGTCATTTTCTGAGTCTGTATCATCAGAATCAGCGTTAGATATTAAAGTGATGGACTTTTTTACCTTTGGGATCTTTGTCGTTGATTTGTTCCACTTCATAAAATTGAAGAGTGCTAATCAATTCATCAACAGAGTGTAGCATAATCCTTTGAGTCTCTCGGATTGAGGTCTTAACATGGTTCCAATCTTTTGAGAGACCTCGTAGAAGTTTGTTGACCTTCATTAGGGCAGAAATTGGCTGACCTTGATATGCTAAACCATTTACAATTTCTGTAAAATGGCCAAACATATCTCCAATGGACTCTCCCGGCTTCATCTTGAAGGATTCATATTTGCCAAGCAGGA
Source organism: Eucalyptus marginata (assembly GCA_014182565.1). Lineage (NCBI taxonomy): Eukaryota > Viridiplantae > Streptophyta > Magnoliopsida > Myrtales > Myrtaceae > Eucalyptus > Eucalyptus marginata. The sequence goes on from CM024589.1 coordinate 31,552,059, forward strand.
AGTTTATTTTGTCTCTTTTATACAATCAGTCCTTCATAAGTGACATGAAGTCTATCCCAGACTTCCTTAGCTGTTTCACATGAAGAAATTCTATTATACTCAGCAGGAGACAAGGCACAATATAAAGAATAAATGGCTTTTGCATCAAGAGCTTCTCTTTTGGACATCTTCGTCCGAGACATAGGAGTGGGGGGTTTGGTTTCTTTGTCTTTGCCATTCTTATTTGATGTAGATGCAGTAGTGGGATTGATTCCTTTTTCCACAACATCCCATTGCAAGGGATCTTTGGATCTTAGGAATGCCTTCATTTTGTTTTTCCAAACGTTGTATTCATTTCCATCAAAATATGGTGGCCTGGTGTTGCTCTGTCCCTCCATAAGTCCTAGTGCCAAGATACTAGCCATAGAAGATCTTTAACTCAGAAGTAAAAACACTTCAATAAAATGAGCACACAAGCTTTGATATCAATTGAAAGTGCTAGTATGAACACCTAGAGGGGGGTGAATAGGGGTTTAAAATAAACCTTGGCAAATATATGCAGAATAAAATAAACTTCGAGCAAAATAAATGAGTTAAGAAAAGAGAATGTTGCACACGAAATTTATAGTGGTTCGGCTTAGATCAAGTTTACGTCCACTCTCCCATGCTAACAGCCTTCTAGCTAGATTCCACTATGCAATTAACAAGAGATTATAAATTTGAGTGCAAACACTTAGTGGTAGATCACACTATTTCACTAAGTCACTCTTTTGGTATTTCTCTCACGATCACAAACATTTAAGTTCACAAGAGATAAGTGTATAATCGAAGTTCACTCAGACTTTGGAATTATAAATTTTATGCTCCGTCTCTTACTTGCTCATCGGTCCTTGATCTCCTTAAATACTCCTCCACTTCCAAACTAGCCGTTGGACAATATCTTAGAGGATCGTCTTCCAATCTACCCATTGGACATATTTGTATCTAGAAGATTTAGTAGCCGTTAAGTGATAGAAGTAGAATCCCAAATTGATTCCGATCGCCCATACAAACAAAATCTTGGTTTCCACAAGTAGAGCTTCTTCGTATAGAAAGTTCTTGTCTTCAAGATCCAATTGTCAATAAATTAGATTGAGTCAATCAAATCTATCTTGATGTAGAATGCAAACCAGATCACTAGCCGTTATATGTTTGGGGCTTGTGTTACGTTCTATCTCGTTCTGGATGTAAATCTGAGAGCAATAGACTTTACAATCTGAGTCTGAGTGCAATATACTTTACAATCTGAGTCTGAGTGCAATAGACTTTATAATCTAGACGTAAGTCTGAACATATTCTTCTTCTGAATAGATTTAGCTTTAAGGTCTGAACATAGTCTGAATAAGTTCAACTTTAGCATAGAGTCCGTCTTCTGGTTCTTTCAAATATAGACTTTGATAATATCCTTTACATGTTTTATCATCTGCATAGTCTATTACTTAACAATTAAACACATTAGTAGCCTTTGATTTATTTTTTCATCTTCAAAACATCATAAGAGATTTTTCTAACAAATTGGACATCAATTGGAGGGATTTGTTAAGGAATTGAATTTCGGATAAATCGGAAAATAAAAGTGGAATTCGGATCAAGAGGAAAAGTGAGAATTTGCAACCCAAAGATGGTTTATTTGTGGAATTGTGAAGCTAAATTAGGATTGGGTGGTCCTTTGACTTATTTGGCACAAGACCTTTGGGGCTTATTTCATGATTCAAATAAAATATTTGGCCTTGATTTATTTATTTCTTATCCTCTCTCTCTCTCTCTCTCTCTCCAAACAACCCCTTCTCCCTCACGCCCACGATTCTCTCTTTCTCTCTCTCTTTAGTCACACGTTCCCCTTTTTCCCTTCCCCCTCTCAACCGACATCCCCTGCCTTCTTATCCTTTAATTCTTTTTTTTCCTTCTTCGGTCTTCCGCTGGATCATGCCAGCATCTTTGATTCCCTTCTGTTGGCTTTTTCTGCTTTTCCTTTCATTTTCCATTTCCCCTACACGCTCGCCTCAACGTCCGCGACATCCCCACCGCCCAAGCACGCTGTCCACCCCTCCACCGAACCTGCTGCTCCCATTTCGCCTTGTAGCTGCCACTTGCCAGACCCTCATTCCTCTTGGTCAAACTCTCCATCGAACCCTACCGACGTTGGCTCCTTACTCCTCTCCATGTCTGCACTCCCACCAAAACAAGCTGCCCATCTCAACCAAAATCACGGGCTTCATCTGCTCGAAGCCATCGCCGGCTGGGCCAATGAGCTTCAGCCCGTCACGCCGAGCTCGCACCTCCACCCGCGGCCACCGAAACCAACCCAAATCGTACCCAAACAGCCGTTGTTTTTCTCTCCACCGAACCGAGCAGCCCAACTATGGGCTTCGTGGCCTTTTTGTGCTGCTTCCAGGCCCCATCAAGTGTCGATGCTTCAGAGTTTATCGCCCGTTTTCACATCATGGTCACCGTGGACTCACCGGCTTGCAAATCCAGTGATTTTACTCACTAATCTCCACTTAAGAACTTAATTATGCTTAAGGGTTGATTAATTTAGGCTAAGTATGATTTAGGTGATTAGTTAGAATGATTAGTAAATTAATTATTCTGTACTACATGTTAGGTGGTTAGAGTAGTGCGATTAGCAAGTAGAAAGTTGTAGTCTTTATTTAAATAGGTTCGGAATTTTTCCGGGCCCGTTTTGGTATTTAATTAGGCATTTCCAGCCTAAAATGCAATTGTTGGCATTTATTAATTAATTTTCGTAATTATTTAATTAGTTTATTATTTTTTGGAAATTAGACCGGGTTAGTCGGTGATCGGAATTTCTTGCTGATTGCAATGGTTTAGTTGGATTATTTAATTGACTGCTATTTTGTGCAAATTGAGTGTGATTTGTAATTTTTGGGTATTTATTCCCAAAATTTATTAATTTCAGTATTTAATTAGAAAATACCGGGCGTCGGTTTACAACGCCAAAAATGTGTTTGCGGACTATTGAAATTAGTGGGATTTTAAAAAGGGAAAAATATCGTATTTTGGCTAAGGCCAACTCTGTACCCACACACGATTATTTTTATCGGGAATGATAAAAATGGTGAAATTGTTAGTTGATCAGGATGGTATACTATATTAGCCTGCGGGCTTGATATGTCAGCTTAGCGAATAGTATACCGGTGTGTTATATCAACCTATAGGCCTTGATATGTTAGCTTAGCGCGAACAGTATACCTTAGCAGCTTCTGGTGAGTATTATCAGTATACTATATCAGCCTGAAGGCCTCGATATGTTAGCTTAGTGCGAGCAATATACTTTATTAGATTAGAGCGAGCTATACTATCTATTTATCAGCTTAGAGTAAGCAGTCATTGATGTGATTGGACTTTAAAAATAGTATTGAATGAGTTGATCGAGAGATGGTCTTAGTAGTATGGAATCGACTAGGTCGATTGATCGATGGTTCGATCTGATTTGATGGTTTGGTTTGTTGAAGTGATTTGTTGAATATACAAATTGTGCTGACTTATAAGAAGCAATTGAGGCAAAGGTAAGTCCTCTGACTTGTGCTTGTGCTTAGGCAGCCCTAGGGGTGTATTTTCCTCCTAGTCGGGACTTAGGGGGTGAACTTGCTGAGACGTCATCTCACCCCATTGTGAGATAACATGTTCAGGTCCCTAGGGTGAAGAAACCAGGGCTTGAGGGGGAAAGGTCGGGAGCAAGGAGAGCTCAGAAGTTCATTTTGAAGATAGACTTCCTGTACTTAGACCCTAGAGTTGGCCTCTGTTTGTGAACCCGATTGTGGTTTTTAATAATGTGTTGATTTGAAATTTGTTGTCCTACTTTTCTATCCCACATTTGTTATGGCCAGGGGATTAGTAATTCGCTTCCACATGTGCATTAAAAATGAATGGGTCGGCGACACGTCCTGGGACGTCGCAATTTTAATCGACCACCGAAGGATGGGCACGTGCTTGAGGATCGGGGCGTGATATCCTCATTTAGTGATATCAGAGCTGGTCAATAGTTGGAGTGATAAGATGCGATAAGTTATGGGATAATTAGTAAGAATGGCCTTAATTTCATGCTGGTACATGTGATTGATAGCTGATTGGTAACTTGTTTGTGTGGGTCACTCAAATTCTAATATGGTATTGGAATTAGAAAATAGGTTTCTATGAAGATCTTGTAGCATGAGTGATCAGGAGCAGAGGACTCCTAGGAGGCGTACCATCGAACCTTCTGCTCGGGGTAGGATGTCGATGAGGGTCGGTTCCCGAGAAGGTCGTGGTGGTGGTAGAGTGCCGGCTCAGACCAGCGCAGGTGAGAGAGTACCACCATAGGCCAGTACTAGTGTAGCAGCACCGAGCGATCCTAGGTTCGACGGGATCATTCAAGCGCTAGTAACCCTTGGGAACTTGTTAGGTCAGCAAGCTTTGGACTAGCCGCCGCTGTAACTACCACTGCCAGTGCCGTAACCGCTGTTGTTGCCGCACCTGCTAAGGTCCAATTTGGAGTTGTGATCAGGGAGCAAGCCGCCACATCTAGGTCATGATTTAGTTCAGGCAGAAATGGAAATTGGTATGGGAAGAAACCAATGACCAAAGGAAAGCACCCCATTCATCCCAACTGAAGGAATAGAGTTGGAAAGTCAGCACCGAACCAAAATGACGTGTGTCACTTCTGCAAAAGATAGCATGGACTGGCCCCGTGTCATTTTAGGACGGGAGCTTGTTTTAAATGTGGCCAGTAGGGTCACCTGGCTAGAAACGATCCGCGCAAGTAGATGGAGCCACAACAATTGCCGCCATCACCGCCGACGAGACAGAGCAGAGAGAATGCGCCGCAGGACACATAGTAGGGTACTTGGAACAGGTCTCCAATGCAAGAAAGGGTACATCCTATCGTCCGACAAGAGACAGAGGACTCAACAGACAGGTGCCGAATTTGTAGAATGAATCATGGACCAACCCCGTGTCTCGGTATGATTAGAACGTGCTTTGAATGTGACCAGCCCGGCCATCTAGTGCGGAACTAGTACGAGCACCTAGAGGGGGGTGAATAGGTGATCAAGATGATTTTTATAAATCGTAATAGAATAGATTAATTTTTAAGATAGACTAAGAGATTGAAAACAATAATAGACGTATGAAGATGCAATGTAAAGTAAAAGGATTAGGGATAGAGAATCAAGACTCCAAGTTTATAGTGGTTCGGCTTAGACCAAGCCTACGTCCACTCTCCCACATGGATAGCCCACTAGCTGGATTTCACTAAGAATCAAAAGAGAATTTATAGCCTCACGTCCTTAATTCCACAGTGTAGAGACTCTACTACACTTCCTCAAGGTCTCACCAAAATTCAGTCTCTCTTTTGATTACAAGTATAGCTCGAAGAATAAGATCGCAAAAGAACAAAGAGATTCAGATTTTGAAATTTTTCTATCGGGCACTCTTGAACAACTTGAACGTCTCCCTTATATACTTCTTCATGCCTTCAATACCGTTGGCACCTTCCAAAGAAGTTCTTCCAATCAACCCGTTGGACAGAATCAATTAGAGAGATCTCGAGCTCTTCAAGGAAAATGACGATAGCCCATCATTCCTGCTCGCCCGTACAATCAGGATCTCGGTTTCCATAAGTAGAACCTTCCAAGTATAATTCGCGGATCTAGAGGATCTAGATTACTCAAATACGAATAAAAGATCTTGAAGTGCTAATTCCGGTCGTGAGATATTCCTTAACCATACGAATCAAAACCATACTTGAATTTATCCGAATAGAACTTTAACTTCGTCGATGGAAACTGTCCATGAGAGTAGACTTTGAATCTTAAGTCTAGAGGTCTTCGACTTTGTCAAAAGAGTCTGCAAGTCTTCAGACTAGACTGATGGAAACTTTTTGTCGACTTCAAAACACCTTAAGAAGATTTCTCTAACATGCATAAGTCAGACTTTTTGTAAGTCGGGTTGGGGAGTTCATGAACAAGCTTCTTGGAGGAAATATTGGCAATTTGCTTCATGTTAACATGGCGAAGCTTTCTATGCCAAAGGTTTGCTTCATCTTGAATGGATATTAGATACTAAGACCTTTCTGATTTTATATCCAGAAGATAAATATTCACATGTCTTTGTCAAGTGAAAGATTGAAACAAATCTTTACTAGTTCCAAAACAAATGCCTTCTTGGAAATTAATTTTGAAACCAGTGTCACACAATTCACTAATGCTGAGTAGATTGTAATTCAATCCTTCCACCAATGAGACATCGTTGATTGTGAGACTTCCAATCCTCACAGTTCCACATCCAATAATTCTTCCTTCGTTATTTCCACCAAAAAAAACTTTTCCACTAGTTATTTGCATAAGCTTTATAAAACAACTTGAATCTCCTGTCATGTGCCTTGAACAGCCATTATCCAAATACCATTTGATCTTTTTCTTGATAGTGACCTGCAATTATAAAAAGAACTCAAACTTTTTTTGGTACCCACATTTTTTTGGGTCCAGGGGAGTTAGTACAAAATACAATCTTTGCCCAATCTCTTTTAACAGGTCTCCAAATCTTGGGACATTCTTTCTCAAAATGTTCTGAGCTATTACACTTTGAACATTTGAGAGCACTTTGGCCAACAGGTTTTACAAAAATTCTTTGAAAATGATTTCTGTAAATTATTTTTGTAGGTCTTTGTTTAATTCTTTCCTTTATTTTTGGAAAATCAAGTAGAGGTATGGTTTCTAGATCATTCCCAAACCAGATTTATTAAAATAAGGTCTTTGAACAAAAAGAATATTTTCCAACTTCTCAGATCCTTCTGAAAACCTTTTTATGATATTTGAAATGTCCTTTTTCAAAAAAGTATTTTCCTTTGAAAGAGAGTCTGCATTTTCTTTTAAAACAACAAAACTTTTGTCTAGATTTTCAAACTTTTCTTTCCAAGAAGTTTCCTGTTGCTTCAGTTTGGAATTCTCATTTTTCAGCTCGGAAATCCTTTTAAGAGAGGTTTTGAGACTAAGGCAAAGTTCATCTATGTACTTTGAGACTTTAGTAAGAATTTTTAAATTACTAACCTCAATTTCTTTGTCTGAGTCTGAGTCTGAATCTGTTTGAAAGTCTGAGACTGATTCTGGATTTGCCATTAGACATATGTTGGCATACTCTTCATTGCTTTCCTCACATTCAGTGTCGCTCCATGTTTATGCTTTGAGAGCCTTCTTGAATTTCTCAGTTCTTCCTTTCTTTTTCTTCAACAGAGGGCAATTAGGTCTAATGTGTCCATTTTTCTTGCATTCGAAGCATACCACACCTTTGTTCACTTCATCATCCTCAGTCGATTTGTTCTGGAATTTTTTAGTGCCTTGCTTTTTCCTGTTAAATCTTATTCCCTTTCTATTCATTTTCTTGAACCTCCTTGTCATAAGTGCTAGCTCTTCATCATCCATGTCATCTTCAGAATCTGTATCATCAGAATCATCATTAGATTTTAAAGCAATTGACTTCTTCCTTTAGGATCTTCTTCCTCATTGATTTGCTCCATTTCATATGACTGAAGTGTGCCTACTAGTTCATCTATTGTAAGAGGCATGATCCTTTGGGTTTCTCTTATTGAAGTCTTCATGTGATTCCAGTCTTTGGAGAGTCCACGCAGCAATTTATTGACCTTCATTGGTCCTGAGATTGGTTGTCCTTGATATGTTAGACCATTTACAATTTCTGTAAAACGACTAAACATGTCAGTGATGGATTCTCCTAGCTTCATTTTGAAGGCTTCATACTATCCGAGTAAGATATTGATTTTTGTTTCTTTAACTCGATCAGTTCCTTCATAGGTAACATGCAACCTATCCTAGACTTCTTTGGTTGTTTCACAAGATGAAATTATGTTATACTCAGTAGGAGATAAAGCACAGTATAAAGAGTAGATGGCTTAAGCATCAAGAGCTTGTCTCTTGGTTATTTCTTCTTGTGCCATTTCGCCAGCGTCTGCAACTTCTTTTATTCTTTCTAAGACTGATTTAGCTTTGGGAATGATTCCTCTTTCTACTACATCCCATTCTAGGGGATCTTTCGATCTTAGGAATGCCTTCATCTTGTTTCTACACACGTTGTATTCATTTCCATCAAAATAAGGAGGTCTTGTGTTGTTTTGGCCTTCAACCAAACCTGGAGCCAAAATACTAGCCATAAATCTTTAGCTCAGAAGTAAAAATACTTCAATACAATGAGCACACAGGCTCTGATACCAATTGAAAGGGCTAGTACGAGCACCTAGAGGGGGGTGAATAGGTATTTAAAAGAAATTTTTGCAAGACTTAGTAAATTGCTATTAGAAGATAATAAACTAAGGACGTAATCAGCTTTAAATAGTCATATAAAGCTACGGATTAAAATAAGGAGTTTAGGAAAAGAGAATAAAAACACAATGTTTATAGTGGTTCGGCTTAGATCAAGCCTGCATCCACTCTCCTGCTCTGACGGCCCACTGGCTGGATTTCACTATGAATCAAAAGAGATTTTACAGCTTGTAATCTCGACTTCCTCAGTGAAGAGTTTCTCTTGATCTCTCACGAAGTCTTACTAAGAGTTTTTCTCTTTTGTGTACAATTTTGAGCTTACTGAATGAGAAAGCAAAGAACTAGAAAGCTTCAGACTTTGAAATTCTTCTTTTACGCACTCCATCAAACAACTGGAGAATCCGCCTTAAATACTCCACCATGCCTTCACAACCGTAGGCACTTTCCAAAGGAGTTCTTCCAATCTACCCGTTGGAGAAAATCAATTAAGGTGATCTTGAGTCGTTGAATAATTTGTAATGAAAGCCGGTCAATCCTGTTCCCCCATACAATCAAGATCTTTAGTTTCCATAAGTAAAACCTTCCAAGTATACTTCGCTTTTCAAAAGATCTTCATATCGGAGTAGATTCCAATAAGAATAATCAATTGAGTAGATGCTATATCCAGCCATAAGATCATCCAAATAAATCATACAAACTGAATCCTTGAACATAATCCTACATCTGGATAAGTTTTTCATTCTTCGGTCTGGAAACTAGTGAGGGCAGACTTTGAGATTAAAGTCTAGCGGTCTTCGACTTTGACAATAGAGTTTGGAGTTCTTGGACTATAACACTTGAGTCTACAAGTGTTCAGATTAGACTTTTGGAAAGGTTTTGTCAACTTCAAAACAATAAAGAAGTTTTCTCTAACAAACTGGGATTTGAGTCGGTCCCTATTAAAGGATATTTCGGGGGAAGACGCTTTTCAACTGATCGCGGTTAAACTTAGGTAAAATTGGCATTACAATCCCCTAACTCTATAAAAAAAGCATCACCTTCGCATAGAGCAAATCAATCATGAACCCAAGTTCAAAATAGTTTCTCCCTCACTCTCCTCCTCATGCTCGCCCTCCCAATCTCTCTCTTCCCTTTTGTAAGGAAGGACACGTCCTTTATCAACTTTTGTATAACTTGTGCATTACGGACCGTGATCATTCTTTTTAAGATATACTCCATCATGATACTCCTATCCTTGGACTGGACTGACGTGTGGTTGAGAATGAATAACAAGAGCTGTGCCCTTCATGGTGCCGTGACTTATATCCAGTTGCTCAAACAGCCGCGGAGGTCGGATTCCACTGCTTAGTTCAGCTCGCTTCGCTTAAACATGTTTTATCAATGAAAATCCCTTGGTCTATCACGCGATTCTCAAGTGCTTAAACATCAATGAAAAGGTGGATAAGTATCGCTACATGACCTTTAAAAAGATACCACCTAATCTAAAAGAAAAGATCTTTGGACACATGAAGGCAAAGTTCAAGAAGCCTGGAAAGCCCACGGATACAAGCCATATTCGCAAAGTACTCAGTGATAGTGGACATCTTGATGAGATATGGAGCCTTGAGGGAGAGTTTGACCAAATTATACTCACTTAGCACATTGTGACCGAACTTTGGCACTACTCGGACAGACTAGACAAGTTGAAGTTTTCAAAATACAGGCTAAGCATGCTCCTGTCTCAATACATGTTTTATCTCCTAGCCATGTATCCTTTCACGTTGCCTAGCAGAATCTGGTAGATAAGGGTGCGGGACACATTTGCCAGGGCCATAAAGTTCTTTGAAAAGCACCCCATTAAAGAGCAAGCTAATTCCAAGTTTGCACCTAAAGAGAACCATAGCTACTTCAGTAAATCATCCGGAAAGAGAACCAATAAGGCAGTTGGCAGGAGCCATAGAGCTCTTCAGTCAGCTTGCAAGATGTTACCTGAGGTTTCACCAAAAAAGGTTAAGGGTGGCAGAAGCAAATCGGTGTTGTTTGATGGATGCCGGCTCGCAACGGAGCTAAATAAACAAGTAGACAGACCAAAGAAGTGGAAAATGATCTGGAATCTTTGGGTGGAGGTATTGTTGTATGTAGCAAGCCAAAGTAGAGGGGATTCCCACGCTTATCAGTTGAAGAGAGAAGGAGAGCTTCTCACTCATGTTTGGCTCCTGCTCGCACATTTCGTGTTGACCGATCACTTCAAGATGAATCAAGGCCACGCAATAGCAAAGCTTATATCAAGATAGGAATTTTACAGATTTCAATATGCATCTCCTAATGTTGTGTGCTTACTTTGGAATGGAGTGTTGCATCACTAGTGACTAAATCATCTTTGTATTATGGGGAGGCCCAATCCCATTTAAAACATGCACAAGTTTTCCATTAGTTTTGGTTCACTACTGCTTGAGGTGTCTTATTTTTTGTCAAGTCCATTCGGAACGGTTTGGAATCTAACACGGGCTACTTGAAGAATGTCAATTTCCTATGTTGACACCTGATTTTTAGCTGACACGTCAACAAAGGTAGAAAACTCAAGATCAGGATTTCTAATCGCGATGAAGCCTGTTTCACGAATAAAAGTATCATTTTCCATTTCTTTCTTTTTATTTTGTCATTGTTAAACAATTTCTTATTCATTTCCATCAAAATCCAAAAAGTCAAATGGTTGAATTTTTTATCAACCCTTTAATAAAAAGTCAACCCCAGGTCAAAAGTTGGCTTTTGTACAAAAAGATTCTAAACGGTCCTAGTTTACTTTAGCCAAGTTAATGTTCAAATGTCTCATTGTTAGATTCTTGGTTAGCCTTAAATCTCGTTTCTACATTCTAGGTTATCCTTAAATCTTGTCTTCAATTCTAGGTCATCCTTAAACCTTGTCCACACTTTTACACATTTTCTTAGATTCTGGGTTATCCTTAAACCTTATCCTCACTTTTACATCTCGTCCTAGTTAGTGATCATCCTTAAACCATTCCTTTTCTCATAGCAACACTTCATTTCCTTCATTACATTCCATGAGAGATGGAGAGAGATCCTCATGAATGAACTGAATATTTCTGTCACGCCCCGAACCTCAAGCGTGTGTACATCCTTGGGTGGTCGATAGAAAGCGACGTTCCCAGGATGCGCCGCCGACCCATTCATTTTAATGCACAAGCGGAAGCGATTTAACTAATCCTTGACAATAACAAACATAGGATAGAAAAGCAAGACAGCAAACTTCAAATCAAATACAGTTTGATAAACACCTCAAGCTTATATAGAAGGTTTATCTTATAAAGAACTATTAAGCCACCTATGCTCCTGACCCTTCCGCTTCAAGCTTCGAGTTCTTCCACTAGGGACCTGAAAATTATTATACAATAACTAGTGAGATATAAATCTCAGCGAGTCCTCCCCCTATTCCCCCGATTAGAACACCAACTTAACGCGGCGTATCTCTTCAAAACCACCCCACAAACAAACCAAAGATCAACAACCAACACTCGATAGTCGATTCACATGCAACCTTACTTGGTATGCCATACCCTGCACGTTATAATTCAGCACAATACACGCAATGCACATGGCCATTAGATGTGCAGTTCATTAATCACATGCGAGTCATGTCACAAGCAATCTCCCCTAGCCATTGCCACACCTTGCACGTTATCAATTCATGCATGCGTACCAAAAACAATGTGCTCAACTCATGCACAGTCAAAACCAAAGATGCCATGATTCTTATACGCTTTTGCACATTAGTGTGCCACACAGCACATATCGATCAATCACACGGGTCCCGATTATAAGGTAAAATCGATCTAACCCGTCTCATTCCATGCCACAATTTTACCTCATAATAAGGCCCAACCATCTCAACACTCATGTGTTCCAATTAATTTCGGCCACACAAGCACGGCCTACCCGACACACAACTATATGGCCACACAAGTACAATCTACCTGACACACAGTAATACCGCCACACAAGCACAATATCACTACACAGGCACAATACTACCACATAGGCACAATCTACCTGACACACAGAAATATGGCCACACAGGCACGATATTATCGCCACACAGGCACGATCTTTACGCCACACAAGCACAATATTACGCTACACAGGCACAATCTTATGCCACGCAGGCACAATCTGATCACCACCACATAGACACGATCTATATTACCGCCACACGGGCAAGATCTATATTACCACCACACAGGCAATATTTATTACCGCCACACAGGCACGATCTATTACCGCCACAAATTGGTGACGGCATTCCACATAGGAGTCTTGCCCACCTAACACACAGTGAGGGACGGTTCAACGTAATGATCACGCAAGCACACCAACACAACTACCTTTTTATCTTTGGGCACTTAGCCAATGCACACACGCTTGCATATACACTTACAAATCATTTTCTCCTAAAGGCGGTCCACTTCGGTGTCCCTCAGATAAACCGTTCTTCCCCTCTTTGTGAAAATCACTCAATTCATGTGGATGCCCATGCATTTATACACTCAAATCACCTCATAAAATCAAAACACATGAAATTAGACAACTTTTCCTTCTCGGGTGAACAGTGCACGTGAACTGTGTTTCGTGAACAGTGTTCGTATGAACAGTAAATTTTCAGAATTAGATAACTAATAAATTAAATCCACGAGTCATTAAAAACACTAATTAAAGCAAGCAAAGCATCAAGAACTATCACCAAACTGAAATCGGTCCTAATTAGCAGAAACCGGGCTACTCGCGCATCTCCAAGTTTAAATTCAGTAACCTAACCAAACGAGTTCGGAAAATTCCCAAATTTGAATATGTTGTACAAAACACATAAAAAAAAAACTTTTCATGTAGACACCTAAACCCAAATCCTTCTATATTAAGCCCAGTAAATCGCTCAATCTAGTACATAAACTGTGTCCATTTCCAGAAAGTCTGTTTTCTGAAATCAGTTTGGTTCGAAATCCAAAACTTGTCCATTTGATCTGAAATTTGACTATGTTAAAAAAGAAGATGTGACAAACAAATTTTGTGAAGAAACCATTTTGAAATTCGAACCCTAAGAGTTGATAAAAACCCCTAGAATTCCAAAAGATCACAAATTCCAGCACAGTCCGAAATTCTGTTTACAAATGACGGAGCTGAAATCTCATACTTTGAAATCTCTAAAAAATCGTGATTAAAATATATGTTATAGCTGAAGATGTTAAAAACATTTCTCCAGAAGAAATAGACCTCAAATTCACAACCCATTTTGATCTGCAAAAATGGCAAACGGCGAGGGTTTGGAAATCCGAATTGCAGAAAGTCCACTGATTTGGACTAATCCATCTCAAAGGTGCTAATCTCACTAATTAGATTAACACTAATTAATTCTAAGGATAATCTAACCATTCTAGATTATCACTAATCCATTATTAAGCTAATCTAACTAACGCTTGAGCATAATTAATCTCCTAAGCTAGTTTAGGCACTAATCAAAGGATTATGAGCTAAACTCACACGTTAAACGGGCTGGAGACATGGACGTGGCGGCAACGACGAAGGTGATGCTCGGGAACCTCAACCACAATGATCCAAGGTGGTCCCGAGGCTAGAACAGCAACCACAAACTCGGACTCCAACTGAAACACCAAAAACAGGACTCCTAGAGGAGAAACGGAGTTGAACGGGTTCATTGGAGCTCCGGCGAGGGGTTGGCCAACGACCGACGGCACATGGGGGTCGAGGGGGACCTACTGGTGGTTGGGATGGGTGGAAGCTGGGTCGAAATGGGAGGAAAATAGTTGAACGGGTGAAACAGGTGAAGTAGTGCAGGCTGCTAGGTGGACCGACAGATTGACAAGTAGTTTCTTCCGGCCGGCAACTCTATTCAGCAAGCGACTGGGTCCTCCTGAACAGTTTAGGCCTTCTGAGTGCAATGGTGGGTGGCACAAAGGCTAATTCGCATGGGAAGGCAACTATTAACTCAGTTTTTCAGAGAAAGGTCAGTTGGAGCAGAAACAGGGAGAGAAGGAAAACAGGGGAGAAAAGGCTACGAATTCCTTGGGGCTGAAGAGGGGGAGACAAAGTGAAGTGAGGGCTGGTTTCTCTGCAAAATTTGGAACTCCAAAAGGTCTCTAATGGATAAAGCAAGGCTTAGGAGGAGGAAGAAGTGGCCAAAAGCTTGGAGGGGGGCCACCATTGCCTCAAAAGTCCACATTCTATCCTCTAAACACTCATCACATGCCCCCACCACTCTTGGCTTTCATCCTGAACCAATTTGCAGCCATCAATCTTCCTTAGCAAGCCATCCAAGTGGTCCAAAAGTTGCTCCCCACAAGGCCTACGAATTTAGAACAATTGGCCATCCAATTTCATTCAATTCCTCTCTAATTGGACCTAAATTGGAGTCCATAAATCCAACCAAGATGCCACCGTCCCTCTCATGAATTTTTCTCATCAATTTGTCCAACTTGAATCCCAAAAACGTGACTAAAAACGGTCCCTTAAATTTTCCGATCCAAAATGGCCCTACTTTGAATCGGTACAGTCCATGAAAGACACTTAAGGACGATACTTCAGACCTTGCAAGAACACGAGCTGTACACCAAGTTCAGTAAGTGTGAATTTTGGCTAACTTGTGTAGCTTTCTTAGGTCACGTGATTTCTGGTTAAAGGATTTCCATGGACCCGACTAAGATTGAAGCCATTATAAACTAGCCAAGACCAACAACGGTGACAAAGATCTGAAGTTTCTTGGGATTGGCAGGCTATTATAGACGATTCGTGGAAAGATTCTCTGCAATAGCCATGCCCTTGACACGACTATTGAAGAAAGAAGAGAAGTTCAAATGGAGGAATAAGTGCGAGTGTAGTTTCCAAGAGCTCAAGCAGAAGCTGACTACCGCACTCGTGTTAACGATTCCATTTGGTCCTGGAGAATACGAGATTTATAGTGATGCATCGTACAAAGGACTGAGTTGCGTTTTAATGCAACATGGGAGAGTTGTTGCATGTGCGTCCCGTCAGCTTAGGCCTCATGAGTTGAATTATCCGACGCATGATTTGAAACTCGCAGCGATCATCTTTGCCCCGAAGACTTGGAGACATTACTTATGTGGAGAAAAGTTCCAAATCTTTATGGACCATCAGAGCCTAAAGTGCTTATTCTCTTAGAAGGAGTTGAACATGAGACAGCGTTATTGGATGGAGCTTCTCAAGGACTACGACTATGACATCCTATATCATCCTAGAAAGGCCAATAAGGTCACATATGCGTTTAGTTGGAAATCATCGATTGCGCAGATGATGGTTCAAGAGTGGATCTTACTCGAAGGAGTTTGAGATTCAAATTTCAAGTTTGAGGTAGGCCACCTTTCAAGTCTCATGGCTACCCTCATAATTGAACCGGAAGTGCAAGTGAAGATTAAGACGTTATAGTTGACAAACCCTGAAATCCAGAAAATTCTGCAGGAGGATGTGGAAAAGAGGAAAGCTGACTTTCAAGTTACTAAGGACGGAATACTAAAGTTCCATTGGCGATTGTGCGTACCTAACGATGTGGAGCTTAAGGAGGAGATATTGTCAGAAGTCCATCATAGTAGTTATAGCATTCATCCATGTAGCACAAAGATGTATCAGAATATGTGCCAATACTATTGGTGGATCGATATGAAAGCAGATATCACCAAACATGTTGCGAAGTGTCTGACGTGCCAACAAGTGCAAGCACAACATTGCAAGCCTAGAGGATTTTTGCAACCTCTCGAGATTTCCGAGTGGAAATTGGAACATATCACTATGGATTTTGTGATGGGATTACCGAAGAGTTAGTGAGGTAACGATTGCATATGGGCTGTAGTCGACAGGTTGACGAAGTTTGCTCGCTTCATCGCCGTACGAAAGGACTTTGCATTAGACAGATATGTTGAATTGTACGTGTGACAGATAGTTTGTCTTCATGGAGTGCTAGTGACGATCACATCAGATCGAGACCCAAAGTTCATGGCAGCTTTTTGGAAAAGTTTATAAACTGCCTTGGGAACGAAGCTATAGCATAGCACGGCCTATCATCCACAAATGGATGGCCAGTTTGAGAGGACTATTCAAACCCTTGAGGACGTGCTGCGAGCTTGCGTGTTGGACTTCAAAGGAAGCTAGGAGGAACAGCTTCATTTAGTTGAGTTCACCTATAACAACATCTATCATTAAAGTATCCAGATGGCGCCATTTGAATCGTTGTATGGCAAGGCATGCAGGACTCCTATCTGTTGGGACAAAGTTGGAGAACGTAAGATTACAAGCTCTGAGTTGGTTCAATAGTCAGTGGACGCCGTCAAAGTCATTCGAGATAAACTTAAGACCGCTCAGAGTTGTCAGAAAAGCTATGCAGATAAGCGACGTAGACCATTGGAATTCCAAGTTGGTGAACACATATTCCTCAAAGTGTCACCGATGAGGGGTACTTCGCGCTTTGGCAAGAAAGGAAAGTTAAGTTCGAGGTACGTCGGTCCCTTTGAAATTTTAGAGCGAATTGGGACTTTGGCATATCATCTTGCGTTGCCGCCGATACTTGCTCAAGTTCATGACATCTTCCACATGTTGATGTTGAAAAAGTATCAACCCGATCCAACCCACGTGCTGAATTTCGAGAAAATAAACATGGACGAGAGGGTGTCGTACATGGAGAGACTAGTTCGGATAATGGATCGAAAGGAGCAAGTGCTACGCAACAAGACAATACCCTTGTTTAAAGTGGTCTGGCAACACCACGGAACGGAGGGAGCCACATGGGAAAGTGAAGAGTCAATGAGACGTCAATACCCTTACCTTTTTTAAGAAGGGTTGTAATGGTTTAAATTTCAAGCACCAAATCTTCATAAGAGAGGAAGATTTGTGACATCCCGACATTTGACCTTGTTTCGAATAGATGAAATGGTTGTTTTGTCGACGCGCTTATGGTTATTTTACTCGGAATTGATCACTCACGAGTTAACTAATCTATTAGGTGAGGCCGTTAAGGGATATAAATGCGACAGACTAGAGAATTCGATCGGAAATCGACTGCTCGACTATAATAATCGACAAGGGTCAATACGTGTGGCATCCAGAAATTTTGACAACCCTCGAATATGCAACGGCCGTGAGTGATCGACGGGAGTATCGTCGGTACCACATTTGGCCTAGTTCCATTGCCACTCAACGTCCCGGAACATTTACGTTGGAGAAAAAGAAAATTTTCTTAGAATGGCCATATGAACAATCGTGCCAACGGCCGCATTTTCTTTTATTTCTTTGGCCAGTCAACATTGCAGAATCCTTTGACCCATGCAACGTCTCTCTCCTTCTTGCGGAATTATGGACATGCATGTGTGGTGCTGTCCCTTCCGTCGCTGCCAAGTGATTTCATTTGGTTGACTTTAGTGGTCAACAAAATGAAGCTCCGCCCATCGACGTGTAGGAGAGACGGCAGCAAATGAAGCCATTGAAGGCCACGTCTTGCATGCAACATGCAGGATGGCGAGCTATCGCATATTCGGCGGTCAACTAAAGGAAGAGTTTGAATGAGGAGAAGCCACGCCAATTCGGGCAACTGAAGACACGTACCCACCGACTTGAGGCGGCGAAGGAAGGCCGAATGAAGGCCACGAAGTCTCCACCTGTATTCGATCTTGGACGCCAACGCAATCCCCATGCAGTTGACTAATTAGTCAACTAATTGAGGAGCAAAACCCTCGTACACAGAGGGGAAGAGAGAGAGAAACCAAGAGAGAACGAGCGGCTGAGCGAGCGAAAGGGGGAGAGAGCAGCGAACGGCGAGTGCGAGAGAGTGAGCAGCAAGGGAAAGGACCGCCCCTCCGCCGTGTGCTTGGACGCCACCACTGTCCCCGCCGCGTCGTAGTCGCCATCCCACTCGAGCCGTAACTGCCGCACCACCGCACCGAACCCCTCGCCGTTAACATCATAGGACTTGAGGCAAGTAGAGTCCGTTAGCCTACATTTTGCTTGCTAGGGTTGTATGTGAAGTGAGATGGGTGTTAGAAATGCTTGGGTTGTGGTGTTAGATGCAAATTTCAAGTGAGTAATGTTGGTTTTCCTAGAACCATCAAGCTGTTACATGTAAAAACAGTCCGACCCCTTGCTGTTCCGTGAATTTTAGGTGGGTATCTAGTCGAAATCTCACTGCATGCTCTTGAAGAAAGTTATAGAGGACATCTTGCGGAGTAACATACTAAAATTTGAGATAGAATGAACAAGTATTGGTTAGTGAAATAATTTTTCTTTGAAGAAACTAGATCTGGAAATTGTTGTGCTGACCCTTGGTAATTTCGTGAACTGTAAAGCAACTTTTTATTTGGAATCTTACTTTGACATCTTGATGAAAGTTGTAGAGGACTTCTTGAAGTTTGACATATCAAAAATTGAGATAAAATTAACAAGTATAGATCACTCACGGCCGTTGCATATTCGAGGGTTGTCAAAATTTCTGGATGCCACAATTCTCCCCTCCTTAGAGAATTTCGTCCTCGAAATTAGACATTACTCATGTCTCTGAAAACAAATGAGGGTACCTTTCCTTCATTTCTTTCTCACTTTCCCATGTGGCCTCCTCCACATCGTGATGTTGCCACAATATCTTAACTAGTGGGATTTTCTTTGTCCAAAGGACTTGTTCTTTTCGATCTAGTACCCGGATCGGCTCTTCTAGGTATCTCACTTTCTCATCCACTTTGATGGCTTTGTGATCGAGTATGTGTCCAGGATCCGGTTGGTACTTCCTTAGCATCGACACATGGAACACATCATGTAAATTTTCTAGTTTAGGAGGTAGTGCTAATCGATAAGCTACATCTCCTATCCTTTCGAGTATCTCAAAAGGTCCAACAAATCTGGGACTTAACTTACCCTTTACTCCAAATCGTGATATTCCTTTCATTGGGGATACCTTAAGGAATACGTGGTCTCCTACATTAAATTCCAAAGGTCTTCTACGCCTATCTGCGTAGTCTTTCTGTCGACTTTGGGCTGTTTTAAGTCTTTTCCTTATGATCTCAACAGCCTCTGTAGTAACTTGTACCAACTCAGGTCCTGTTAATTTTCTTTCACCTACTTCATTCCAACAGACAGGGGTCTACATCTTCTCCCATACAATGCTTCATAGGGAGCCATGCCTATGCTTTTCTGAAAACTATTGTTATAAGCGAATTCCACCAAATGTAACTTTTTATCCCAACTTCCTCTAAAAACAGTCTGACCCCTTGCTGTTCCGTGAATTTTAGGTGGGTACCTAGTCGAAATCTCACTGCATGCTCTTATGAAAGTTATATAGGACATCTTGAGGAGTAACATACTAAAATTTGAGATAAAACGGACAAGTATTGGTTAGTGAAATGATTTTTCTTTGAAGAAACGAGATCTGGAAATTGTTGTGCTGACCCTTGGTAATTTCGTGAACTGTAAAGCAACTTTTTAGTTGGAATCTCACTTTGACTTCTGGATGAAAGTTGTAGAGGACTTCTTGACGTTTAACATATCAAAAATTGAGATAAAATGAACAAGTATAGGTCGGTGAAAGCATTTTTCTTTGAAGAAATTGGATCTGGAAAACGTTATGTTGACCTAGTGTGATTCTGTGAATTTTATAAAATCATCCGTTTGAAATTTGATCTTGTGTCCCTGATGAAAGTTGTATATGACATTATGAGGAATAGCATACTGAAAATTGAGAAGAAACGGATATGTGTAGGTCGGTGAAACGAATTTTCCTTGAAAGGGGTTAATCTGGAAAACTGTACCGAGAATAGGGAGAATTAAATCGACTATAGCTCTTAATCTAAAACGTATTTGATTTCGATTTCTTCACGAAACATTTACCTCTTGGTGTTATCTATAACATATCAAAATTTCAGAATTTTCGGAGCTGGTTTAGGGTTCATACCGAATTTGTGAATGAAACTGTGCAAGGGTGATGTTCTGAAATTTTAAAGGCTGTGATGCATGGACCGTACCGATTTGTATGAAGTTCTTTTGATATGGTGTTCTTCATGAAATATTTTCCTCTAGGTCTCATCTATAACGTCTCAACTTTTCAGAATTTATTAAGACCGTTTACTAATTTTTCCAGAATTTTTATTAAAGAAGTGCATTCTGTTTTATCCGAAAATTGTTCTATTTTCAAAAACAAATGCATTGCTCTATGAGATGTGATATCTTGGGTTGTTATTTGTACTGCATATATGGTGACATTTGGCATATCACATGACATCAAAAAGGCTGGTTTAAACGTCTGACATTATTGCATCAAATATTAATTTGAAAATGAGATATATATGTGAATATGCATTTTGATGATGATAATACCGTCGGAGGTGTGAGCCGATGATGCGTCGGGAGTGTCGGGATGCCCGGAGTGTGTGTGCCGGATGCCCGGAGGTGTGTGCCGTATGTCCTCGGGAGTTTCGAGATGCCCGGAGGTGTGTGCCGGAGGTTCCTCGCGATGCCAGGTTGGGTGCGAGTGATATGAGGGATGCAAACACTGGTCCCTGAAAGAACAATGAGATCCTTTTGAAAAATCAATACGGAAATTGAATCATGTGCATGTCTGTACATGGCCTGGTGTATAAATTGTCTTTGAACTTTAATTGGTATTGCATAATTTTTGGAAGTGTGATCACCAAGGCATTGAATGGATCTCATGGAGATATATGCATGACTGCATGGTGATGTATGCTTGAGTGCATGAATGATATGTGCTTTGCTCGTGATACTTTGGTTGTCTTGCTTGTTGCATTATGTAGTTTGATGGATCTTTACTGCTGAGTGGTTGTACTCACCCATTTTGGGGACTAACATTTCAGACTAGATAAGATGCCTCTGCTATCACCACCACCAACAAATGGACTGAGTGGTTGGATATGACCGCGAGGAGGAGGACAGCAAAGAAAGGAACTTTTGGACGCCGACACTGATTGATGAACTTTAAGTATACGACTGTTGGAAAACATGTCCGTCATCTTTTGAAGTATAGCCGAGTATAGAAGACTATGGCATTTTGATGTACCGATGAATGATGTCCATCTGGTTTAAGTAAATAAAAGTGTTTGGCTTTAACTTATAAATGTTTAGTAGGTGTGCATCGTTTTAATTTGTGAAAGGGGAGTTGATGGATGTGCTTCCGCTATGTAAACTGCGCAGGGACCGACTTAAAAGATATAAACCCCTAGGAGTTATGGGCCTATTATGATTCCATGGTATCGGAGTGATATATTGTCAGGACAAGAGAAAGGTAAACGCACTGTGGCGACCCCAATGAATCGGGGGTCGTTCGAGGGGTGCCACAGAAAAATCTTCGGAAGGTGAGTCGATGGTCCTAAAAATGAATCGTGACATGACAGAATTTTCAATTTCCAAAATCGAGTTAAAATTCGTGGTTAATTTCAATCAGACGCGATTTTACCGTAACCTAGCTTACTAGGTAGCTTTTAGGAATTTTTAGTGTAATTGACCCATGATCGATTATTTTCAAGCCACACTGTACATCTTTGACAATTGGCAACTCTCGATTTTCGTGAATAACCCAAAGTTTCAAATACGGACACAATGTACCAAAACGACAGAAAAATCAGTCTAGTGTCGATCGACGAAAATTTTGCAATTAGGTTGAATCACCCACACTTAATCACACACCTTTGTCGAATCGACCTATCTCCGGCCTCTTATCGATTTTTAACTATGCCATAGTGACCGTTGCAGATTAGCACAATTGAGCAATCGATTCTTGGTCGAATTCTCAAGTCTATTGTGTTTATATTCCTTAATGGCTTCACTTGATAGGCTAGTTATCTCGTGAGTAGCCAACTTAGAGATAAGAACTATTGGCACGTCGATCAAAAGCCCAGCTTATTCAATTGAAAACAGAACCCGACAATCAAGATGTCACAATTTCCAAAGAACAATGGTAAGTACCGAGGTATGTCTTTGATCAAATGTCAGATTCTTTCGTCTTTCCTTTATTTCCCCAAATGGAGTCAACTAAAAATTGCAGGTATCAATTAGTCTTTGAGTGAAACCTCTCCGAACTCCTATTAAAAAAGAGGTAGCTATTGACACCTGATTTGACGTGTCAATAAAGGTAAAAAAACTCAAAATTAGGTTTTCCGATCGGCAGCCCTCGCCAGATCTGGGCAAGGGCCACAACCCTCGCCCAGATCTGAGATGAGGGCACACAGCCCTCGCCACCGCCGGCTAGGGCTGTCGGCCCTCTACCAAGGCTCGGCGGCCCCGGCCAACCCTCCCCAACCTCCCCGACGACGGAGGAGAGATGGCAATGGCGGCGGCGACGGCGACGGCGAGGCTTGAGCCCTCGGCTGCCAACCGCCTCCCTCCTCCTCCTTCCCCACTCCTCCTATTTATTTATTTATTTATTTATCTATTTATTTTTTCATTTTAATTAATTAATTAATTTTTTAAAATTTAATTTAATTAATTATTATATTAAAATTCAAATTATACCAAAACGACATCGTTTTGATACTGTTTAGCAACATCAGCGTACAAAACGATGTCGTTTTGTGCGCAGCTTGGCGGAAAATTACCATGTCAGCGTTTTGGCCGGATTTTCTCGCCAGTAGCACTTAAATGATCCATTTTCCTTCGATTTTGGCACTTAAGTGTTACTTTCGTAACTTTTGGCACTTAAGTGTCTCTTGTGCCAACTTTTGGCACTCTAGGAGTCCAGGTGTCGAAAATCGAGCCAATAAACTCCAATAGAGGAAATTCAAATTGAATAATTTGAGGTTAAAGTTTAATTTCGAGAATTAAGGTTCAATTTCACCATTAGATCTCAATTTAATTTTAGCATAAGAATCGTGCCACTATTTCAAAGTCAATTTACATGTAATAAACTCCTTTGGAATGGACAATTAATCCAATAGGTGCCTTGCAATATTAATTGCATTCAATTTCAATTGATTTGTAATTTTGAACAAGGAATTACATGAAATTGTCCAATTTAGCCTAGAAAGTCCAATCACATGTATGCATGTGGTAGGTCCAATGTTTGTTATGTTAATTAAGTAATTAGGCCAATAGAAAATTATCGGATTGCATTTATATGGTTTAATTGGCTAATTTCATGATAATTGGACCATTTCTCTTTAAATCAAACCGTTTTTCCTCAAATTAGACGAGATTTCCTTTCAATTTGGTCCTTGAGGGACGAAATTGCATAGAATTCAAAACCCCCGAACCAAGCTGCCTCGGAGTGGTCAAACCGATCGAATTGGTGTGAACTAGTAGAGGAGCCTGGTTCAACCCTCCGCCAGCCAACCCTTGGTGATTGTCCATCACCTGCAACTTTTTATATTTTGTGAAAATACCCCCAAATTTTGTGAAATTACAAAATTGCCCATAATTTGGCCTTAGTCGCAAATTTGATTTAAAACTTCTAATTTCGACACATCGACACTATCCAAATAATCATGTGACAGATTTTAACCTTGATTAGCCCCTAATTGAATTTATTAGGCTCTCCTATCAAGCTTTAGCCATCAGATTAAACCAACAGTTAAGATTTGATCTTGATAGGGAGTATATATGACATTTTCATTCCAAAACTTAGGGGGGCCTCCTTTACATTTTTCCAAATTTTGAATCTCTCTCTCTCTCTCTCTCTCTCTCTTTCTTACCATCTTTGTCGTGCCTACTTCTGCTCACTAGAGCCCCCGCTAGTGGCACTTCAACCTCAACAGCCTCCCTATGTCCTCTCCTAGCCCCCGTTGAAGTCACGATAGCCTTTGAAGCTACCTCAATCCTCCCATCTCGGCTCCCCTCCTTCGCCCGTTTGTGGACGATGCCTACACCGATGGCCGCTTGGTGACTTCATCTAACTAAATTGGCTACCCGCGATGGTCCTCAAGTGTTCCAATCATCTTAGCTAGCTCCATAGACGTGTCCCCGAATTTCAAGTGGCCGAAGTTTGGTCGAACATCCACCAAAGGTCCTCTAATCAACCGATCTACACCGACAGTTCAAATTTGGTCCAACTAGACCCGATCCTCTTCAATCGCGAATCAGCAGCATTCCGATGCCAATCCAACTTCTCCTAGCGATCACTAGTCCCTATCTGACAATCCTCGATGTTTGTAGTCCATTGTGGGGGCTTGATTGAGTTCATTTCGTCGAAAGTCACACAAGGTAAGCGCCTAATCCCAGGCCCAATGAAGCAAAATCTCATTAAAGAGATTGGGGCTTAGATGCTTTAGAACTAATTTGAATAGGCTATGATGATGAAGATTTGACTTATTGCTTGGATGATGTTATTCTGCAATTTCATATTCTTGATAGGACTGCTTGGTTGTTTGTCTATGGTTTCTCCATGAAAGTTTCTCTAAATTTATTTGATCATGATATATCTTTTTTGTGACATCCTGAAATTTTCACTTCTACTTTCAATTGAATAAATTGGGCCTTTCATCAACGCGCCTATAGTGCTATTCTCAGAGCTGATCACTCTTGGGATAACAAGACTATCCGGGGAAGTCAATAAGAGATTTTAATGCAATAGACTTGGGAATTCGACCAGAAATCGATTACTCGACCGTGCTCATCTGCAGAGATCATTACGGCATAGTTAAAAGTTGATTAGAGATCAAAGATAGGTCAGTTCGATAGAGATATGTGGCTAAAAGTGGGTGATTCCACTAAATTACAAAATTCCCGTCGACCGGCATTAGGCTGATTTTTCTATCATTTTGGTACCCCGTGTCGGTATATGAAACCTCGAGATTTTCACAACCATCGAGAGTAGCCAATGTGCTGAAGAGGTTCATTGTGGCTCGAAGAAAATCAACCACGGATCATTTGCACTAAAAATTTCTAAAAACTACTCGGTAGCCTAGGTCATGCTAAAATCGCGCCAGATTGAAATTAACTGCGAATTTGAATCCGATTTCAAAAATTGAAAGTTCTGTCATGTCACAACTCATTTTAGGAACGTCAACTCAGTCTTCGAATACTTTTCTGCAAATCGAGGTTTAGGCGGAAAAAGATGTCATAGGGCCGTTTTTGATCGGGAAAATCGGAGGACCGTTTTTTATCACGAACGTTGGGATGCAAGTAGGATCTATTGGTGAGAAAAATGTCAATTTGATCGAGGACTCGATAATGGAATTTATAGATGCCAAATTGAGTTGATTCAAGGAGGAATTGAAGTCCAATTAAGGGAATTCAAGCCAAAATTCGTAGCTCCCCCATAGACCCAACATTTGGACCACTCCAAGGCTTCTAGAAAAATTTTTAGATCTGGAAATTTGGTTGAGGAAGCCAGCTGCATGGTGGGAACACACCAAGGGGACAAAGAGATAGGAGGAGACCATGGTGGACCACCTCCAAGCAAGCCGGTTCCCCGCTCCTTCTCCTTCCTCCTCACGGTCAACTCCCCCTCCATTTGCAAGCCAAAGAAGCTCCGGCAACCTAACTCCGTAATCGAACCGGCGGTGAGCCGAAGCCCCCGCCACCCGTCAAACTGCCAGCATGCCATCGCCGTGCCACTAGAGCCCGTTCAACATTTGCTCACTTGCGCGCCGAACCCGTGCACCCTTGGCCGTCGTTCCGCCTCAACCGTGAGCCCAAGCCACCCTATAAGTTGTTCGAGCTCACCTCGCCGTCACCGGAGCCCCTTGGAAGCACGCCGAGCTCCGCCAAGCCTGCTATAGCCCCTCCGCCAACTCCTGTCGCTGTTTCCACCTCAGCCGACCACCGGAGCAGCCTCTTTAGCCGCACCTCATAATCGAACCATGTGGGTCCCACAGCCACTATTTAGCCCATTTTGGTGGCCTTCTAGACCCCGCTTGGCGGTCCCGCTTTGGAGTTTGTCGGTCCTCTCATTGTCCCCATCGTTGTGGTCCGAGCGGATCGTTAATCAAGTGAGTTTAACTCACTAATCCCAACTTAGTAAGTTAATGATGTTTAAGGGTTGATTAGTTTAAATTAAGTATGATTAGATGGATAATTAGAATAGATTAGCAATTTAATTATCCGTTATTGCATGTTAGGTGGTTAGTATAGTGCAATTAGAGCCTAGATAAGCTCCAAGTATTTATCTAGAGTGGTTTGGAAATTTTCCAGGCCCGTCTCGGCTTTTAATTAGCCTTTTCCAGCCTAAGTTGCTATTTTTGGTATTTAATAATAAATTTTCGTAATTATTTAATTATTTATTTATTTTCCGAAAATTAGATCGGGATAGACGGTGACCGGAATTTCGTGCTGATTGCAATAGTGTGGTTGGATTATTTAATTGACTATTATTTAATGCAAATTGAGTGTGATTTTTAATTTTGGGTATTTATCCCAAAATCTAATATTTTTTATATTTAATCAGAAAATTCCTAGGTGTCGATATACAGCGCCAAAAATGTGTTTATGGGTTGTTGAAATTAATGGGATTTTCCAAAGGGAAAATTTGTATTTTGGCTAAGGTCGATCGTGTAACCACACATGATTATTTTTATTGGGTATGATAAAAATGGTAAATTTGTTAGATGGTCGACTGATATGTCGCCTTAGAGCTAGCAAAGATACCGATACTATATCAACCTATGGGCTCCAATATGTCGCTTAGAGCGAGTAGTATACCTTAATAGCTTAGAGTGAGCTATATTACTTTATCAGCTTAGAGTGAGTAATGTCATTATACTATATCAATCTACGGGCTCTGATATGTCAGCTTAGAGCGAGCAGTATACTTTATTAGCTTAGAGTGAGCTATACTATCTTTTTATCAGCTTAGAGTGAGGAGTCTTGGATTTGATCAGACTTTATAGATAGTATTGATTGAAATGACCGGGAGATGGTCTGGATGACATGGAATCGACTAAGTCGATTGATCGATGATTCGATCTGATTGGTTGAAATGATTGGATGGTTATTTGAACTATATTGACTTGTAGGAAGGAACAAGGCCAAGGTAAGTTCTCTAACTCATCTT
Organism: Eucalyptus marginata; assembly: GCA_014182565.1. Taxonomy (NCBI): domain Eukaryota; kingdom Viridiplantae; phylum Streptophyta; class Magnoliopsida; order Myrtales; family Myrtaceae; genus Eucalyptus; species Eucalyptus marginata. The sequence goes on from CM024589.1 coordinate 31,579,344, forward strand.
TGTGCCTAGGCAGTCCTTGGGGCGTATTTTCTTCCTAGTCGGGTCTTAGGGGGTGAATTCGCTAAGACATTATCTCACCTCGTTGTGGGATAACATTTCAGGTCCCTAGATGGCAGCTCCTCCTAAGCATTTTAGTTAGCTAAAGAAGGTGATAGAACAGAAATGCTTCATCTCACTCCATGAACGAACAAGAGGATGGGCATATGAGTTGGTGAAATCCATAGTTTGGGTCGATGCGGAACTACCCAAAAAGGTCCCCCATCACCACCGATCATGGTACCACCAAGAGCGGAATGGCCAGAGAGAAGGGCCCATATCGGAGTCCGAGGTCCCCTTTTATGTGTTGGAGGTCACTTTTAGGAAAGGCACGGCTGACCCTCCAGGTGGTTCGGTGGTGGATCGGGACACGGACCTGTTAGAGCCAGAATCCCCAATGTACTCAACTGAAGGCTCCAATTGGGATGAGGATGAGGATGAAGAGCCGTAGTTTTGTGAAAACCCCGTATATGTATATGTATATATATATATATATATATATATATATATATATATATCGGCTTGGTTTGTGTATGACTTATTATGATATGTATATATAAGTGTGTTGTTTCCAGTTTGAAAAATTATGGCCCTACTTTTCTATCCCACTGTATTGTTGTCTGTGGATTGTTTATCTACTTCCGCATGTGCATTAAAATGAAAGGGTCGGCGCTGTGTCTTGAGACATCGCTATTAAATCAATCGCAAAGGGATGGGCACGCACTCGAAGGATCAGGGCGTGATATCCCCGTTTAAGTGGTATCAGAGCATTGTTTAGGATTGGAGTGATAAGGTGCGATGGTTTATGGGATAGTAATAGGAATGGCCTTTATTTCATGCCAGTGCATGTCTGTGATAGCTGATTAATAGAATTGTTTGTTTGTGTGGATCGCTTGGCTTCTAATTCTGTGTGGAATTGGGAGCAGGTTTCTTTAAAGAACGAGCGATTAGGAGCATAGAACTCCTAAGAAGTGTACCATTGGTCCTGTAACTCGAGGTAAGACACCAACAAGGGTCGGTACCCGAGGAGGCCGTGGTAGGGCGCCAGCATAAGCTACTGCTTGTGGAATAACACCACCTCCTGTCGATGCTGGGGTAGCAGCCCCTGGTGATCCTAGGTTCGAGGGGATCATGTAGGTTCTAGAAGCCATGCGAGATCTGATGGGGCAGTAGGCCTAGAATCAAGCCGTCGCCACTGCCACCATTGCTCAAGCTGCCGCTACTATTGCCGCTGCTGAAGCCGCCGTCGTTGCCGTTGTTAAAGTTCCAGCTGGGAATATAGTCGTAGAGAGGGAGAGACCAATCCATAAATTGGTAAAGCAATTCTTGAAGCTGAACCCACCAAGGTTCACTGGTACTGGAGATCCGAAGACCGCATTCCTTTGGATTCAAGATCTAGAGAAGGCCTTTGCACTGCTGATGTGCACAAAGGCAGAGAGGGTAATGCAAATACCTAGTAGAGAGCCGCCAAAGATACAATGTTCCTGGGAGGAGGAATCCCGATGTGGGACACATTCCTTAGAGCGTTCAATGATAAGTACTTCTCGGGCACCACCCGAGAGTAGAAGATGGAGGAATTTCAACGCCTTCGCCAAGGATCGATGACCGTTGACCAATATGAGGTCAAGTTCACGGAGCTTTCTCAATATGCTCCAAGGTTGATAGAGAACCTTGAAGACAAGGCTCAAAGGTTCAAGAATGGCCTTCGACTAAAGCTGAAAAAACCGCTAGTGTCGTTTGACCTGAAAGACTATCGTGAAGTCTATAAATTGAGCCCAGCTACTTGAGAGGAATTTGAATGAACAAGCCGCCTCGACTAGATCGAGGTTTAATTCTAGCAAAGAAGGGATTCAACATGGGAAGAGGCCCATTACTGGAGGAAAGTTCCATGTTCCGCCCAACAAGAAGGGTGGAATTGGAAAAACAGGACCAAGTTAGAATGGCATATGTCGCTTCTGTGGAAGGCGACATGGTACAGCCTCGTGCCCTTGAAGGACGGGCGCTTCTTTTGAATGTGGCCAACAGGGTCATAGGGCCAGAGATTGTCCTAGACGACCAAGAGGGCAACTGCAGTTACCACCACCGCCACCGTTGGGACAAATCAGAGGGTACACGCCACAAAACATATCGCAGGGTGGACAGCTTAGACCCCCAGCTCAAGGGACAGTATACGTTATTACCAAAGGTCAGGCTGAGGACGCGCCTGATGTGATTATAGGTATGGTTTCGTTAAACAACCATACTGCTTACGCTTTATTCGACCCTTGAGCAACTCATTCTTTTATTGCCAAGCAATATGTTAAGTTGATAAGATTAAGTCATATATTATTAGAGTCAGTGGTTAGCATATCTACACCGTTGAAGGATAAGGTGTTAGCTACATTGGGATGTTCTGGTTGCAAGTTAGCGATTGGTGAGTGAGAGGGGAAGATAGACTTATTAGTCCTAGCCATGTATGACTTTGATTTAATAATTGGCATGGACTGCCTCACCAAGCAACGAGCTAAGATAGACTATTATCATAAAGCGATTCAGTTTGACCCATTAGAGGGTGAGAGTTTCGAGTTTGTTGGAAGTCGAGGAGGACTCTTGATTTCCTTGATCTCGTCACTTGAGGCAACCCGTTTATTAGACGGGGGTTGTCAAGGTTACTTGGCGACTGTCGTGGATACGACAGTTGAGGAGCTAAAGATTGAAGATGTCGCTGTAGTGCAAGAATTTCCAAATGTATTCCCGAAGGAATTGCCAGGTTTACCGCCCAAGAGAGAGATCGAGTTTGTAATTGAATTAGCACCTAGGATAGAGCCAATCTCCGAGGCTCCTTACCGGATGGCGTTATCTGAGTTGAAAGAACTGAAGGTGCAGATGCAGGAATTGTTGGCTAAGGGATTCATACATCTCAATGCATCACTTTGGGAGCACCTGGTTCTGTTCATAAAAAAAGAAAGATAGTTCATTGCGTCTATGCATCAAATATCGTCAACTCAATCAGGTGATAATTAAGAACAAGTATCCACTCTCGGGGATCGACGACTTGTTCGATCAGTTACAAGGAGCGTCGATATTTTCTAAAATCAACTTGAGGACAGGATATCATCAGCTGAGGATAGGGAAAGAAGACATTCCAAAGTCAGTGTTTCAAACTCGATACGGCCATTATGAGTTCACTGTAATGCCGTTCGGTTTGACAAACGCCCCAGCTGCTTATATGGATCCGATGAACCGAGTGTTCAAGGAATACCTGGATCAATTTGTGATCGTGTTCATCGATGATATTTTGGTGTATTTGTGGAGTGAAGAAGAGCATGAGAGTCATCTGAGAGTGGAACTGCAGACTCTAAGTGTTCGTCAACTGTACGCCAACTCTAAGTGTTCGTCAACTGCAGACTCTAAGGGCTTAAGCAAAAGCTGACTACCACTCCTGTGCTGACCATTCCATCCGGTCTTGGAGGATACGAGATCTAGAGCGATGCGTCGTTCAGAGGACTGGGTTGCGTGTTGATGTAACATGGTAGAGTTGTTGCATACGCCTCCCGTCAGTTGAGACCTCATGATTAGAATTACCCGACGTATGACTTAGAACTTGCAGCCATCATTTTTGCTCTGAAGATTTGGAGACATTATTTGTGCAGAAAAAGGTTCTAGATCTTCACTGATCATCAAAGTCTCAAGTATTTATTCTCTCAGAATGAGTTGAATATAAGACAACGCCGTTGGATGGAACTGCTGAAGGACTATGATTGTAATATCCTATATCACCCAGGAAAGGCGAATAAGGTCGCCGACGCTTAGAGTTGGAAGTCTTCAGTTGCACACATGTTGGTTAAAGAGTGGAATTTAATTGAAAGAGCTCGAGATTCAGTGTTCAAATTTGAGGTAGGCCACCTTTCGAATCTTATGGCCACCCTCATAATTGAATCGGATGTTCAGATTAAGATCAAACTACTTCAGCTAACAGACCCAGATGTTCAGAAAATTTTGCAAGAAAAAGGCTGACTTTCAGATTTCTGAGGACAGAACACTGAGGTTCCGAGGACGATTGGTTGTACCTAACGATGCAAAGCTTAGAGAGGAAATCTTATCAGAAGCTCATCATAGTAGTTACAGCATTTATCCTGGCAATACGAAGATGTACCAAAATCTGTGTCAACACTATTAATGGTCTGGTATGAAATCGGACATCACCAAGCATGTCGCCAGGTGTTTGACATGTAAGCAAGTGAAGGCTCAGCACTGCAAGCCGGGAGGACTTCTGCAACCTCTCAAGATCCTAGAGTGGAAATAGGAGCACATCACGTGGATTTCGTGACCGATTTACTGAGAAGTCAAAGAGGTAATGATTCCATTAGGGTAGTGGTCGATAAACAGACAAAGTCGGCTCACTTCATTGCAGTACGAAAGGACCTTAGTTTGTATGGACACACAGAGTTATACGTGCGTCAGATAGTTCATCTGCATAGAGTGCCGGTGACGATTACATCAGACTGAGACTCGAGATTCACAGATGCCTTATGGAAAAGCTTGTAGAGTACTTTAGGTACGAAACTGCAGTATAGTACGATATATCATCCTCAGACAGATGGCCATTCTAAGAGGACAATTCAAACCCTCAAAGACATGCTGTGAGCTTGCGAGCTAGATTTCAAGGGAAGTTAGGAGGAACAACTTCATCTGGTTGAGTTTGCCTACAATAATAGTTATCAGCAGAGCATACAGATGGCTCCTTTCGAAGCGTTGTATGGCAGATTGTACAGAAATCCAGTATGTTGGGATGAAGTCGGGGAAAGAAAGATCACAGGCCCAGAGTTGGTTCAACAATCAGTGGATGCGGTTGCAGTTATCAGAGGAAGGCTAAATACCGCTCAGAACCGACAACAAAGTTACGCAGATAAGCACCATAAACCATTGGAATTCTAAGTTGGTGATAACGTTTTTCTGAAAGTGTCACCAATGAGGGGAACTTCGCGCTTTGGCAAGAAAGGGAAATTGAGTCCGAGGTATGTAGGTCCATTTGAGATTCTAGAGAGAATCGAGATCCTAGCGTATCGTCTTATGTTGCCGGCGAGATTGGCACAAGTGCACGACGTCTTTCACGTGTTGATGTTAAGGAAGTATGAGCCTGACCCAACCCACGTGCTTAATTTTGAAGAATTGGACGTGGATGACAGAGTGTCATACGTTGAAAGCCCGGTTCAGATTATGGATTGAAAAGAGCAGGTTCTGCATACAAATACCATCCCGTTGGTCAAAGTGGTCTGGTAACACCACGGTACTAAAGGAGCAACTTAGGAGAGTGAAGAGTTGATGAGACAATTGTACCCCCACCATTTTGCTTAAGTATTGTAATGATTTAAATTTCGAGAATGAAATTTTTATAAGAGGGGAAGAGTTGTAACATCATGATTTCACTTCTACTTTTAATTGAATAAATCGGGTCTTTCATTGACGCGCCTATAGTGCTATTCTCAAAGCTGATCACTCTTGGGATAACTAGACTATCTGGGGAAGTCAATAAGAGATTTTAATGCAATAGACTTGGAAATTCGATCAGAAATCGAGTACTCAACCGTGCTCATCTGTAGAGATCATTACGGCACACTTAAAAGTCGATTAGAGACTAGAGATAGGTCGGTTCGACAGAGATGTGTGGCTAAACGTGGGTGATTCCATTAAATTACAAAATTCTCGTCGATCGGCACTAGGCTAATTTTTCTATCTTTTTGGTACCTTGTGTCGGTATCTAAAACCTCGAGATTTTCACAACCACCGAGAGTCGCCAATGTACCGAAGAGGTTCATTGTGGCTCAAAGAATATTGACCACGGGTCATTTGCACTAAAAATTTCTGAAAGCTACCTAGTGGCCTAGGTCACGCTAAAATCGCGCCAGATTAAAATTAACCACGAATTTCAATCCGATTTCAGAAATTAAAAGTTCTGTCATGTCATAAGTCATTTTAGGAACGTTGACTTTCCTCAGTCTCGTACGATTTTTCTACAAACCGAGGTTTTGGCGGAAAAAGTCGTTATAGGGGGTTTTTGACCAGGGAAAATCAGAGTACCATTTTTTATCGTGAAATTTGGGATGCAAGTAGGATCTATTGGCGAGGAAAAATGTCAATTTGATCGAGGACTCGATAATGGAATTTATAGAAGCCAAATTGAGTTGATTCAAGGAGGAATTGAAGTCCAATTAAGGGAATTCAAGCCAAAATTCGTAGCTCCCCCATAGACCCAACATTTGGACCACTCCAAAGCTTCTTGAAGAAGTTTTAGATATGGAAATTTGGCTGAGGAAGCTAGCTGCATGGTGGGACCACACCAAGGGGACAAAGAGATAGTAGGAGACCATGGTGGGCCCCCTCCAAGAAAACCGGTTCCCCCTCCTTCCCCTTCCTACTCACGGTCGACTCCCCCCCATTTGCAGGGTCAAAGAAGCTCCAGCAACCTAGAAACCAAACCAACAACCAGTCGAAGCCCCCTGCCGCCCGTCGAACCGCCAGCACGCCATCATCGCGCCACTAGAGCCCGTTCGCAGTTTGCTCGCACGTGCGCTAGACCCGTGCACCCCTAGCTGTCATTTCGCCTCAACCATGAGCCCAGGCCACCCTCGGAGCTGTTCGAGCTCGCCTCGCCATCACCGGAGCCCCCTGGAAGCCCGCCGAGCTTCGCCAAGCCTGCTGCAGCCCCTCCGCCAGCTATTGTCGCCGTTTCCACCTCAGCCGACCACCGAAGCAGCCTCTTCAGCCGCACCTCAGAACCGAACCGTGTAGGTCTCATAGCCATTGTTTGGCCCATTTTGGTGGCCTGCCGGACCTCGCTTGGCGGTCCCGCTTTGGAGTTTGTTGATCCTCTCCTCATCCCTGTCGTTGTGGTTCGAGCGAATCGTTAATCAAGTGAGTTTAACTCACTAATCTCTGCTTAGTAGGTTAATGACGTTTAAGGGTTTATTGGTTTAAGTTAAGTATGGATTAGGTGGATAGTTAAAATAGAATAGCAATTTAATTATCCGTTATTGCATGGTAGGTGGTTAGTATAGTGCAATTAGAGCCTAGATAAGCTCTAGTATTTATTTAGAGTGGTTCGGAAATTTTTCAGGCCTGTCTTCGCTTTTAATTATCCTTTTCTGGCCTAAGTTGCTATTTTTGGTATTTAATAATTAATTTTCGTAATTATTTATTTATTTATTTATTTTCCGGAAATTAGACCGGGATAGTCAATGATCGAAATTTCGTGCTGATTGCAATGGTGTGGTTGGATGATTTAATTGACTGTTATTTTGTGCAAATTGAGTGTGATTTGTAATTTTAAGTATTTATCCCAAAATCTAATATTTTCATTATTTAATCAGAAAATTACCGAGCGTCGGTATACAACGCCAAAAATGTATTTATGGGCTGTTGAAATAAGTGGGATTTTCAAAGGGGAAAATATTGTATTTTGGCTAAGGTCGATCGTGTACCCACACACGATTATTTTTATTGGGTATGATAAAAATGGTCAATTTGTTAGATGGTTATGGTGGTATACTATATCGGTTTACGGGCTTGATATGTCGCTTAGAGCGAGCAAGATATACGGTATACTATATCAACCAATTGCCTCGATATGTCGCCTAGAGCGATCAATATACCTTATCGGTTTAAAGTAAGCTATATTATCTTATCAGCTTAGAGTGAGCAATATCAGTATACTATATCAACCTATGGGCTCTAATATGGTATACTTTATCAACTTAGAGTGAGCTATACTATCTATTTATCAGCTTAGAGTGAGTAGTCCTGGATTTGATCGGACTTTATAGATAGTATTGATTAAAATGATCGGGAGATGGTCTGGATGACATGGAATTGACTAAGTCGATTGATCGATGATTCGATCTCATTGGTCGAAATGATTGGATGGTTATTTGAACTATATTGACTTGTGGAAGGAACTGCGGTCAAGGTAGGTCCTCTGACTTGCGTTTGTGCCTAGGCAGCCATTAAGGCGTATTTTCTTCCTAGTCGGGTCTTAAGGGGTGAACTCGCCGAGACGTCGTCTCACCCCATTATGGGATAACATTTTAGGTCCCTAGATGGCAACTCCTCCTGAGCATTTTGGTCAACCAAAGAAGGTGACAGAATAGAAGTGCTTCATCCCGCTCCATGAAGGAACAAGGGGATGGGCATATGAGTTGGTGAAATCCATAGTCTGGGTCAATGCGGGCCTACCCAAAAAGGTGCCCCATCAATATCGATCATGGTATCGCCAAGAGCGGAATGGCCAGAGAGAAGGGCCCATACCGGAGTTCGAGGTCTCATTTTATGTGTTGGAGGTCGCTTTTGGGAAAGGCATGGCCAACCCTCTAGGTGGTTCGGTGGTGGACCGGGACACGGACCTATCAAAGCCAGAGTCCCCAGTATACTCAGCTGAAGGCTCCAATCGAGACGAGGATGAGGATGAAGAGGAGAACGAAGAGCCGCAGTTTTGTGAAACCCCCCCAAGTCTCGTAGACCTTGCTTATATATATATATATATATATATATATATATATACACACATATATTTATTTATATATATCGGCTTGGTTTTTTGTATGACTTGTTATGATATGTATATATAAGTGTGCTGTTTCCAGTTGAAAAATTACGGCCCTACTTTTCTATCCTTTGTATTGTTGTCTAGGGATTATTTATCTGCTTTCACATGTGCATTAAAATGAAAGGGTCGGTGATACGTCTTGGGAGGTCGCTATTAAATCGACCACGGAGGGATGGGCATGCGCTCGGAGGATTGGGGCGTGACATTTTTTTCTAGATTTTTTTGGAATAGATTTGATTAGAAAAATATTCAAAAAATCGTCATTGTACTGATCTGCCCTATTTGAGTCCGATGTGTGTTTGCTCAAAAACGAGGCAGTAAACATGTCTAATTGAATTTACATCCTTCATGAAAGTTGTAGAACACTTTATAAGCTTTCTAACAAGGTATAGATTGCATCAAATGGTCATCATTAGCTAGGCCAATTGCTTACACAAAATTGTGTTTTGGCTGCTGCAATTTTAAATGTTGAATGTTTTGCTCTGTCTTCCAATTTTTGTGTAGATTTTCGAGAATCAAATTGGACTCAATGTCGTCATGAAAGATGATCATGTCGTTTCATTCTATACATAAGAATTTTCGTGGATTTTTTTCATGACATTAGATCAATGAAAATCATCCATGTTCTATGGAATCCGTGCTGCAATTATGACTAATTATGTACTTGTGAAAATGTCTTCGATTAAACTCCTTAAGAGCATAATTGATATATGACGCCTTCTAGACATGATTAGAGCACATCACAAGCTTCAAAACAATATGGCATGCATCATTTGAAGGTCGTTTGTTATGTGAAAACTATTTATCAAGTTGACACATTACTGCTGAAATTATCATACATTTGGTCATATATGGTATTAAGTGATAAGTTACCTATTGACGTTCATGAATTTGTGTGATTTTTTGTACATTGATCTAGGGTTAGATATCTTGATCAAACTTGTTCTTCACATTTAACCCTATGTCATGTTTGAATGTCACAATTTTCGTGCATCATTTAGATAGTTTAGTGGGACTATTATCATGTATCATGTTCCGCCATGCTTATGACTGATTTGCGCACTTCTGTAATTGCCATCATTCGAGCATGAATTTAACTATAATCGAACTTGATGTTTCTTAGAAAGTCTTAAGGCACATCTTAAGCTTTCTAATGACGCCAAATTTGTCTCATTTATATGTCATTTGACTCATTTTTCATATTCGCAAAGTTTGCTCTGAAATCTGTCATGATTAAAATTCGGAATGCTTGTTCTGCCATTAATGAGCCAGCCCTCTTGTCATTTTTGTATGAATTTTTTGGTAAGGATTTTGAAGTTGAGTCCTTAACAAAATTTATATTTCATCCTTATTTCTATGGTATTGTGAAAGTTTAGAATTTTTAGACATCATTTACTAGGTCAAGCTGCCATTGATTTTCCAGGATGTATTGTTGCCATGTTCTCTTCCCGATGTGCTGCTTTGTGTTCTTGAATTTTCATAAATTTGTGTGTAGCTTATTTTGGGAAAATTCTTCACGAAAGGTTCTCCTTATCGAGTGTTTAATGTACTGTGATTTTCTTAAGATCAATTGGTAATGGGTCATACCCCAATTTTTCTGATTTTTATTGCCCTGTTTGATGCTTACTATTGTGATTCTTTGATGAATTCTCTTCTAGAATTTTTTTTAGGATGTCTTGCATGCTGAATTGGGATTAATTGTCATCATGAGATTTATTATAAATTTCACAATCTTTGTTGTCAAAAATCCTTGAAAATAAAAAGGTCATCTAGAGACCTTTGTCAGTTTCTTTTGGACTTATGGCAAAATTGATTTCGCACGTCAAGGAATTTTTGGTGCTTGTGATGCCTCCAACATTAACTATTTTGGCATCCATCAATTTTTTATTTGAGATTAATTTCTTTTAAGTTTGGATTGTATTTAAAATGCCTCCGACGCCTGCTAATAGTGTACGATATGTGCCCCGGATTAGCCTTAGCAATTAAATGTACCCCATAGCTATAATGGAATCACATCTCACTTGCACTATTTTCTTTTCGATTTGACATTGGACTCATCTAGGTCTAGACCGTATTTAAAATGCCTACAACATCCATTAGTAGTGCATGATATGCACCCTGGATTAGCCTTGGCAATTGAATACATTCCATAGCCAAGATATACCTATGTCAAACCATCTCATCATTTTGTTTCAAATCGATGTTTTAAATACATCCTAAACATTGTTTAGGCATCACATGGATCCTACATGCATAACATCATTTCATTCATTCGAAATGCATGTGAATGTCTTTAGTGCATGATGACTGAATAAGTGATCTGTTGTCGGCTCACTAATTTTTTTGGTTGATTGAGAACCAAGGCTCGATGGCCTATGCATGTGTTTACTGTCTACTATGTATATGATTTTTAGATGTATACACAAGTGTGATGCATGATCTCATGGGATATCTTGGGTCACACTTAGAACTTGTTTTAGGAACTTCTAGTGTTAGTTGCCACACGAGAACACAAATGGTGGCCAATGGCTATAAGTCATTTAAATATAAATTGGGTAGGCATCCTAGATGGGTAGTTACATGAATCACAATGGCCGACCCCAAGGCCATGTTTGATTTCTTGATTGTGATTGTTTTTGTCTGTTTGTGATTGTGATTGTTTCTATTTGTCTTGCTAAATGTATATTTTTTCATATTGTAAACATTTTAGTCTTAGTATTAGATTAGAATTAGAATAGGCCCATGGAGGTGGCGACCTCGAAGACATGAAGAAGACGAATGGTTGATGTCCAATTAGACCCTATTTTGTACCATTCATTCCTCAATATATGTTTCGGGTTGTCTTGTATTGTATAAATACCCGACATGTTGCAGGTTCCTTTCCTTTGCTTTATTTTCTGTTTAGGATCACATGATAGATTTACTATTTACCTTAGCGTGTTGTAAGTGTTTACTTACTACACTGCTTTTAAATTTCAATTGATTCTCTTATTTCCTTTCCTTCTTTAATAGAAATAGAATGATATGAAACCAACCATCTACACATGGTCACTTAATTAACTTATCATTGGCTTGAAAAAGTAAAAAGGCACGTACAAACACCTTAGGAAACACGACAAATTGTTAGGTACTGAAAGGGAATTTATATAAATATTAACATAACCCAAGTCCTTGAACTTTAGAATCTCTGGTTGCGCGGATATTAAGGAACTACTCTCAACCCTCAATTGGATTTTCTAGCCGACTCCCAAAAATGAGGCTAGTGGCGGCTCCTAGAATCATGTTTTAGGTTGTTTAATACAACTAATAATAAAATGAACTCGTCGTGAGGGGTATGGTCTTGTAGAGACTCACAATGGTTTAGCATATTTGATGTGATAGTAGTCCAAAAAGATGAAGTGATGCCATCTTTTTGGGTGAAAGTATGGTCAAGAGGGCTACTGTGGTAAGAATACTCCTAAATTCGTCTTTCACACCCAATCTCCTTTTCTAAGGTGTAGCGTGCATATGAAGACGAATCATGACACAATTCTGCTATCACACAAGGTGCAAGCTTGGGAGAGCTCACGACCGTGATCGAGCAAACTCATGTGGTTGATCCCAAAATATAAAGTGATGATATCTTTCAGAGTAATGCACCGTGAGGGAGCTCTCATAGTCAAGTACCTCTAAACCCTACCTTTACACTATCCTATAAGGATCTACTGGGCGCCGAGGTCAAGTCGCGACATCCTACGAGTAATTTGTTCAAAAAAGTCTTTCCGCCTTATTGGCCTAAGATTAATGCGTGCAAATAAGAATCTAAAAAGATCTGAACTTTGAATCTCCTGCTTTTATATAGCATGAGAATTTGTAGAACTAGTGTCAATTAAACTCTCTAAGTTTAAGCTGTTAAATAAAAATGTTGTCTTTTATATTTAGATACTTGAACATCTATTGCCACATCTTATTGATAACAAAAAGACATAACTACAATGACAACGTGAAAACTACAAATAGTAAGAAGTGTGGCATCTAAACTTTTGATCATCACCGTGGTACGTGTCCGAAAACCAATTTTATTTTTTTTCCTAAAAGAAGAGTTTCTAGGAATGGCCTTTAACAATTGCAGTAATCATTAAACAGACTAGCCATTTCAACTATTGTTATCTCTTTTCTTCCAATTTTGTAGTAAAATTGTACCCAAAAGCAAAGGATATTTCCATTAGATTATGTTTGATTGAGCTAATTCCACGCAGTGACTCCATATCAGTTCATTTGTCTCCTCTTTCTTTTGTCAGCCAAATTGATTTGGGTCACCACTCCTAGTAGACGAAGAAGTCCTCTTCATCAAGGACGCTAAGAGCGAAATAGACATGTGTGAATCTTGAAACTATCTTAACCATGGATGAAATAACGAGTGGTGAGTTATGTTTGACGTCATGACGACCAAAATTAACACATTTTATATCAAAATAACAACAACAAAAAAATTAGCCAGAGGAAGTAACAGGTTATGCAAATTATATTATAAGCTAAGGTAGAACACTATGCACGAATCAATTTCCTGTATTTGTTCATAATTTCCCAGTTCACATTACTCATAACCTGAAAAATAACATAAATTTGCAAGAGATCAAGTTGAATAGAAAGCTTGAATTTACTAATTAAGATTACTAAATAATTATAAAAAAATAGGTCCATCATGGAAATTTTATGTTCTTACCTCGGTCAACACGCTAGTGAAATTTTCAGAAAAGCTGCTATAGTGAAAAGATATGCTATATGATCTACCCGCGGGTGAGTCGCGCAATGGGGACGCGGGGTTTCGAACCCCTCCCCCCTCGGTGGGGGAGAAAGCGCGAAACCATCGCGGCCACCGCGGGCGGTGGTGGGATTTTACTTTTCGTATGTCACAATTGTATAATTTTTGTGATTTTTTATGGTATTAATCCAATTTAATGGAGAGTATATTTGTCATAATGTACTATTTTGGGGTTTTTAGCGGTCTAACAAATTAGTTTAGAATAAATTTATCACAAATATATCAATTTGGGGTTTTGTGATCATTTGACGTACATTCATCACATGTACTAATTTGAGATTTTTTTATAATCAAAAAATTAATTTATAATAAATTTATTATATGTGTCCTAATTAAAGATTTTTCGGGATATTAATGGCTCGCAGACGTGCACGCAAGTCAATGCTTTGCTTTTCAAGGCAAGGTCAACGTCAGGCTTGCACGGACGGTCTTGTCAAGGATTCTTTAGCAAATAGAGGAAAATAATAGATGTCTCAGGCCCACATTCTAAAATCCAAACGCTGCTTTTGTCAATTGCGTATGACAGATGGACGAGGAATGGCGGTGGGAGAAGACTAATAAGAGTGTCATAATTTTCATATGGTATTCATTTAGGTATTATAATTTCTTTTACTTATTTAAGTGTTACATCGAAGTAAAATCGACCATTTGAATGGAATTCCTATGTGGATTCTTTTAATTTTTTTTTTGTTTTTTCTGTTGTTTTTTTTCCCTGTCGGCGACGAAACCCTCGCCCTTTGCCATGAAGGCCCTGGGCAAGGGCATCGCAACCTTGCTAGCTTTGGGCCACCTCGCCTAGGTCTGGCGAGGGCTTGGCCGAGGGTGAGACGGACATCGCCCAATCTGGATGAGGGTTTCATGGTTGATGAGAGTTTTCGGTGACCCTTGCTGGCCCTAAAATATAAAGGGAAAAAAAAGGAAATTCAAAATTCAAAAAATAATAATAATGAAATAATTAATAATATTAAAAAAATAAAATATATTAAAATTGATTTTAAAAATTGTCTAAGTCAATGCTGTGCATAGCCACGTAGGATAACTAACATCCACGTCGGATTTTCTTAGGAAGCAAATCGCCGATGTCACTCAAGTGATTGATTTTTCAAATATATAGCATTCAAGTGAACAAAAAGAAAAATTATGACACTCAAGTAAACGTTGTACAAAAGTTATGGTACTCCTACCGTTCTCACCCCAATGACATTGAATATATCTTTGGTCTCAAACTAAAGGAACAAAGAAAGTTGCTCTTCTATAGAGAATTAAAATCAAGAGCAATAGTGATTGAAATTCTACTTCAATTTTTCTGATGTTATTTGGTTGAAATCAGGTATGGCTGGTAAACGAAAAAAAAAAGTCAATGTATACTAACTACTGCATAGTATGTCCAGGTTAATAAACTATATATTTAAGTATTGAGCTGATAATTGTTGTTACTATTAGTGGGATAACTTTCCTTTTTCTAATTACTACAAAAAATAGTGAGAAAAAAGCTATCTTGCGATGTAGTTATATTATTTCATTCTATTTACTCTGTTATTTGTGTGTTAGATCTTATCATTCCAACGTAACATTGAAGCTATATGGTGTTTCATCCAACCAAACCTTCTCTGCTAGCCAAAAAGAAAAAAAGATGAAATTTTTTTCAGTTGTTGTACTTTATAAAAATCTCGTCTTAAAAAAATACCTTCATATAGGAATGAAGTCTGGTGCCATATTTGACACTGTAGTTGAATATGTGGGGTTTGTATCATTTCTTATACATTTCATAATTACTTTCTCAGATAAAGTTCAAAAATCAGGCCACCTGGTGGATATCTTATGGCTACCAACCACATCCATAAGTAACCAATGTAGTTCTCCTAGATTGGTTCTTTCTTTTCTCTTTAGATATAGTCACTTATAATTATAGCGCGTGCTTCGATACTAGTAAAGAAATACAATAACATCAATAAATGAAATTTCATCAAAGTTTCATCCTATATGCTGTGTACCATTTCTCCAAATAACATATAATAATGAATTCAATTAAATCTAATAATAGCATGGATAACAACAGGAGTTAATGCTGGCTACAGTGACCAAAAAGAATAAGATTCAAGATAGATATGTCGTCCCAATACATAGGCTCTTCCCTTGGCCATCATAATAGAACTGCTTGTCAGTCTTCAAACCTCATCAAAATGGTCATTGAAGACTCAAAGGTCTTAGTATTAGTTTAGTTCCTTCATCCATATGACCCACTTAGAGTGGCAAGTGGAGAATATACTTACTTCACCAAGAAACAACTTATCACCCTATCAAAGATTTATTCCTATCCTTTAAGTAACATCAAGCCTAGAGAACAGAAAAGTTTACAAGAACATGAGGGTAGAGAATATGAAGATTTTTAGGGAAAGTTAGCTGTGACTTGGTTAAAACGCTTCCTTGCCTATAATAAATTAGGGCAAGCGCAATATAGGAATTACATCAAGGCCTTAAATGGCCAATACTTATGACCGTTTTTCAATAATACATCTTGGGAATAGATTTCATTATACAGGTCAGACAGTTATAAAGTGAAACTAGTACAATAAGGTAGGAAGATTCCTGCTTGTTACTGAAAATCATAAAGCACGCATATTGACAATCTGATAAGATTCCTTTGCTTCTTGACCAGTTCATGCTATATGTTCATATTAGGGTGCACGTCTGATTAGAGTCCTTGTTTGAGTCACTGTTCTGAAGACACATTATCTAGATAAGATTTTTCACTTTCTTGTCTAAAATCCCAAGAGTCTTGAGAGAAATAAATTGTTTATGCTCTTGTGACCTAATGTGCTTGGAAATAATCCCACGGCATTTCTTCTTTCATATGCACCAAGGAAGAGGAATTTTGGAGTAGTTCGATTTCTTTCACAAAGGATGCGTTGGACTTCTTTGTATTCTCTACTAATTTCCCAAAACTGCACCAAAGGACTTGTGCAAATTTGCCACAAGACAGACAACCTATTGACTTGCCGGTCCTCTAGTAAACAATTTCCAATCTCTGTCAAAGAAAATGGTAGTGTGATCTTAAGGACTGGGACTCCGCATTTTAGCTCTATGAAGAACACATATTTCCAGTAGTGTAAAGAATGAAACCACTTTAATACCCAATAAAGTGCTTGAGATTGTAATTCTAGAATTCTTCGTTGAGAAAAGTAATGGTGATTTGATGGAGAATGGCTGTGTGAAACTCGTTTCGAGTGATATACTTATGGTAAAAATACCAATTAACAGTCCACAACTCAAAGGGAATGGATAACTCACCAATAAAGTTACCAACAAAAAATTGTTACAAAGGTTATCAACAAAGGCCTTCATTAATCGACAAAGTTGACAGCCACCTATCATAGATTTTGCTAAGTATTGGAGCATGAAGACAAAGATGGATCAACGCGAGTGTGGAAGATCGTGTTTGTAACTTCTTAACTGTAAGATATGTCTATGAAGTTATTTGTCAGTTCAAACTCGTAAGTAATTGACATTGGGTCATAAATACCTACATTGTAATCTTTATAAAAGTCTCCTAATCATTCATGGAATATCTGTTATCTTTTCTTGCGAATTTATCTTTACACTTTACTTTCCTACAAATTATCTTTCCAACACTTTAAATTTCCAATAGTTGCATTAAAATTCTTTAATTTCCTTTCTTGTCCAAAATCAACAAAGTTTCCGTTCACAACATTTATCATTCAATCCATCATAGGCAGAAGAATACTAAAAGTGCTAAAAGTTGTGTATAACGCTTACTTTAATGTCATAAGTTTTCGCTAGATCACTTAAGTGTCAAATCAGGAAAAAAGACAATCACTTAAGCACTAACAGCAAGAAATTCCAACAAAAACTAATACATTATTTTATAATTAAAATTTTATATGACTTAACATATTATTTAAAAAATCCAGTCCATGTGGCATTTCCACATGGTGTGCTTGGCACTGAAGTAATCATTTTTTAATAATAGCCAGCACTGAAGTGATTACTTTAAACAAAGTTGGCACTTGAACGGTCATTATTTATGACTTTTAGACAATGTCATTTAGAGGTTATGTACTAACCAGGCATGCCGGCGAGCCACGTAGGACTAAGAAAATAATAAAATATATATGCATCAGATTTCCAGCGACCCAGACCACAGTTGATATTTAAGTTATTGTTTTTATATAATAAAAAAAGCGGCACTTAAGGGATGTCACGCCCTGAACCCCGAGTACGCGAACATCCCTCGATGATCGATTAAAAATGCGACATCCTAGGACGCGTTGCTGACCCATTCTCTTTATCTTTTGATTAAACGCATGCGGAAGCGAATTAAATAAACCCCCGGACAATAAACAAACATAGGGATAGTAAAACACAACAAAAGTTGCCGAAAACAACTTATTTATTTATCAACTAGTTAACCCTAGGAAGTTTAATAGTTACAAGCTTTTCTACAGTCACTTCCTATCGACCCTCTCAAAAACCTCAAGGTTAACCTAAACTTCACTAAAGGCAGGGCCAGCCAAAAGGTGTCGCATCTCGCGCCCACCAAATCCGAACTCAGTAGTTCTCCACACTACAACCCTGAAAATGTTTAACCACGATGGGGTGAGATAAATCTAAGTGAGTTAAACCCTAAGCCTCGATTAGGACGCAAATTCGTCTCGGAGGCATCCTAAACAGGCACCACAAACAAACTCACCTCGCCTCAGCACACCCCTGCAGGTTAGCACATTACATATGCCATTATCAATACCATAAATATAATCAATAACTAGAACACAAAGTTCTCACTCTCCAAACACTCACATGGGTCCCGATTATAAGGCAAAACCGTTTTGGCACGTCCCATACCATGCCTAACAATTTTGCCCATAATCAAGCGCAATGCTTTACAACCATTCAGGCTTGTTCCAATTATTACGACCCCTCGGCCATGGCCAACACAAAAGTCGGCAGTCATCCGGTGTAACCGGGCATTGTCCCACCTCATCGGGCACAGAAACGTCTAGCACCCCCCACCTAGACAACATTCCATAAAGGAGCATCGGTCTGGCATCAACCATGACTTGGCATCTCGTTGACTTGGGGGCATCCAAACTTAATTGGGCATCACCCCAAACTCTCGTCGGGTGATGGGTTCCACTAAGTGACCATACAAGCACATATTTAGCTAGGAATACTGTACTTTGATTTCAAATGCTTTGTTTTCAAATAATGAACTTGGCCAATTTTTCTTTTTATTAAAAATCCCGGTAAAATAATCATGCGTGGTCAGTATTCAAAATTGAACTGTCAAACTTAGTACATTCCCATTTTAAAACTCCACGGTTTTATCTAGTAAATAAAAGTTAGTGTCCAAACCCGACCCCTAGCATTTTTCCATTTAATTGCCCATGAAATCGAGTTTTGCAATAATAATCAGTATCTACCATAGAGCAATCAATTGCATATTAGCAAACACTCAAAATCACGCATAAGTTCATAGAAGAAAATTAGCGTAAAATTCTACGTAACGCCTAATCCGTCACTAATTACACTAATTACAATTAATTAATTAAATAACGATTAAATTAAGTAAATTACAATTAATTAAACTAAACCAACTTAATTAACCTAACCATGATTAATTAGCACTAATCTAGGATTAACTAAAACTAATCCTCATCAAGACTAATCTAACCATCCATAAGTGTAATTAACGGCCTAATCAACGATTAAGGAGTTAACTCACGAGATTACGACGACAGCGGGCTTGTGGCGACGGCAACATGACGGCGTCGAGGATGTGCCACATGGGGATCGAACGGGGCTCAACGGCGGCGGTGGCGGGCGTTCCAAACTCTCAGCCAAGGGGGAGCTTGGATTGTCTTGGGGCTGGTCGGTGGAGTTGCTGGGTGGTGGGACAGTGGTGGTGAGGCGACTTGGGTGAGTTGGTGGTCGCGTGAGACGGACGGGTGGTGGAGTTCCGGTGGCTGCTGGACACTGGACGGCTGGACGGGTGGTGAGGCGACTGTGGTGGAGCTGCTACTGCGGTGTGGCCGCTCAGTGCTGGTGGCAAGGTGGTGGAGCGGTTATGTGGCAATGGTGATGGAAAGGGAAGTGGCGGGCTGTGGTGCTAGGTGTAAGGGTGCTGGAGTGGTGTCGCAAGTTGGTGAAGGAAAATGGAGAAGGGGCTGGCGGTAGTGGAATGAAGGGGATGGGGAACGTCCGCAGAGGAGAAAAGAGAAGGAAATGGCAGAAGGGGGAGGGGGATGCGTGAAGAAGAAGAAGACGAAGAATGGGAGAGAGAGAGAGAAAGAATAAGGAGGTCAAAGGAACAACCAATCACAAACTTAGGGAAATATCTACACCATCATCACCTATGCCACAAAGTCTTCATGCCTCAAAAGTCCCAAGCTCATCCAATCACCATTTTTCCTCTAATTTTTCACAATTAAGGCTTTTTTAGGGTAGAAAACTCCTAATTTCTCATCCCATC